>CM051004.1:5314627-5342127 GCA_027704905.1 Muraenolepis orangiensis | reverse complement strand
AAGGAACTTTACTAACATAACATCAGATATGACATGTATCTGTATCTGAGTGTCAATTTGAACGATAAGTTTAACTCAGGGTCAATTTGAACGACGACTAAAGTCTGAATAAACTGGCCATCCACTGTAATGAATACACGCGCAAAACATCCCCGACACAAATCTTCCACAAATTCACAGTATTGCAAATAGAAAACAATATATTTCTCTGGGTAAATACATTTCAAAATATAACTTTATACACAAATATATCTATATCTATGATGGCTCTCCCGTCGGGACACCTTTATACATGTTTACAATGAAATGACTGAGAAGGAAAACCTCCATCCGGTTCACTCACACAACACTGCACTACATTCACAACCCAAATACATTCTGCTCTCTTTACTTTTCCTCGCGAGAAAATCCCTTTTTAATTCCTTATAATCTCAAGAAAACACTCATTATCCCCCTCCTCACCCCCCCCCCCCCCCCCCTACACTCCTAAAATAAAAACTATCTAACAATCATTTTGATTTCTGAACATCTTTCAGTCAACGTTTATATGAATCTATGAGGGTTATGATCTTAATGAAAGCAACCAGACCAATAATGTGTGTAACATTAGTGAAAACACACCGATCGCCGTCACCATTCCACTCCCGTTCCAACCCTTAATGGGGATAATAAGGACGTCTAATCGCCCTTTGTTTAAAACGTTAACATGGTTCTGGCAGGTGAATGTAGAAGAGGTTTGGTCTCTCAGAGTAGCTTAGAGGCTCATTGAGGAGATGAAACATTATAAAAACATATGGCTATTTACACTATTCACAAACATAAACAGAATCTGTACAAGAGCGTTTGAGTCCATAGAAGCACGCTAACAGCCTGCTGGTTCGCTTAATACCCATTTAAAAAAGGTCAGACGGATTGAAAAGTTCCGACTGATTTGAAAATTTCAGATGAATTCGTGAAGTTTAGATGGATTTGAAAAGCTACGACGAATTTGAAAAGTTCAGACTGATTTGAAAAGTTCCGATCGATTTGAAAAGTTCAGATGAATTTGAATAGTTCTGACGGATTTGAAAAGTTAAGTTTGATCTATCTATTATATCTATTATAAAATTATTTTCTTAGAATCGTGTTTAATACAATATGAATTAATTAATTCAATAACTTATCCATTATGAATACATTATGTTATATGCAATAAAAATATATTGTTTGTGAGAAGTAGTTCCTTTCACATTTTTCTTTCACATTTGTTGTCATATTTCTGTATCATCGGCATACATTCAGACTTCCTGCTAACTCTCTCTATGTAACACTGTTTCAAACAGTGACACCTGGACTACTAATTACTCACTCTTAACTCCTAATAGTGGTTGCCTTGCTCATTCGCTACCCTATGTTCAAATATCACATACACATATTTCCCGTTTCTTATCATACTCATGCCAGCCTTAATATTGACATGATCACAGCAGACCCATGTTGTAGATATTTCTAGATAGTTCTTGATGGTTCTAGATGGTTCTAGATGTCCGAGGTTTGGAGAAACAGCATCCGATTTGAACCAAGCCTCTCTCTTCCACTCAAGAGTTCAGTGTCCATGTGTTCTTATTGGGACAAACACACTGAAACTAAACCCTCTAGGAACCTAAAGGGTCCTCAAGAGCCTCAGCCACCAGGGACTAGGGACTATCAACCAGGGCTAGGTCTGGTTCGGGGGCCAGGGCTAGGTCTGGTTCTAGGTCTAGGTTCTAGGGGTTCTGGCTCTAGGTTCTAGGGGTTCTGGCTCTAGGTTCTAGGGGTTCTGGCTCAAGGTTCTGGGGGTTCTGGCTCGAGGTTCTAGGGGTTCTGGCTCGAGGTTCTAGGGGTTCTGGCTCGAGGTTCTAGGGGTTCTGGGTTTAGGGGTTCTGGTTCTAAGTTATAGGGATTCTAGGAATAGGGGTTATGGGTCTAGGGGTTCTGGTTCTAAGTTATAGGGGTTCTAGGTCTAGGGGTTTTGGTTCTAGGTCTAGGGGTTCTACGTTCTAGGGGTTCAAGGTTCTAGGGGCTCTGGTTCTAGGTTCTAGGTCTAGGGTGGAGGTTCTAGGTGGAGGTTCTAGGTGGTACTGCTACTAGAACAGGGGGTGCTCTGGGTGCTACCGATGCTGTGGGCGGCGCTGCTGTTCTCCGAGGGCGGGAGGGACTTCTGGAGCACCTGCTGGGGGGCCCGCGCTGCCCCACCTGGACACACGTTAACAAATACATTTACAAATAAACTCATAGAAACCAGACGCAGAAACACACACACAAACAAATACAAAACCACCAGCAAATGCACACAGATATAAAATGACATAAACATACAGAGATACAAATGAGCAACAAAAACACACACACACAGGTATAAACTTAGAAACTATGGTTGTGTATATGTATGTGGGTATGTATGTAGGTATGTATGTATGTATGTATGTATGTATGTATGTATGTATGTATGTGTGTATGTAGGTATGTAGGTATGTATGTGTATGTATGTGTGTGTGTGTGTATGTATGTGTGTATGTGTGTGTGTATGTATGTATGTGTGTATGTGTTCGTGTTTGTGTGTATGTATGTAGGTATGTATGTGTGGGTGTGTGTGTATGTATGTGTTTGTGTATGTGTGTATGTTTGTGTGTATGTGTTCGTGTTTGTGTGTATGTATGTGTGTATGTGTGTGTGTATGTATGTGTGTGTGTGTATGTATGTGTTCGTGTTTGTGTGTATGTATGTGTGTATGTATGTGTGTATGTATGTATGTATGTGTGTATGTATGTGTGTATGTTTGTGTGTATGTATGTGTGTATGTTTGTGTGTATGTATGTGCGTATGTGTTTGTGTGTATGTATGTGTGTATGTGTGTGTGTATGTATGTGTGTGTGTGTGTGTATGTATGTATGTATGTGTATGTGTTCGTGTATGTTTGTATGTGTGTATGTATGTAGGTAGTGGGTTCTCTAACGGTGTGTATGTAGTTGCGTTTTTGTGTTAATGTGTGAGTATATGTAGTCATATCTTCATGTGTGTGTGTGTGTGTGTGTGTGTGTGTGTGTGTGTGTGTGTGTGCGTGCGTGCGTGCGTGCGTGCGTGCGTGCGTGCGTGTGTGTCGCCAGCCCCTCTTTCCTGGCCCCTCTCTGCTCTGCTAATGTTTACCACAGTGAAGCCTGCCAGGAACTACAGGGAAAGTCCACACACACACACACACACACACACACACACACACACACACACACACACACACACACACACACACACACACACACACACACACACACACACACACACACACACACACACACACACACACACACACACACAGCCCTCTCCAAACAAAAGGAGAGAGAGGCCAAGCTCTTCTACGGCCTGCTTATACAGAGAGAAACATATACAGTTTTTATATATATGGTGTATGTATTTATATATACACAGTATATATTGATACATTATGAATCAACTAAAGCTGTTCTGGTATATTGCGCAGCAGGGCTCTGCAGATATTAAAACACTTGAAATAACTTTATTTTAAGTGTTTAACAGTACAGAACCTAGCGTATTGTTGTGCGTACACATGGCTATGAAGTCAGAGATATGGACCAATGAACCAGGACCATGTAAGGGTATCGAACACGCGGCCTCTTACAGCACCGGGCCCAGCAGCAGAGGTACCTGGTATCTGGGGCTCCTGGTTCTCCACGAGAGGAAACCTCTCAGGGTCAAGACTCAAGTGGAGGCTTTTCTCTTAGGAGGCGCCAACACAAATATTGTTCTTCCGATGAGGAAGCTCACATTTGATGGCTAATCTTTCCTGCTGGCTAGCGGCCCAAGGGCTAGCCCCGAGAGCTAGCTGGAGAGCTAGCCAAGAGCTAGCCAAGAGCTAGCCAAGAGCTAGCCGAGGGCAAACCGGGAGCTAGCAGATAGCTAAACGGGAGCTAACCGGGAGCTAGCCCAGGGCAAACCGTGAGCTAGCGGAGAGCTAACCGGGAGCTAGCGGAGAGTTAACCGGGAGCTAGCAGAGTGCTAACCAGGAGCTAGCGAAGAGTTGACTAATAGTGAACTATATAGTGAGTAGTGAGTGATTTGGGACACATCCACTCTTCTACTTCCTGTCTTATCTCCATTCAGAGACACCAAAGTGACTTGTTTACGTGAAGACACATGTCTGTTTGTTTTAGAACCAAGATGGCGGGCAGATGAACCAAGATGGCGGCCCACCTCCTGTGTTGGAGTAGATGAACCACAGGGCGCCGGTCAGCATGGCGCCAATGACGAATGCCGCGAAGGCGATGCAGACGACAGCCGGCGTGTCCAAGACGTACAGCGCTGCTGGAGGGAACACACGAATACATGAAAACATGAACACATGAACACACAAACACACTAAAACATCAACACACAAAAACATGAACACGCATGAACACTTTAACACATCGTTCAATACGCAGCAGCACATAAACACATCAACACATCAACAAGATGGAGGAATTCACTTCCACACCATGCATCTTGGGAACGGAAGAAGAGGAGGAAGAGGAAGACTCACTGTCTGAGCCGTTCAGCGTGTCGTTTTCCGTGGTCCCGGGTGGTAGACCTGAGATGGAGAGAGGACGTCAGGACGTTAGATGACAACATGAAGAACATGAGGAACATGAACCTCCAGATTCAACTCACAACACTGATGTCCTTAATACTACTAATACACTCACTGGCTCTCACTGGCCAGCTGCATGGGGCTACAGCAGAGAAGGGTGGAGCTATCAGACATGAGGAGGGTGGAGCTATCAGACATGAAGAGGGTGGAGCTATCAGACATGAGGAGGGTGGAGCTATCAGACATGAAGAGGGTGGAGCTATCAGACATGAGGAGGGTGGAGCTATCAGACATGAGGAGGGTGGAGCTATCAGACATGAGGAGGGTGGAGCTATCACACATGAGGAAGGTGGAGCTATCAAGCATGAGGAGGGTGGAGCTATCAGACATGAGGAGGGTGGAGCTATCACACATGAGGAAGGTGGAGCTATCAAGCATGAGGAGGGTGGAGCTATCAGACATGAGGAGGGTGGAGCTATCAGACATGAGGAGGGTGGAGCTATCAGACATGAGGAGGGTGGGGCTATCAGACATGAGGAGGGTGGAGCTATCAAGCATGACGAGGGTGGAGCTATCAGGCATGAGGAAGGAGGGTGAAGCTTTCAGACACGAGGAGGGTGGAGCTATCAGACATGAGGAGGGTGGAGCTATCAGACATGAAGAGGGTGGAGCTATCAGACATGAGAAATTCCTCATGTCTGAGGAAGGTGGAGGTCGGTGGTGAGGAAGGTGGAGGTATCAGTGGTGAGGAAGGTGGAGGTATCAGTGGTGAGGAAGGTGGAGGTATCAGTGGTGAGGAAGGTGGAGGTATCAGTGGTGAGGAAGGTGGAGGTATCAGTGGTGAGGAAGGTGGAGGTATCAGTGGTGAGGAAGGTGGAGGTATCAGTGGTGAGGAAGGTGGAGGTATCAGTGGTGAGGAAGGTGGAGGTATCAGGCATGAGGAAGGTGGAGGTATCAGTGGTGAGGAAGGTGGAGGTATCAGTGGTGAGGAAGGTGGAGGTATCAGTGGTGAGGAAGGTGGAGGTATCAGTGGTGAGGAAGGTGGAGGTATCAGTGGTGAGGAAGGTGGAGGTATCAGTGGTGAGGAAGGTGGAGGTATCAGTGGTGAGGAAGGTGGAGGTATCAGTGGTGAGGAAGGTGGAGGTATCAGTGGTGAGGAAGGTGGAGGTATCAGTGGTGAGGAAGGTGGAGGTATCAGTGGTGAGGAAGGTGGAGGTATCAGTGGTGAGGAAGGTGGAGGTATCAGGCATGAGGAAGGTGGAGGTATCAGTGGTGAGGAAGGTGGAGGTATCAGTGGTGAGGAAGGTGGAGGTATCAGTGGTGAGGAAGGTGGAGGTATCAGTGGTGAGGAAGGTGGAGGTATCAGTGGTGAGGAAGGTGGAGGTATCAGTGGTGAGGAAGGTGGAGGTATCAGGCATGAGGAAGGTGGAGGTGGGTGGTTTCATAAAGCTGTGGTGGTATTTTGTAGATTTGTTTCAGTAGTAATGTGAGGCTCGATGCTGTACTGAATGACACGTCTTGGTAGTCCAGGGACATGACCTCATTTTGTCATTCACTCAACAAACCTCAAGTCACATTTTAGCAATACTTTCGACCAATTCAAAAATAACAACGTTTTCCTCCCCCTAAACGTTACCAACGATTTGTAAAGGGGAGAGGGAAAAAGAGGAAGGTGAATTTGTCCACGGGGCAGTAAATCCTGTGTGTGTCCGCCAGGTTTAGAGCTGGCTGTGTTGTTTTTCCACAGTTGGCCCCTGAAGTGTTGGGAGGGGGCCAGCGGGGGGAGCTGTGGCCCCTGAAGAGCTCTGCTTGTTTCCTCCATCCCAGAATAAGAGAGGCTCGTTAAAAGTCTGGACTCTGATTGGGTCCCTCTGGTTGTAAACACACCAGGAGCAGCCGTGCCAGACTGCCGGGACCAGCCTCGCTCTCGCGCGGCTGCGTAAGCCTACCCAGAATGCATCTGGGGAGTCGATACATTTTAAGAGCCTCTGGCCCACGTAACGTAAGGTGGAGGAGGAGGAGGAGGTGGAGGCTTCATGTGTGTTTTGTTGGCCCTCTCAGCGAGGTGTTCTAAAGGAGTTCTAGAGGACCTAAAGGAGCGGTTCTCTCCTGGTTTTACTGTCCCACTGAGACACAAGACCATCTTCTGCCCGTCCTGATGCACAATAAAGACATCAGAGTCTGAGCTTCTCCGGACGAGGATGATGATGTCATCGTTTCAGAGGGGGTGACCGTTTGAGAAGGAGGAGGTCATGATGATATTATGATGACATCATGAGGGGGAGGGGGAGGGGTTGACCCCTGTAGGGCCCCTCTAGGATACTCCTCTGACTCCGGGGGTCACATCACACTGGGACCCCCCGCTCCGGAGCTCTGTCGTGGGGGGGGGCCGTGGGGGCTGAATAGTGGAGTGCTGAGGGGCCCTTAAGGACGAGGCTGGAAAAACACCACACAGATATGCACACACACTCACACACACACAGATACAAACACACACACACAGATACAAACGCACACACACACATATACGAACGCACACACACACACACACACACACACACACACACAGATATGCATACACACACAGATACGTACACACACACAGATACGCAGACACACACACACACACATACATACCCACACACACACATATGTACACACACACACACACACACACACACAGATACGTACACACACAAACACACACACACACACACATACAGATACAGCACAACACACACACACACACACACAAACAAACCTCCTCTCTCCTCACACACACACAAACAAACACACACACACACACGTACACACACACACGTACACACACACATAAGCACAAACACACACACACACACACACACACATTCAAACAGATAAGAACACACACACACACACACATTCAAACAGATAAGAACACACACACACACACACACATTCAAACAGATAAGAACACACTCACACACACATACACACACACACACACACACACACACACACAGACACATACTCACACAAACCTCCTCTCTCCTCTTCACAGTGAAGTGAAAACTATGGCAGCTCCATGCTGGATGACTTCTCTTTTTCCACTCCCTCTCTCCATCTTTGTATCTCTCTCTCCTCTCTCTCTCTCTCTCTCTCTCTCTCTCTCTCTCTCTCTCTCTCTCTCTCTCTCTCTCTCTCTCCTCTCTCTCCTCTCTCCCTCTCTCCTCTCTCTCCTCTCTCCTCTCTCCTCTCTCTCCCTCTCTCTCTCTCTCTCTCTCTCTCTCTCTCTCTCTCTCTCTCTCTCTCTCTCTCTGTGGTGCCTTTAACAATACTCAACCACCCGTATTCATTCGTAGTCATAGAGTCCCCCGTCCCCCCCACACACACACTCTCTCTCCCCCCCCCCCCCCACACACACACACACACACACACACACACAGACACACCCACAGCATGCTCATAATCTGCACACACATGCACAGAAACTGTACAAATGCATAAACTCATAACACACACACACACACACACACTAACCACTAAGTGTGTTTAATGGCATCCAGATGTGAGGCTCTGATGCTCTGGGGCTGCTGGGACCGATCCCAACCAATCAGACTAGAGCCTTGGTCTCAGCCAATCAGAGAAGAGAACTCCCCATCTCATCACTTCATAAGTCAGACTTTATGGATTCTCAGAAGACTGCTGCTGCTGCATTACCAGGTGGATGAACGGGTGAATCCACTGAGGATCGGTGACACAGTGAGCGTTTTACTCACCGTGATGAACAGACAAAGGCTTTCCTTAAGGCTCAACCCACAGGAAAAGAACAGTCATATATCACACCGTATCATTAAGGTGTGCTGTGTGTGTGTGTGTGTGTGTTTGTGAACGTGTGTGTGTGTGTGTGTGTGTGTGTGTGTGTGTGTGTGTGTGTGTGTGTGTGTGTGTGTGTGTGTGTGTGTGTGTGTGTGTGTGTGTGTGTCGCTATGTGTGTGTGTCGGTATGTGTGTGTGTGTGTGAGACGTGTGTGTGTGTGTCTGTGAGACAGTGTGTGTAAGACAGTGTGTGTGTGTGTCTGTGAGACGTGTGTGTAGACGTGTGTGTGTGTGTGTGTGTGTGTGTGTGTGTGTGTGTGTGAGACAGTGTGTGTGTGTCTGTGAGACAGTGTGTGTAAGACAGTGTGTGTGTGTGTGTTTGTGAGACAGTGTGTGTGTGTGTGTGTGTGAGACAGTGTGTGTGTGTGTCTGTGAGACAGTGAGTGTGTGTGTAAGTGTGTGGTATTGTGAGGTAGGTGGTGTATATAGAGTGTAGTGGTGTGTGAGAGGATAGGTGGTGTATATAGGGTGTAGTAGTGACCTGAAGGGTCTCTGGGGTCTCCCTCGTAAGGCACCACCACCAGGGGCTTGGTGGAGGTCTTGGAGTTGACCATCATGGACATGATGGAGTCCACAGTCACCGCCTCACAGCCCTCGCTGAACGGGATGCACTGAGGAGGGTCAAACACACGTTATTACCATGATTAACCGTTATTAACCGTTATTAACCATTGTATATCATTATTGACCCTTATATATCATTATTAACCATTGATAACCATTATTAACCACTTTTAACTGTTATTAACTGTTATTAACCATTATATGTCATTAACAATTATATACCATAATTAACCATTATTAACCATTGTATATAATTATTAATCAATATAACCATTACAAACCATTTTTAATTAGTATTAATCATTACTAATCATAATAAACCATTATATATCATGATTAACCATTATTTATCATTATTAATCATTATTTATAATTATTAACCATTAATAATTATTATTAACCATTTTTTATCATGATCAACAATTGTCAATCATTATTAACCATTATTACCCTTATATATCATTATTAATCATTATTAACCATTACATATCATTATTAACAATTATTAACCATTATTTATCATTATTAATCATTATTAACCATTATTTATCATTATTAACCATTATTAATCATTATTAAACATTATTAACCATTATTTATCATTATTAACCATTATTAACCATTATTAATCATTATTAATCATTATTAACCATTACTAACAATTATTAACCATTATTTATCTTTATTAACCATTATGTATCATTATTAACCATTCTTAACCATTATTTAACATTATTAACTGATAAGTATTTTGTATTAACCATTATTAATCATTATTAATCATAGCTAACCATTATTTATCATTATTAACAATTATTAACCATAATGTATCATTATTAATCATCAATAACTATTATTAACCATTATGAACCATTTTGAACACAATTATTAATAATGATGAGCAAACAATATAAATAATTAAAATAAATAATAAGTATATTTAAAATGTAAATTAAATTAAAAGAGGACTTCATGGAGATAATAAATAAAAAAGCAAATGATGGTTTGCTTAATTAATTTAAGATCGCAAAGGTAGGGTTGACTATCTCTCTATCGCTCTCTCTCTGGGACGAGGGTCAGCGTCAGGGGTCAGGGGGTGAAAGGTCAAAGGCCAGGCGTACCGTGGGAAGCCGGGGGCTCCTGTGCTGGCTGTTGGAGCACAGGGACATCTCACAGTGGAGGAAGAGCAGCGACACGTTGAACCTTGACCCGAAGGTGAAGCTGAACCTCTGGCGGTCCTGCGTGGGCGGGTAGAACCGCACCGAGTCGTCGGTGGGACAAAGGTTCTCCACCAGCCGGTACTCGGACGGCTCTCGGGGGTTGGAGTTAGGGGACACGAAGCAGGACCGCACCATGAAGCTCAGGTCTGGGTCTGCTCTGGACGCCAGCACCTGACCAGGACACAGTCAAAACAAACTTTATTCACACGGCGACAATATACAGGGGGAGGGAGGGAGGAGAGAGAGAGAGAGAGAGAGAGAGAGAGAGAGAGAGAGAGAGAGAGAGAGAGAGAGAGAGAGAGAGAGAGAGAGAGAGAGAGAGAGAGAGAGAGAGAGAGAGAGAGGGAGAGAGAGAGAGAGAGAGAGAGAGAGAGAGAGAGAGAGGGAGATGCAGGGATATAGGGGAAGAGAGAGGGGGAGACAGAATGATAAAGGGGGAGAGAGGGAGACAGATACAGTGATAGAGGGGGAGAGAGAGGGAGACAGAATGATAAAGGGGGGAGAGAGGAGAGGGAGACAGAGAAGATGATAAAGGGGGAGAGAGAGGGAGACGGACACAGAGATAGAGGGGAGAGAGAAAGGGAGCTAGAGAAACAGATGAGGAGAGATAGGGAGATAGAGAGATAGGTGAGGAGAGATAGGGAGATAGAGAGATAGGGGGAGAAGGAGAGATACAGAGATAGAGGGAGAGAGAAAGAGATAGATGGAGAGAGAGTGGGTGGAGAGAGAGAGAGAGAGATTCAGAGATATAGAGAGGAGAGGTAGAAATAGGGGAAAGAGAGAGGGAGATACAGATACAGAGAGAGATGGGGGAAGGCAGGGAGAGGAAGGACAAGGAGAGAGAGAGAGTTGAGGTATGTCTCCTGGAGCTCTCTCGCCCCTGGCCCAGGTCAGATCTCAGCCCGGTGTGAGGGGACCTCAGAGGGAGGGTTGGGGGAGACAGACCCTCCAACACAGAGCTCTCTTTATACCCAGCTGGCTGACCTGTCTCTCCCTCTCTCTCTCCCCCTCTCTCTCCCCCTAGCTGCTCAACCTGCCAGTTAGCCACCTGGCTAACCTTAGCGTTACCTGCGGAGCTAGGACAAACACACCCTGACCTTGCAAGAGACCAGCACTGAGATCAAAGCATGGACTGATGTCTCAGATAAACACACACACACACACACACACACACACACACACACACACACACACACACACACACACACACACACACACACACACACACACACACACACACACACACACACACACACACACACACACACACACACACACACACACACACACACACACACACACACACACACATACCCTCCTTACCTCCACGTAGACGGGCTGCTGGTCCGAGACGGTGTGGAAGGGCTGTGGGTTGGCGTTCCGGAACAGGACGGTGTTGTAGACATCCATGATGAAGATCAGCACCTCCTCCTCCTCCTTCCTGCCTCCTTGACCCGGGACAATCCGGGGAACTGGGTCCGAGGTCTGTCCCACCTCCTCGTAGGTGCAGTTGAACTGCAGAACGGCAGGGGTGAGGAACATTGATTAGAGTCTGGTTGAAGTAGCCTCATCTGGCCTCCAGTCAGACTGATTAGAGTCTGGTTGAAGTAGCCTCATCTGGCCCCCAGTCAGACTGATTAGAGTCTGGTTGAAGCAGCCTCACCTGGCCCCAGTCAGACTGATTAGAGTCTGGTTGAAGCAGCCTCACCTGACCCCAGTCAGACTGATTAGAGTCTGGTTGAAGCAGCCTCACCTGGCTCCTGTCTGACTGATTAGAGTCTGGGGCTGGTGAGGCTGCACACTTTTGGTCTGGTTCAAGGCCTACAGGTTAAAACAGCCACCAACACACACTCAGGAGGAGTGCTAGCAGGGACCATCTACTGTTCCTTCTCCAAACTCTACTATAAACCAGACTCCTCATCCCCCTGTGTCCTTGTTGTCGGGGGGAACCCTAAAGAAGCCATCTTAACGGCTTGTGGCAGCGTTACTGACGTTATATAACCTTATAGCTGTGTGCTATAAGACCATCGAGTGTTGAACGGCAAGGACATGGACGGATGTTGAGGTGGGACGCCCCTACTGAGCACGCTCAGACCCTCGCCGTCCCCTCTCGAGGTCCTCGACCCCGCCAGACGGGTCAGAGGTCATGGGTCAAGGGAGGGGAAGAGCAGGCAAGACGACAGGAGGAAACGGAAGACAAACAACGACAACAGAGAGGGGAGAAGGGGGAGGAGAGGGGGGGAGGCGAGGAGAGTGGGAGGAGAGGGGGAGAGGGGAGGAGAGAGAAGGGGAGGAGAGTGGGAGAGGGGAGGAGAGAGAAGGGGAGAGGGGAGGAGAGAGGGAGGAGAGGGGGAGAGGGAAGAGAGAGAGGGAGAGGGAGGAGAGGGGAGAGGGGAGGAGAGAGGGAGGAGAGGAGAGAGGGGAGGAGAGAGGGAGAGGGGAGGAGAGAGAAGGGGAGAGGGGAGGAGAGAGGGAGGAGAGGGGGAGAGGGGAGGAGAGAGAAGGGGAGAGGGGAGGAGAGAGGGAGGAGAGGAGAGAGGGGAGGAGAGCGGGAGAGGAGCGAGAGGGGGAGGAGAGGGGGGAGTAGAGAGGGGAGGAGAGAGGGGAGTATGAGGGGTGAGAGAGGGAGCAGGTCAGGTTGGAGCAACAGGAGGCAGTAGAGGCTGCCAGAGACAGTGAGTCTGCGAGTGTTAGGAGACCATCCATCTGACTGTCTAACCCTGAATCGCCTGATACTTAACACTCCCTAAACTTTGTATTTATTATCACTATTGTTTGTGTGGTTGGGTCAAAATATGAATAACTTTTATTATTGATTTATTTTCTATTCTGCCCTGACCAGTGAGGTTGTTGTGTTTAATGGAATATGTGAAATAGTAGCAAGCTGAATGTTTGTGGTGTTGCCTTTCTAGTATATGTATGTATTGTATTGTATATGTTGCTTCTTTCGTCCACTGTGAAATTATAACAGAACACTGTCACCCACAAGCACCTGAACATTCTAGTCAATTTGTGTTTTGAAAATCAATAAACAAAGTTTGTAAAAAAATTATATATATATATATATACAGACTTGGTCGTAATAATTTCCCTGTCCTTTGACTGAGTGTCCGACCCCGAGAGGAGGGTTGGGAGTCTGACCCAGAGAGGGAGGAGTTGGGAGGTCCAGGGTCGTACCACGATGGAGGGAAGGAGGTCCGTGGGCTCCAGGAAGAGCTTGTCCTCGGGGCCCCCGGGGAACAGCTTGTCCATGGGCAGGCGTGGGTCGTCGGGCTCCTGGTCCTCGTAGTCCAGCTGGGGCCGACCGCTGCCATCCCGCGTCTCACCCGCGCTGATCAGGACCTGAGGAGACGACCATGTGGATGTTGACCGGAACGATAACACGTAGAAACACTAGACAACTAGAGGCCCTCAATAGAGAACATACCTCCAACGAGAGGGCCCTCAGTAGAACATACCTCCAACTAGAGGGCCCTCAGTAGAGAACATACCTCCAACTAGAGGGCCCTCAGTAGAGAACATACCTCCAACTAGAGGGCCCTCAGTAGAGAACATACCTCCAACTAGAGGGCCCTCAGTAGAGAACATACCTCCAACTAGAGGGCCCTCAGTAGAGAACATACCTCCAACTAGAGGGCCCTCAGTCGAGAACATACCTCCAACTAGAGGGCCCTCAGTAGAGAACATACCTCCAACTAGAGGGCCCTCAGTAGAACATACCTCCAACTAGAGGGCCCTCAGTAGAACATACCTCCAACTAGAGGGCCCTCAGTAGAGAACATACCTCCAACTAGAGGGCCCTCAGTAGAGAACATACCTCCAACTAGAGGGCCCTCAGTAGAGAACATACCTCCAACTAGAGGGCCCTCAGTAGAGAACATACCTCCAACTAGAGGGCCCTCAGTAGAGAACATACCTCCAACTAGAGGGCCCTCAGTCGAGAACATACCTCCAACTAGAGGGCCCTCAGTAGAGAACATACCTCCAACTAGAGGGCCCTCAGTAGAACATACCTCCAACTAGAGGGCCCTCAGTAGAGAACATACCTCCAACTAGAGGGCCCTCAGTAGAGAACATACCTCCAACTAGAGGGCCCTCAGTAGAGAACATACCTCCAACTAGAGGGCCCTCAGTAGAGAACATACCTCCAACTAGAGGGCCCTCAGTAGAGAACATACCTCCAACTAGAGGGCCCTCAGTAGAGAACATACCTCCAACTAGAGGGCCCTCAGTAGAGAACATACCTCCAACTAGAGGGCCCTCAGTAGAGAACATACCTCCAACTAGAGGGCCCTCAGTAGAGAACATACCTCCAACTAGAGGGCCCTCAGTAGAGAAGATAGCAGGTAAATATCCCGTAAAAATATTGTTTGGATATTAAATATGTTGCTATAGATTTGTTCATATATCATAAATATCTACACACTATAAATACATTTTTTGACACTTAAATGTTAAAAATAATGTGTATGAAACATTGTGTGTAAAACCTAATTTCTCTCATCACAGATGTGATGGTCTAAATTCCACACAATCCATATTTCTCCTTTGGCGTTGTATGTGTTATTGCTTGTAGATGTAATCTTATCTCAAGTGAACTGACATCGGAATAAAGTGAAACATTTACTGAAAACCTTACGAGTGATTTGAGATATGAAGGAGTATTACGGTATTACGATATATGATATATGACATAGGATATGTGATATGTGTGCCTGTTACACATCAGCCAACAAGTGTCTGATAAAGGTGAATAACACTCAGTCTCACATAACTGTTGGGTCTGTTTGGATCAGTAGAAAATACCAGATAAAGTCCTTCATTAGTGGAGGGGGTCTGAAGGTTTAGTTTGAGAGTGGAGGAGCTACTAACGAGTGACTCAGTGTAAAACTACGTCCTTATGAGGTGATGTGCCACCGGGGACTCGCTAATGACCCCTGAACAACAACAACAACAACAGCAACTCAAAGGGAAGAAGAAAGTGTGCTTGTGCGAGGGGCTACAGAATGATAATGGCTTCCCTTTGAGCTCTGGGTTATCTCTGGCTCGCTGCCCAGAGTCTCCAATCTGCTTTTGGACAAAAAAATTGTTTTCTCAAAGTTCCTCCAACTAATGTTCTGTCCAAAGGGTCGGAAGGGAAGAGATTTGTCTCTGATTGTGAGACACAACACGCAGCAAGCCCTGGGTGATCAGGGTTACTTCAGCGCATGGATACAACAACCAAACGTTTTAAAAGCTTTCCCAATCCTAAGCTCTCATGTTGCCAGCTGGGTTCCATCCAGTGGCTCTGTGGTGTACATCTTACATGTCTCTCATAGCAGTAATAATAATAATAATAATAATAATAATAGTAATATTGATAACAGTTCCCCACCGCTTTTGTCCTGTGACTCAATATTTTTGGGTCAGAAAATCTTTGTGAACCCAACTTCTTGCATTTTTGCGGATCTTCTTTCCCCACACATGGCCTCCCAGTGACATCCATGTCCAACCAGAGGTCATGTCTTCACCCCTGTCTGTCTGTCTGTCTGTCTGTCTGTCTGTCTGTCTGTCTGTCTCCCCTGTCTGTCTGTTTGTTTGTTTGTTTGTCTGTCTGTTAGCAAGATAACTCAAAAAGTTATCTACAAAATTGGACAACACGTATTTGATTACTTAAGGAACAGTTAATTTGATTTTGGCGCAGATCCGGAATACGAATCCTGATCCAGGGGATCCTTTTTGGTCTGGCAGAAAAAGGGGGCTCTACTGAGGACCCTCTAACCCTGTCATCATCTACCACAAACAAGTCTCCACTGCAACATGTCGTTTGCTTGTGACTATGATTCATTGGTATGTTTGTTATACACGACTACTACAAATGATCTTTGCGAAGCAACAGTGAAACATCTCTGGGAAGTAGAAGAAGTCTGTGAGCCCTCACTCAGGGGAGCCCCAGAGGGGTCCTGACCCACGGGTTGAGGAACCCGGGTTTAGACACACAGTTGAAACACACAAACTCTAGAGATTAGCTTCTTACGGAGTTGATGTAGAGGACGGAGGAGCTGGGCAGCATGGGGAACACCGTGGTCTGGCAGCCAGAGAGCGGTGTCTCCAGGGTGTAGTGGGTGGCGTTCACCGTCGCTTTGCATTCTGGGTCTTGGAGTGTGAGGTTGGCGTTGGCAAAGCCGCTAGCCTGGGAACACAGAGAACCGATCTCATCAGAACCCAGATGAGGGGAAAGCGGCTTTACGACCTCGTTACTCAAGATATAAATAAAACAAGTCCTCCTCCCCGTCCTCGTGTTGTTCCCCGGGACACGTTCCCAGGCGTAAACAACCCGGGTCGGTGGTCCCGACCCAAACCCCAAACCCTCCTGATTAGAATTCCGGGTTCCTCCCCCCGGTTGTGATGTGGTCCTGTGGTTCCCTCGCTGGGTTCCTCCGCCCAGCGCTGGGAAGCACGCAGACACCACTTCAACGACACCACCGCGCTTTAACGAGGGATTAGCCTCTAGAACCCTGAGAACCGTGAAGCTTTGCTCCACATAGGAACACTAAAGAGACTTCACATAGGAACACTAAAGAGACTTCACATAGGAACACTAAAGAGACTTCACATAGGAACACTAAAGAGACTTCACATAGGAACACTAAAGAGACTTCACATAGGAACACTAAAGAGACTTCACATAGGAACACTAGAGACTTCACATAGGAACACTAAAGAGACTTCACATAGGAACACTAAGAGACTTCACATAGGAACACTAAGAGACTTCACATAGGAAACTAAAGAGACTTCACATAGGATACACTAGAGACTTCACATAGGAACACTAAGAGACTTCACATAGGATAACTAAAGAGACTTCACATAGGAACACTAAAGAGACTTCACATAGGAACACTAAAGAGACTTCACATAGGAACACTAAAGAGACTTCACATAGGAACACTAAAGAGACTTCACATAGGAACACTAAAGAGACTTCACATAGGAACACTAAAGAGACTTCACATAGGAACACTAAAGAGACTTCACATAGGATAACTAAAGAGACTTCACATAGGATAACTAAAGAGACTTCACAGGAAGTGACCTGAAGCACCACTTCCTTTACTCTAGGTTCAAGGTTTTAATATAATTAGATACTGAATGTATAGACCACTAGATAGTACTGCAGCTTTAACCTAACTGACTTCCTGGATTTCCTGTCTGAGACTTAGTAATCTTATCTTCATGTGAAGAACATGAACAGGTCCATCGTAGACGTTAACACCCTGATGATGAGTTAATAAGGTGGTGTTTGGGCCCCACCTGAAGGCTCTCCCTGTCCACGCTGACCACCATCCTGGTCTCCTCACAGCGGACCTCCAGGCCGGCGCTCAGGGCCCCCTGCTGCTCCTGGGGCTCCGAGTCCTCCCAGGAGGGGTGGAAGGGCAGGAAGGGGAGCCCCGGGCCGCCCCCGGCGGCGGGGAACGGGAGGATGGAGCGGCGTTCCCCCGCGGCCCCCATGTCCCGGAAGATGGCGAGCTTTGGGGGGAACATGCTGTCCACGGGGTCCAGGACATCTGGAAGGACGGAGGACCGTTAGATGAGCTCTGAAGGGGGGCTACGTCGGGTGCAGGTCAGATTACTTTTGGGCCAAGGAACAGTTGATTAGATTAGATTTTATGAGAATATGAGTCCAGAAAGTCTAGCAAAGTATGACAGTGCCCTTTTTGTCCCTGTTTTGTTTATGTTTTGCTACGTTGCGTTGTCTCCGCTGTAAACATAATTAACTTTTTTCCGCAGCACATCGGCAGAATTGTTTTATCACGTAGAACAACAACAGTCTCCTGGTCTCCTATTGGTCGGTCTTACCAGGCTCCCTGAGGCGGAGGTTGAAGAGGTTAGCGACGGCAGTGCCGGTGAAGCTAACGGGCCGGTAGCCGCGTTGCTCCGCCCACTTGATCAGTGCCTGCGACCCGGAGGGGAGGCTCTGCCTGGCCGGCCGGCTGACCTCCATCTGGCTCTCAGTGGTGGAGCCCAGGGAGACGGTGTCTGAGCTCTGGGGCACAGAAGGAGGTCACATGACCATTATCATCATATATAGTTCACTACCATTACCAACTATGGATCAGGAAAGGGAAAGGTTAGGCAGGCCAGGGCTAAAGCCAAGGTTAGGGGCTAGGACTAGGCCAAGGTTAAGGGCTAGGGGTTAGGGTTAGGGGCTAGGGGCTAGGGGCTAGGGATTAGGGGTTAGGGGCTAGGGATTACGGGTAAGCGGCTAGGGGCGAGGGATTAGGGGCTAGGGGTTAGGGGCGAGCCTTAAGGGCTAGGGGTTAGGGGTGAGGGTAAGGGGCTAGGGGTTAGGGGCGAGGGTAAGGGGGTAGGGGTTATCCCCTGAAGGTGCCAGGCCATGTTTCCTCCCCTCCTCCTCCTCCTGCCCTCCTCCTCCCCCTCCTCCTCCATCACGTCCTCCCCTGATAGACACCCTGGCCACGATTGCGTGAGTGAGGCGTCACTTTTTATCAGTCTGTCTGAGTGTCTTTTCCTGCAGAACCATGTGTAGTTTAAAATACTGACACACAGCCCACGGCCCAAAACCTCTCTTTTTATGGGGGAAACCCAGAGCTATCTTGGATCGCATGGTTGACACTCCGTTCCGCTCACCAGGACTTCCAGCTTGCCGATGACATCGCGGCTCTTGATCACCCAGTTGACGGGCTTGGAGCACTTGAGGACCAGGACCACGTCACGGTGCAGCGGAGTCTGACCCTCAACAGGCTGGAGCTCCACCATCACATCCACCTGGAACGCACTGGTGAGAGAGAGACATAGAGAGAGAGAGAGAGAGAGAGAGAGATGGTTAGACCGAGATAGAGAGATACAGACACTGATATATATATAGAGAGAGAGATGAGAGAGAGAGAGAGAGAGAGAGAGAGAGAGAGAGAGAGAGAGAGAGAGAGAGAGAGAGAGAGAGAGAGAGAGAGAGAGAGAGAGAGAGAGAGAGAGAGAGAGAGAGAGAGAGACAGAGAGACAGAGAGAGACAGAGAGAACACGGACTCCAAGGTCTTTCTAGTGCTGGTCTTCCCTGTCTGGCCAACTGATTAAGACCTGGACCAGTTCCCAGGGGAACAACAGAGAGAGGACCATGTGTACCGCAGCTGAGATCCAGCATGGCAGCCCCTGCTCTGTAGTGTACACACACACACACACACACACACACACACACACATAGTAATCTCTCATTGGGGGGTGGAGGCGGGAGGAGTCAAAGACAGCGTTCCAACAGGAGATTTTAACCGAGAGGGAGAACAACGAGGAGTATCTCTAAACTAATACCAACACTAATCTAAGTCTAAACTAATACCACCTACCCTTAACCATTTCTTAACTAATACCAAAACTAATCTAAGTCTAAACTAATACCACCTACCCTTAACCATTTCTTAACTAATACCAAAACTAATCTAAGTCTAAACTAATACCACCTACCCTTAACCATTTCTTAACTAATACCAAAACTAATCTAAGTCTAAACTAATACCACCTACCCTTAACCATTTCTTAACTAATACCAACACTAATCTAAGTCTAAACTAAAAGCACCTACCCTTAACCATCTCTTAACTAATACCAAAACTCATCTAAGTCTAAACTAATACCACCTACCCTTAACCATCTCTAAACTAAAACCGACCCTTCAACACCTCGAACCAAACACCTAAACTAACCATCTCTAACCTAACACCTAAACTAACAACCTCTAACCTAACACCTAAACTAACCACCTCTAACCTAACACCTAAACTAACCATCTCTAACAAAACACCTAAACTAACCACCTCTAACCTAACACCTAAACTAACCACCTCTAACCTAACACCTAAACTAACCATCTCTAACCTAACACCTAAACTAACCACCTCTAACCTAACACCTAAACTAACCACCTCTAACCTAACACCTAAACTAACCATCTCTAACCTAACACCTAAACTAACCATCTCTAACCTAACACCTAAACTAACCATCTCTAACCTAACACCTAAACTAACCATCTCTAACCTAACACCTAAACTAACCATCTCTAACCTAACACCTAAACTAACCATCTCTAACCCAACACCTAAACTAACCACCTCTAACCTAACACCTAAACTAACCACCTCTAACCTAACACCTAAACTAACCATCTCTAACCTAACACCTAAACTAACCACCTCTAACCTAATACCTACCCTTAACTAAACATGGTTAAGGTGATCTTTTGAGGGACACAGTGCATGGAGTCTCTAAAGCTCCTTCCTGTCAGCTATCTGTGGACTTCTGGTCTAAGTTGAACCACATGTGTAATATGAATGTAAAGCCTAGTCTAACATGAACCATATGTTTGTAGTGTGCCCTATATAGGACAGTATAGCACTAGCATACCAAAATGTTCAATAAAACATAATCACTCTACTTTATCTAGAATAGAGCTAGAATAGAAGATCATTTAACTACATATAAATTAATAGAACTGAGTTTATCACTATTATTATAATTGTTCAATTATATTATAATTATTATTATTAAAATTGTATTTAATTGTGTTTCTAATATTATTATTTTGATTTATTATTATTAGGATTTGTTATGATCTATCTATGTATATGTTTATTTGTGTTTTGCCAGTGGGAATGACCAATACAAATAACTCGGAAGGAAAGAAAGTTTAAATTTATCGTCCAACCAAAGTTGTATAAAATCGGGTACATTTATTTAAACAGATGATGTGGTTATTCACTCGAATGTATGTGAGAGGTTTTTGCATTCAAAGTAATACAACCTACTAGTTCTCTCGTACTAGTTTGGAGTTCTAGGACCTATAGTCTACCTGCTAGAGCTGAGGACCTATAGTCTACCTGCTAGAGCTGAGGACCTATAGTCTACCTGCTAGAGCTGAGGACCTATAGTCTACCTGCTAGAGCTGAGGACCTATAGCCTACCTGCTAGAGTTGAGGACCTATAGTCTACCTGCTAGAGTTGAGGACCTATAGTCTACCTGCTAGAGTTGAGGACCTATAGTCTACCTGCTAGAGTTGAGGACCTATAGTCTACCTGCTAGAGCTGAGGACCTATAGTCTACCTGCTAGAGCTGAGGACCTATAGTCTACCTGCTGGAGTTGAGGACCTATAGTCTACCTGCTGGAGTTGAGGACCTATAGTCTACCTGCTAGAGTTGAGGACCTATAGTCTACCTGCTAGAGTTGAGGACCTATAGTCTACCTGCTGGAGTTGAGGACCTATAGTCTACCTGCTGGAGTTGGGGGCCTGCAGCTCTATGATGTGGACCTCGGGGTCTTGGTCAGGTCCAGAGAGGATACATCCCTTGGAGGGCTGAGGTTCCACGTAGGCCCCCAGGTAGTTCAGGGAGAGGAACTTGTTGTCGATCCTGCAGACCTCAGGGAACACCCGGTCTGGAACACAGAGACACATACAGATACAGATGAATGAAGGAGGAGGTAGAATCTTGCTCAAGGATCCTTAATGACCTGTCTCTGTACTGTCTAACCCCTACCTGCTCCTTAATGACCCGTCTCTGTACCGTCTAACCCCTACCTGCTCCTTAATGACCTGTCTCTGTACTGTCTAACCCCTACCTGCTCCTTAATGACCCGTCTCTGTACCGTCTAACCCGTACCTGCTCCTTAATGACCTGTCTCTGTACTGTCTAACCCCTACCTGCTCCTTAATGACCCGTCTCTGTACTGTCTAACCCCTACCTGCTCCTTAATGACCCGTCTCTGTACCGTCTAACCCCTACCTGCTCCTTAATGACCCGTCTCTGTACTGTCTAACCCCTACCTGCTCCTTAATGACCCGTATCTGTACCGTCTAACCCGACCTGCTCCTTAATGACCACATGTCTCTGTATTCACTGTAAGTCTAAGATTGGTTAGTATGGGACCAGCTGGAATGTGTATAGGAGGAACTACAGCACAACTTTGGGGGCTCGCCATAACCACCAAACGGGCTGCTGCGCTCACCAGGGCAACGGAAGAACACAGCACCACCTCCTCCAGCGTACACCGCTCTCTAGGTTGGATTAAGGTCATCTCCTTCTCCTCAGAGAGAGGAACCTGCAGCTCTCTTCTCTACCACTGGTTTCTCCTGTCTGCTCTTGTCTCCCTGGTCTTTCTCCTCCTGTCTCCCCCTCTGTCTCTCATTCTCTCTCTCCTCCTGTCTCTCCCCCTCTCTATCCACCATGTCAGCTTCTCCCTCTCCCTACATCTCTCTCTCTCTCTCTCTCTTCCTCCCTATCCTCCATCTCCTCCTCACCTCCTCCCCCCTCCCCGGTGGTGGGAGCCTGATGTGGTCTGTGGTCTGAGGAGAGCAGACCAGAGATAGTTCACTCCTGTCTGTTATCATTTGATTAACAGCAGCCAAATGACCTCCTAGTGATAATAACCTAGTATATATATCCTGTATCAAATATATGACGTCTATAATTAATAACTAACAATAGAATCTCTCTTCTATCACAAATTATGGGATTAGTAAACCGTGAATTTGTATTTTGGACAAAATGTTCTTCTTTTAAGCTCATCCCATCTTGTGAGTGTGTCAAAGTAGATGACTTATGACTATGGAAAAATACAAATAAAATACAAACACAAACAGAAACAGGTGAACAGAAAGCCTCACAGTGGAATATAATAATATAATAATATAATAATAATATACTATAAAGCCTGCAGGCTCCAGGGTGACCTGAGGTTTAAATACAGAGGAAATATCAGTTTGAAGCCAAGGAGGACATCTTGAGCAGCACATGTCTTACTCTAGACAGACGATGGACCAGATGTCCAAGAGGGTGGGTGAAGGGAGGGGGAGGAGGGAGGGGGGAGGAGGGAGGTGAAGGGAGGGGGAGGAGGGAGAGAGGGAGGGGGAGGAGGGAGGGGGGAGGAGGGAGGTGAAGGGAGGGGGAGGAGGGAGAGAGGGAGGGGGAGGAGGGAGGGGGGAGGAGGGAGGTGAAGGGAGGGGGAGGAGGGAGAGAGGGAGGAGGGAGGGGGGAGGAGGGAGGTGAAGGGAGGGGGAGGAGGGAGAGAGGGAGGGGGAGGAGGGAGAGAGGGAGGGGGAGGAGGGAGGGGGGAGGAGGGAGAGAAGGAGGGGGAGGAGGGAGAGAAGGAGGGGGACGAGGGAGAGAGGGCAGGGGAGGAGGGAGGTGAAGGGAGGGGGAGGAGGGAGAGAGGGAGGGGGAGGAGGGAGAGAGGGCGGGGAGGAGGGAGGGGGGAGGAGGGAGGTGAAGGGAGGGGGATGGGGAGGAGGGAGAGAGGGAGGGGGAGGAGGGAGGAGTGAGGGGAGAGGAGAGTAAGGGGGAAGGGAGGGGAAGGAGGGAAGGTGGAGAAAGGGGGAGTGAGGGGAGTGAAGAGGAGGGAGGAGGAGGGAGGAGAGATGAGGGAGGGGGAGGGAGGTGAAGGAGTGGGAGGAGGGAGGGGGAGGAGGTTTTGGGAGGGCATGACCGCCATATGAACAAAAAACTGACAACAATTCTATAAAGTTCTTCCCCTTATGACTACTTCCTTTAATACTCCTGGTTGTATGACGTGTCATTAAACCTATAGATGAGCTACCGTCTTTGAGAACTCAAACTGACTTGAGTCCTCACTTAAGTGAGTGAAGATAGCTCATCTCTAGAGATGAGCTATCGTGTTTGAGAACTTAAAAAGACTTGAGTCCTAACTTAAGTCCTAACTTAAGGGAGTGAAGATAGCTCATCTCTAGAGATGGCTGATACCGTGTTTGAGAACTTAAACAGACTTAGCAGTCCTAAACCCAAACCCAAACCCTAACCTCCCTTCCTCACCTTCTCCCACGTTGATGAAGACCTCGGGGGTCATGCGGAGCTCCAGGAAGGAGGTGACGCCCCGGTACTTCTTCAGCCCCCAGGCCAGGAGGTGCTCGTTGCCGTGGGGCAGGGTGTCCTCCAGGACCCGGGAGTCTCGGGAGGAGTTCCCCGGCTGGAAGCGGACCTCGGAGCCAGCCGGGGACACCTGAGGGGGAAGGAGAGACATAGAGAGGAGAACATAGAGAGGAGAGGGTTAGAGAGAGGGGGGGGGTACTGTGGGTAGCTGACTTTAAAACATCCGGGGTCAGAGACAGGGCCAGAGAAGTGCATTTTTCGATCCCCACAATCATCCAAGGTGCAGAATGAGTGGCTCATGTAAAAGTACAATAAGTTGTCTCCCTAGATTCGACACAATAAAGTCCATCAAACAGGGGACTAGGACGAATAGTGAAGCTTCATCTTCTTCTTATAGCTGCAGAGTGGAAACCCCAGGTGAGAAGGTTCCAGTGTTTTTCTGTGGTAGAGGAGAGAAGTCATCTCTTCAGGAAACACTACCCGGATCCCTCCTCCTAGCGCATCCTCTTATCACTTTTTGCTAGCGTACTAGAGTATTTCTAAGTAGATTGTCTAAGTAGATTGTTGGGTAGATATTGTTCTATTGTTTGCCAACTTATTGTACGTTTACCTTATTGTACTTTTACCTGAACTTATTGTACTTCTACCTGAGCACTGGCTCAGTTCTTGGAGACTTGTTAGGAATAAAATTGACAGATTGACTTCTGGTGACGAGTTGTTCTCTCACTTTCCTTTGTTGAAACACACGCTTTGGATAAAAGCGTCTGCTAAATGACTGTCATGTAATGTAGTGTAATGTAATGTAAACTCCTCCAGATATCCCCCTGTTGTAACACACATGGTACGGTCCGGGGTGGCTGGTCCTGTTTACAAGACCCACCGAGCCGCTGTGCGTCACCACCAAATCTGGAGGCCATTTTCCAACATGGCTACCGTCTCCATGAAGAAGTCCACAGTGAAATCAAATCAGTCTGAGTCTCTCACACAACGGAAAAGTAAAGATAAATAGATGGAAACACGCACACACAAAACACACACACAGACACAGACACACACCTCTTCACTAGGACACACACACACACACCCCTTTTCACTAAGACACACACACACACACACACACACACACACACACAAACACACACACGCCTCTTCACAAGAACACACAAAACACACGCACCATCCAGATGAATGTAGTTTAGGGTTCGACACTTAGCCGCTGGTAACCAGCCAATGGGCTTTGAGTATCTCCAGACCCGGCGTGAGGCCAGGGACAACAACTTGGACTAATTAACTCTCAGGGTCTCCAGCTGCAGCCCGAGAGTCCTCGTTAAGGAGAGCACTGGTACCCATCGAACTGTTAGACCCCTTAGACTCATCTCTTCCCTCCCCTCCGTCGTGCGTTCAGAAGGGAACAATATAAGGTAGATATTATAGTGTATTACAGTATGGATATACCAATCGATGCTGTGTGAATAGAAAGTAATAGTGGAAGTACAGTGTGTGCAGTTGTTGTTTTTTTGGTAAATATTGCAGTGTCAGGATGAGTTTTATTGTTATTGCATTATTGCGTTATGGTCCTGTAATCACTCCAAGATGTGGAGCAGGAATTGCGACAGCAGCGTTAAAGCGTGAGAATGAAAATGAACGGCTTGAAGAAAATATAATAATATAATAATATAATATAATAAAATATAATAATATAATAATATAATAATATAATAATAATAACAACATGGTGACACAGATTCATCCTGACGACGTTCTGGTTACACTGGGGGGAGAAATAGGGGGGGAAGAGAGAGAAGGGAGGACGGAGGGAGGAAGAATGGGGGGAGGATGGGGGAGGGCGGGAGGAGAGAGGAGGGAGAAAGGATGAGGGAGGAGAGAGGAGGGAGGACGAAGGGAGGAAGGACGGGGGGAGGGTAGGGGAGGAAAGAGGAGGGAGAAAGGATGAGGGAGTAGAGAGGAGGGAGGACGAAGGGAGGAAGGATGGGAGAAAGGATGGGGGGGGAGGATGGGGAGGAGAAAGGAGGGAGGATGAAGGGAGGAAGGATGGGGGAGAACTAGGGGGAGGGATAGGGAGGGAGAAAGGATGAGGGAGGGTAGGGGGAGGAATGATGGGGGGAGGAGAGAGGAAGGAGGAAGGACGGGGGAGGGTAGGGGGGAGGAGAGAGGAAGGATGGGGGGAAGAGAGAGGAGGGAGGAAGGACGGGGGGGAGGGTAATGAGGTGGTGGGGGTTGTGTTAAGAGAGAGGGTTGAGGGAGGAGGCGATGAGGTGGTAGGTTGAGGCCCAGCTGAAGGAGAGACCACCTCCTTGGCTCCTCCAGCCCGGTGAGCTCGGTGCTGGAGTGATAAACACTCTTGTGTGCTGGAAGCCAGCGGGTCCAGAGGCCCGTGGGTCCACAGGACCAGACACACACTACCTCATCATCGTTTCCACTACTCTGTGTAACTATTACTCCTGATGGTGTCTCCTATCTGAGGAGGCACCCCCCGGCCCGAACGCCTCCTCATCCTCATGGTCTGCATGAGGGAGGTTTCACTCCTCAACATCCTGGTCCCTCCGTGGGAGGATGGGATGAGGGGGAGACGGAGAGAGGGAAGGAGGAGAGAGAAGGGGAGAGACGGGAGGATAGAGAGAGGATAAGGAGAGAGACAGGAGGAAGAGAGCGAAAAAGGAGAGAGACAGGAGGAGATAGGGAGGAGAGGCCGAGGAGGAGACATGAGGAGAAAGACAGGGGAAGAGGGAGGACAGTGGGAGATCTCCTCCTCCTCCTTCTACTCTTCTCTCCCCCACATTTTGCTCAGTTGTAGTTATTATATTCTGTTCAGATGTAGTTGCTTGGAGGAGACCCATGAGTCTGTGACTATGTTAAATATGGGGACGGAGCCATCACCAGGAGAACACGCCAAGAACACAGCCAGATCACACCCCAGAACACGGCTGAAACTAGAACTAAATCAAATTCAGAATTCAAGTTAATCACAACTATAAACTAACTAATCACAGCTACCACATGCCGAAAACATGACTAAAACATGGCCAAATCACAACTAAAAAGTACCAGGCTGTTTGTCAGGCTGTTCCAGTGCCAGTCTGTTGATCAGGCTGTTCCAGTGCCAGGCTGTTTGTCAGGCTGTTCCAGTGCCAGGCTGTTTGTCAGGCTGTTCCAGTGCCAGTCTGTTGATCAGGCTGTTCCAGTGCCAGTCTGTTGATCAGGCTGTTCCAGTGCCAGGCTGTTTGTCAGGCTGTTCCAGTGCCAGGCTGTTTATCAGTCTAATTGAGGCAGTCAGGGTGTAATTAGTGAGGGATTCAAGGCCAGCAGCAAAATGAGCTCCAGGCCTCGGCTGGAAACCTCAGGAATTCAGATGTTGTCGTCAG
>CM051004.1:5289627-5309627 GCA_027704905.1 Muraenolepis orangiensis | reverse complement strand
ACATTACATTACATTACATTACATTACATTACAATCATTTAGCAGACGCATGTATCCAAAGCGACTTACATTAGTGTGTTCAAAAAAGGTTTAAAGGTAAGAGAACAACTCGTCACCAGAAGTGCATTTCATCCCTAACAAGTCTCCAAGAACTGAACCAGTGCTCAGGTAAAAGTACAATAAGGTAAAAGTACAATCGGTTGGCAAACAATATAGAACAATATCTACCAAACAATCATGTTAACAGAAGTTAACAGAAGTCAACAATGTCCGGTACACAGAAACGACATACTTTATACTATAGATAGTACTTTATACTTTATTAACCCCAGAATGGGAGCTGGGGTTCTCCTGCATCATACGATAAGTCCAATGGTTCTTTGATATGTTTGGCCCTCATGTTCATGAATGTTCCTCCTTATCGACCACAAACACGTTTTTTAATCTCAACGCGGTCTGACTTTGATGTGTGGTCCCGGTCCAATCCGACCAACACTGGGCTCTTTGTTAGCGTCCGGGTAGCCGTGCCCGGGGTCTCGGAGCGTAATTAAAACCCGCCGAAGTGTGACTGACACAGCGCCAGAACTCTACCGAAGAGCCTCCAGGGTCTCGCCCCGCTAGCCGGCTGGCGCTGGCTGAGGTTGGACTCTGTGGACCAGAATCTAAATGGACCGGTAGGAGGAGGGAGGCAAAGGCTTGAACCCAACGCACCCTGAGCTACGTAGCTACACTACGAGCTAGGAGCTAGCCCTGTATGCTACACAGCAGGGAGTCCCAACTTAGTTAGACCAACAAAAATAAAATGACAAAGTAAAATATAAAAATGTGTGAAATACTATATATGTTGATTGCTGCTGATCAATCAAGTAAATATTACACAATATCTTTGGTTTTTTTTGATCTCCCAAAAAAAATCCTGGATCTGGATTTGGATCTGCGGAAAAATCGAATCAACTCTTCCTTGGTCCATAAGAAATATAACCACCAAGTTGGTATGGTAAAAATAATATTAGTTTAAAGTCCACTACTGTATTAACAATTATGCTAAATGCTAAGAGTATAATATTAGCTCAAAGGGATGAAGGGAAACCTGAGGCTGTGCACCACATTAACCACAAGCTACATCTGAAGTTAGCCACTGCTTTGTTAGCCTCGGGGAACGCTACCCCAGGCTAACCATTAGCATTACAAACACTACGCGCTGGAATGAATTGGCTAATAGCCCGTCACAGCGAGAGACGCGGCGGTCTGTGAGTCCTGCTACCCCACCCAGCAGCTCCGCCGTATTCCCAGGCTAATCTCGTTAGCCCCTTCCTGTGGGCTAGTAAATCACTAATTGGACCCACAAGGGTTCCTGTCACTCACATTACGTGCCTGTTGGCCCGCTAACTGGATCTGGTGGGCCTTGTGAAAACACCTCATGTCACCATCGAGACAAACTTCACTCTCCTAGGGAGCTACCATCAGCTAGCAGTCGGGCTATCCGCTCTGTGATAACGCAGTTTGGCTTTGTAATACATTTTGTTTTGGATCAACAAACTATGCACATACACCGTTGATTTGGAGGGCCCTCTAGTTGGAGCTATATTCTCTACTGAGGGCTTTCTAGTTGGAGCTATATTCTCTACTGAGGGCTTTCTAGTTGGAGCTATGTTCTCTACTGAGGGCCCTCTAGTTGGAGTATGTTCTCTACTGAGGGCCCTCTAGTTGGAGGTATGTTCTCTACTGAGGGCCCTCTATTTGGAGGTATGTTCTCTACTGAGGGCCCTCTAGTTGGAGGTATGTTCTCTACTCAGGGCCCTCTAGTTGGAGGTATGTTCTCTACTGAGGGCCCTCTAGTTGGAGGTATGTTCTACTGAGGGCCCTCTAGTTGGAGGTATGTTCTCTACTGAGGGCCCTCTAGTTGGAGGTATGTTCTACTGAGGGCCCTCTAGTTGGAGGTATGTTCTCTACTGAGGGCCCTCTAGTTGGAGGTATGTTCTCTACTGAGGGCCCTCTAGTTGGAGGTATGTTCTCTACTGAGGGCCCTCTAGTTGGAGGTATGTTCTCTACTGAGGGCCCTCTAGTTGGAGGTATGTTCTCTACTGAGGGCCCTCTAGTCGGAGGTATGTTCTACTGAGGGCCCTCTAGTTGGAGGTATGTTCTCTACTGAGGGCCCTCTAGTTGGATGTATGTTCTCTACTGAGGGCCCTCTAGTTGGAGGTATGTTCTCTATTGAGGGCCCTCTAGTTGGAGGTATGTTTTCTACTTAGGGCCCTCTAGTTGTAAATGTTTTCTGTCGCCGTTCCAGTCTGATAGAACAGTCTTTAGTAATCTGGGAACGAGAGAGTTTTCTGCTTTGTGTAGAAACTGAATAAACGATAGAGTCAGCAGCTGGACCCCAGCAGACTAAATACTGTTCAAAACTGAAGTATGGAGTTCAATGTGCTGTCTTCACATGTGTGCAGTCAGGGCTGTTGAACATCAGTCAGTCTGGATTTAACCTCTAGTATTATGATCTCTCTCTCTCTCTCTCTCTCTCTCCCTCCTTCTCTCCCTCTCTCCCTCATCTCCCCCTATCACATACACACATACCAGCCGTTATCAGGTCAGCTCCAGATGTCAAGTTTGTCCTCAGACATCTGAGGTCCAGGCCTCTCTCTGTTCCCATAGCAACGGACCAGTGTCATTCACACCACGGGGCGAGGAGAGGAAGTGAGGCCAGGGTGTGACTGACCGATGGTGGGTGGATGGAGGAGGTACAGGGGGAGCTAGTCTATTTGACCGGAAGAGGTTTTTTGATTGACATGCGGGAAGACCAATCACAGACTGTTGCTTTTGCGTCACAGACAGTCCTGGAAAAAACCCAAACTGGAGTGAAACAAAACAGATTTCCAACATTAAGACAATGTTCTACAACATATGTACAATGGAGATGTTTGAGGAGGTAGTATGGGGCTTATGAAAGATTACACTATCACCAGACGGACAAACTGACTGGACTGGACTCTACTACTCTTCCTCTGGTGTCTTATTCACTGCCTATCAGCCCATAAGCATCCAGCTGGATCACTAGCGCCACCGCTGGATGACTAACGCCACTGCAGCTAGCCACGCAAAATAATAGATTTGTAGGAAACATAAAGAGTAACAACAAGTGACTTAATAATAGAAAGTAGACTAAATGTTTGATTTGAACAGAAGCATCAGTGTTATAAAAACCTAGACGATGGGATGGCTGCAAAGTTAACTGTACTGATGCAAAGAGTCTTCTATCCACACATATGACCAGTTATGTTCTATTATTCAGAAAACCAAGAGCCCCATCACCTTATTAATGCTAATTTTCTATTTAGTCATTTAACCAATAGGCCTATATCACGTTATATTTGAAAGCCGGAAGTACCCGTTACAAATCGCTGAAGCAGTGTATCCCAAGTTCCGGTTAATGCATTCACCTTGGAGGACAGTTATCGCTGGACAACATCGCTGCATAACCTTCCAAAAGTCAAGACGATGTGGTTCAACTAGTGAATGAACACTACAGTGAAGAAGTCTAAATCCGAATCATACAATTCCCCGACATTGTGTCTTGTGGCTCTATCTGGATATATCGCCATATAACGAAGGCGATTTTGTGTAGGAGCAGAGGTATGCCTATGTATTTAATATAGGCTATTTATTTGATGGATTTTGATTATTTCAATGTACCTTTTCATTTACGTGTTAATATGTAGTGTGCAGCTGTATATTTTCTAAAAGGGAATGCCTGTTATTCTTGTGAATATGAGTTAAAATGAGTGAAACCAAATTTGTATAAAATACTGATATATATCGTATATCGATATCGTATATCGCGATGCAGCCTAAAAATACCGTGTTTTGGTCCGTATCGCCCAGCCCTACTTGGGACCAGTGCTTTAAATCACACACTTACCCGACATTATGTGGCTCTATTCGGATGAGAGATGGAGTGTGTGTGGGGGTCAGGACCAGTGCTTTTAATCACACTTACCCGACATTATTAGCCTATTCCGCCCACTTTTCGAGACGTATATGCTCTCCTTGTCAAAGTGCAAACTGCAGACATACGTGCTACCCCTGAGAACATGAAACCAGGGACCTTCATCCTCCTTATCAGCCTCACACAAGACTTGCGGAGGAGTTTGTCTTTGAGGAAATCGTGTTAACTGAGGTAGGGCTGTCTTTGTTTAGACGTTGAGCAGCCGGTACACTACAATAACAGAGAGGAGGGGAGGGGACACAGTTTGTCACGTATCTGGGGTAACTACCGGAAGTAAGAGTACACTGCTCTGCGATTTTTAAGGCTCCGGAAGCAGGAAGTGTGATATAGGCCTATTCATTGAACCAAAGCAGAATATGTTCATGTTTTTTTTATGTGTTATTATTGAGTGTGTGTGCATGTATGTTCCTTATCTGTGGAGATCTTGGTTCTCTCTGGGTGACTGAAGGAGGAGGAGGGCTCCTTACCAGAAGAACCAGCAGACCTGCTGCTATCTGTCATCAGCGCCCCCTGCTGATCTGGAGGGTGATTAGCTTGTTAAGCGCTGATGCTAATCAGAACCCACCCACAACCACAACCACCAGCACCAGCACCACCACAGAACCACAACACCGTCAGATAACACCGCACTGATGGACAGATGGGGAACAGGCTGAGACAGAGTTAGGAGACCTTCTACAGGATATCATGCAGAAGGTGGAGCTAGTTGAGGTGGTTGAGATGGACGTGGTGGAGGTGATACTGGTGGTGGTGGTGGTGGTGGTGGTGTTTGTGATAGAGGTGGTGTTGGTTAAAGTGGTGGTGGTGGAGGAGGAGATATAAGTGGTGGTGGTGAAGGAGGGGGTGGTGGTGGTAGTGGAGGAGGAGGAGGAGAAGGAGTATGTGGTGGTGGTGGTGGTGGTAGTGGAGGAGGAGATATAGGTGGTGGTGGTGGTGGAGGTGGTGGTAGTGGTAGGGGAGGAGTAGGGGGAGGAGGTGGTGGTGGTGGTGGAGTAGGGGGTTGAAGGTGGTGGTGGTGGTAGTGGAGGAGTAGGAGGAGGAGTTGTTGGTGGTGGTGGTGGTAGTGGAGGAGGGGGTGGTGGTGGTGGAGGTGGTGGTAGTGGAGGAGGGGGTGGTGGTGGTGGAGGTGGTGGTAGTGGTAGTGGAGGAGGAGGTGGTGGTGTTGGTAGTGGAGGAGGAGGAGTTGGTGGCAGTGGTGGTGGTGGTGGTGGTAGTGGAGGAGGTGGTGGTGGTGGTGGTGGGTGGTGGTGGTGGTGGTGGTGGTGGTGGTAGTGGAGGAGGTGGTGGTGGTGGTGGTGGTAGTGGAGGAGGTGGTGGTGGTGGTGGTGGTGGTGGTAGTGGAGGAGGTGGTGGTGGTAGTGGAGGAGGTGGTGGTGGTGGTGGTGGTAGTGGAGGAGGTGGTGGTGGTAGTGGAGGAGGTGGTGGTGGTGGTGGTGGAGGAGGGAATTTCCATTTTTTTAAACCTGAAGCAGACAATTCCTCAAGCCAGTGAATCCAGATCGAAGGAACACAACTGATCCTTAAGGAACACAACAGAACCCTAAAGAACACAAAATATTCTGAAGGAACACATGATAGGAGCCAACAGGAGCCTCAGGAGAAGATGAAGCCTAGAACTTTCAGGCTTGGAGTCCAATGCTGTGTTCTTTGTGGGTCACTGAGACTCCCTCGGATATCTCAGCCCTGCAGCTCATGAGCATGAAGCAGGAGCAAGCGCTTGATGTTTAACCCCAGGAGATAAGATGGTTCTTCAGAGATACCGCCAGTCTCTTTGTTTACTCCTATAGTATCCAGACATCTCGTGGCCTGGCGGTAACACAGCGTCTCAACCACCAAAAACTTTCTTCCTGTTTTGTGTTTGTCAACTTTTGGTCCCTGCAGAGAAACATCGACAAGGTCCAACTTCCTGAAAGGATCTTCTCCTTATGATGTCAGACTCCATCCACAATCAACAACCTAGTGAAACCTTCGCGAAACAGAAGTAGACTAGAGGCCCTCAGTAGAGAACATACCTCCAACTAGAGGGCCCTCAGTAGAACATACCTCCAACTAGAGGGCCCTCAGTAGAACATACCTCCAACTAGAGGGCCCTCAGTAGAGAACATACCTCCAACTAGAGGGCCCTCAGTAGAACATACCTCCAACTAGAGGGCCCTCAGTAGAACATACCTCCAACTAGAGGGCCCTCAGTAGAACATACCTCCAACTAGAGGGCCCTGAGTAGAGAACATACCTCCAACTAGAGGGCCCTCAGTAGAGAACATACCTCCAACTAGAGGGCCCTCAGTAGAACATACCTCCAACTAGAGGACCCTCAGTAGAGAACATACCTCCAACTAGAGGGCCCTCAGTAGAGAACATACCTCCAACTAGAGGGCCCTCAGTAGAGAACATACCTCCAACTAGAGGGCCCTCAGTAGAACATACCTCCAACTAGAGGGCCCTCAGTAGAACATACCTCCAACTAGAGGGCCCTCAGTAGAGAACATACCTCCAACTAGAGGGCCCTCAGTAGAGAACATACCTCCAACTAGAGGGCCCTCAGTAGAGAACATACCTCCAACTAGAGGGCCCTCAGTAGAGAACATACCTCCAACTAGAGGGCCCTCAGTAGAACATACCTCCAACTAGAGGGCCCTCAGTAGAGAACATACCTCCAACTAGAGGGCCCTCAGTAGAGAACATAGCTCCAACTAGAGGGCCCTCAGTAGAACATACCTCCAACTAGAGGGCCCTCAGTAGAACATACCTCCAACTAGAGGGCCCTCAGTAGAACATACCTCCAACTAGAGGGCCCTCAGTAGAACATACCTCCAACTAGAGGGCCCTCAGTAGAGAACATACCTCCAACTAGAGGGCCCTCAGTAGAACATACCTCCAACTAGAGGGCCCTCAGTAGAGAACATACCTCCAACTAGAGGGCCCTCAGTAGAACATACCTCCAACTAGAGGGCCCTCAGTAGAACATACCTCCAACTAGAGGGCCCTCAGTAGAAACATACCTCCAACTAGAGGGCCCTCAGTAGAGAACATACCTCCAACTAGAGGGCCCTCAGTAGAGAACATACCTCCAACTAGAGGGCCCACAGTAGAGAACATACCTCCGCCTCACCAAAATGTCCCCTTCCCCAAAATCGAATCAACTGTTCCTCGGCCCATCAGTAATCTAACCACCAAGTGTTGTCACATTCCATACATAACTTGCTAACAGACAAAAACAAACAAACAATCAGACAGGGGTGAAAACATAAGCTCATACATAACATAACATAAACAACCCACTGAAACATTAACCTACAGCCTCATCGCTACCGTAACCTATCTTCTAAATGTCAGGCGCCTCCTGCAGCTCTCATCTCAGTCTGGTACACAGCTCAGAGTGAGGTCACTTCCTGCTGCTTTGAGGGTTGCTCCATTCACGTACTTTCAGCCAGAGACATCGTCATGACAGTCAAATAGAAAGTGGAATCGTCTGTGAACATCATTAACCACACAACATACCAAAGTATATTAGCATATTCACCTGGTGCTAACCGCCCACACACACACACACACACACAACACAGCCTCCAGATTGAAGTCAATAGCAGCTCGGTAATGCAAGTTCCAGGCGACTGCTAGTTTGGCTTACAGGTCGTGGGTGTCAGTGGGTGGGTGTCAGTGGGAGAGTTGAACTGTGATCATCATACCTCCGCCACTGAAGATGGGACAGAGGTTATCACCCCTGTTTGTCTGTCTGTCTATTTGTCTGTAAGATAATACAACATACATTTATGTACGGAATTGGACAAAACTTGGTGGTTCGATTACTTATGGGCCAAGGAACAATTGATTCGATTTTGGCTTGTTTATGATATAATGACTCATGTAGAAACTAGACAGCAAATATATATATTTTCAGTCCAGTTCAGTCCAGTTCCCTCCAGTTCAGTCTAGTTTAGTCCAGTAGTTCAGTCCATTTCCCTCCAGTTCAGACCAGTTCAGTCCACTGGACTGCTGACAGTTTAGTGAACGAGGAGGAGGGAAAATTAACCTCAGTAGGCGCCCCTAGAAGCCATCAAACTTTTACCCGCCAGTGAAAATATTGTCACAGACATCTTGGTTCACTAGAATATTCTCAACATGAAGCAGATTTTTAAAAATGATTTTGGATGAGACTGGATGAGTTGATGTGAGATCACCGTCAAGGACACACTTCCCTGGCTGAGGTTGAGTACCAAACCCGGTACCTGGGAGACAGAACCCCTCAGAACGTTCCACGCGGTGGAACGGTGTGGACCGCTGAGCGGAACCAGAATACGCTGACGCAAGCAGTAAACATATAGACATATACGATCTTCTGTACTACCTGGTTCCATAATAATACCGTTATTTTAAAGTCACTACTACTACTAAAAATAGATATACACAAATATAACGACAATATCAGCAACAACTAACCATACAACAATGACAAATATGAACAAACCCTTTTGATAAAAGCATCTACTACATATCATATTCTATATATATATATGAATATATATTATACTGCTGGAGCGGATACCTCCGGCACCCGATCCTGGTTAATCTGTAGTAGATGGATGGATGGAGATATATAAATATATATATAAATATATATATTTATATATAAAATGATTAGGATCTAACAAATGATTGACCCTAATGGTAAGGCGATTAAACGATAGATAGTGGGTATAAACCATTAGCATTACGTTGAAGTGTGTTTGTTTTCAAAGATCAGGTTTGAGGTTGTTTTTCTCTGCAAGGTGTTCACCTTTCTCTCTCTTTCTGCGGTGGACGTTGGCTCGCAGCCCGGCCAGAGAGTGTGTGAGCTCAGCTGGTCTGGAGCACGCACGCACGCACGCACGCACGCACACACACACACACACACAGGAAACTATTCATTTCTCCCTCTCTCTGGGTCTCCTTCAGCAGACAGGAGGAGAAGGAGGAGCTGCACTCACACCACAGCTGTGGGACCGTCGTGTGTGTGTCTGATTATTTATATGTGTGTGTTTATAAGAGTGTGTGTGTGTGTGTGTGTGTGTGTGTGTGTGTGTGTGTGTGTGTGTGTGTGTGTGTGTGTGTGTGTGTGTGTGTGTGTGTGTGTGTGTGTGTGTGTGTGTGTGTGTGTGTGTGTGTGTGTGTGTAAATGTCTTCATGCATGTGGCCATGAATTATTTCATTGGAACCATCCAAATCATTGAAAATGTGGAGAGGAGTTATCCTCCTCTCCCTGTCTCCTCATCTCCTCCCTGTCTCCACTCCTCCTCCTCTCCTCTCCTCCTCTTCTCCTCCTATTCTCTCCTCCTCTCCCTCTCTCCTCTCCTCCTCCTCTCCCTCTCCTCCTCCTCCCCTCCTCCTCTCCTCTCATCCTCTTCTCTCCTCATCCTCTCCCTGTCTCCTCTCCTCCTCCTCCTCCTCTCCTCTCATCCTCTTCTCTCCTCCTCCTCTCCCTGTCTCCTCTCCTCCTCTCCCTCTCCTCCTCTCCCTCTCCTCCTCCCCTCCTCTCATCCTCTTCTCTCCTCCTCCTCTCCCTGTCTCCTCTCCTCCTCTCCCTCTCCTCCCCTCCTCCTCTCCTCTCATCCTCTTCTCTCCTCCTCCTCTCCCTGTCTCCTCTCCTCCTCTCCTCCTCTCCCTCTCCTCCTCCCCTCCTCCTCTCCTCTCATCCTCTTCTCTCCTCCTCCTCTCCCTGTCTCCTCTCCTCCTCTCCCTCTCCTCCTCCCCTCCTCCTCTCCTCTCCTCCTCTCCTCTCCTCCTCCTCCTCTCCCTCAGTGACCAGATAATAAAAGATAATAATAATTATATAATAATATAATTATTCAAAAACAAATGAAGAGTGACAATATATTTGTTTAATAGAGAGAGTGGTCACCTGGTGAGCTCTTCCACTTACTTCCATCACAGACATATGTCTGACTAAATGTAACTTATCATTTTGATTTTAATGAAACATTGTCTCTGACCAAGAATCAGCCCGGCCCCTAAGATCAACATCTCTCCTGTCTTTAACCCTGCGTGTCTTGGCAGTCATGGAGCTGACAGCAGCATTCAGACCAGACAAGCCCCGACAAGCTGCCTCTCTCCTGGCCTCCAGCCTCTAGACCTCCAGCCTCACACAACAGAGCTTAGAGCACCTCTGCTGAGTCACTGGGTGCAGTCGGAGCCTTTCCTTGAATGGTGTCTGATTACACACCTTAACCCCACCTCAACTAACCACCTCTAACCTAACACCTAAACTAACCACCTCTAACCTAACACCTAAACTAACCACCTCTAACCTAACACCTCAACTAACCATCTCTAACCTAACACCTAAACTAACCACCTCTAACCTAACACCTAAACTAACCACCTCTAACCTAACACCTAAACTAACCATCTCTAACCTAACACCTAAACTAACCATCTCTAACCTAACATCTACACTAACCATCTCTAACCTAACACCTAAACTAACCACCTCTAACCTAACACCTAAACTAACCATCTTTAACCTAAACTAACCATCTCTAACCATAACCATCTCTAAACTCAATCTCTAACCAATTGACCTCTACTGGCAGCTGTGCATCATGGGAATAACCACGAGAACCCAAATTAACCAGCGGTACTTCCTCATGGTAACACTACGGCGAGGCGTTCTTCAGAAAGAGATGTACTAGATGTTGATGATCTAGCACCTTCTCTGAAGTACAGAAGGCTTATCCCTGTACACATTCCCCATGTCCAACAACCGGATGTTTACCCGCTCTGCTCTGCCTCCCCAGCCTTTCTTTAGCTTCCTGTTAGCCACAGGACGATGTTGTCATCAGAACACTGATTGTACGGGCAGAGAGAGAGAGAGAGACAGCTGAGGGTTTAGTGTCAACTGATTCCTCTTCCACTGGTTTCGGTCTTTAAACGAAAGATTTGGTATAGATTCAGATGAGATCTGTGCAGAATAGAGCCTCTTTGTACAGTAATTAACTACACCTATATACAACTTGTATAGATACTCACAGACTGATCTATCTTTTAATAGATGCTTTTATCCACATGTTACAGTGAATTCAGATACGTGTCATTGAGGAGCAGGGAGGGGTTAGAGGTCATTAAGGAGCAGGTAGGGGTCAGAGGTCATTAAGGAGCAGGCAGGAGTCAGCGGTCACTAAGGAGCAGGTAGGGGTTAGAGGTCTTTAAGGAGCAGGTAGGGGTTAGAGGTCATTAAAGAGCAGGTAGGGGTTAGAGGTCATGAAGGAGCAGGTAGGGGTTAGGGGTCATTAGGGAGCAGGTAGGGGTTAGGGGTCATTAAGTGTGTTTTTATTATTTTCCATAAAGGTCGGTGCTGCTTCTGGTCGATCGAGGGGTGACTCACCTCCAGGGGGGCGGGGTCTGGCCAGGGGGCGTGGTCTAGCCGGGCGCCGGCGGTGATGTCACTCCTCCTCAGGTTGATGATGTGGACTTCCTGCGGCAGCGTAGCGGTGGCGCGGCTAGCGCAGCCCGCTAGCGCGCTGAAGCTCCGCAGGAGGGCCTGCACGGGGTGACCCACCCCCACCGGCAGGAGCTCACACGGGCTGCGAGAGAGAGGACCTGGGGGAGACAGGGAGCACCCAGGGGTCAATGTACTGGAGAGGCTGTGTGGATCTTTAACCACCTGGCCCCAGTCAGACTGATTAGAGTCTGGATGAAGCAGCCTCACCTGGCCTCAGTCAGACTGATTAGAGTCTGGTTGAAGCAGCCTCACCTGGCCCCAGTCAGACTGATTAGAGTCTGGTTGAAGAAGCCTCACCTGGCCCCAGTCAGACTGATTAAGTCTGGTTGAAGCAGCCTCACCTGGCCCCAGTCAGACTGATTAGAGTCTGGTTGAAGCAGCCTCACCTGGCCCCAGTCAGACTGATTAGAGTCTGGTTGAAGCAGCCTCACCTGGCCCCAGTCAGACTGATTAGTCTGGTTGAAGACGCCTCACCTGGCCCCAGTCAGACTGATTAGTCTGGTTGAAGCAGCCTCACCTGGCCCCAGTCAGACTGATTAGAGTCTGATTGAAGCAGCGTCACCTGGCCCCAACCAGTTGAAACAGCCTCAACAATGTGAGTAGCATATGAAAATTAACAATGATCAAATCCCCTCCATTTTACCAGCATTCAGTTTTTTAAATTAGTTCCACAGCTAAAGTTTTGCCGGCTCTAGGGCTGTTGTTCTCTGGTCATGTAGCACCAGTTCTCTAGGGCTGTTGTTCTTTGGTCATATAGCACCAGTTCTCTAGGGCTGTTGTTCTCTCGTCATATAGCACCAGTTATCTAGGGCTGTTGTTCTCTGGTCATGTAGCACCCGTTCTATAGGGCTGTTGTTCTCTGGTCATGTAGCACCCGTTCTATAGGGCTGTTGTTCTCTCGTCATATAGCACCAGTTATCTAGGGCTGTTGTTCTCTGGTCATGTAGCACCCGTTCTATAGGGCTGTTGTTCTCTGGTCATGTAGCACCCGTTCTATAGGGCTGTTGTTCTCTAGTCATGTAGCACCCGTTCTATAGGGCTGTTGTTCTCTGGTCATGTAGCACCCGTTCTATAGGGCTGTTGTTCTCTAGTCATGTAGCACCCGTTCTATAGGGCTGTTGTTCTCTGGTCATGTAGCACCCGTTCTATAGGGCTGTTGTTCTCTGGTCATGTAGCACCCGTTCTATAGGGCTGTTGTTCTCTAGTCATGTAGCACCCGTTCTATAGGGCTGTTGTTCTCTAGTCATGTAGCACCAGTGTCAATTAGTTAGAGTCTTGTCTACTGTGTAGCCCTTTTATCTACTACTTTATCTGAAAAATACTTCTCTAACTGCACTGCCACGAAAACGTCAATGGGAAGAGGTTAAAGAAAACCACAGAATAAAACCGGTTTAAAAGAACAATACAAAATGAAGACCTGAGCAGTACCTCCCTCTGTGACTGAATCAGAAAACAACTTTTAGAGAAAGCTAAACTAAAAAGTTAGTTTTATTTGTGATGCTCTCAGTTCCTCTGGAAGGCTCATCTGTTCCTGTTAAACTACAATGCATTATATTCTAATGTTTTATTTTATGTAAAAATATACTTTTCTACTCCACTGCACCCAAGGAGACAGCATGATTCTCCTCACAATATATCCCCCATCTCTTCCTTATATGGTCACACCAGAAGGTAACACTCCATGGCCCCAAGGACCAAGCCTCTAGTGGTTTATGGATTTATGGATTCAAGCTTTATTTAACCAGGAAAGAACCTCTAACTAACCTCCAACTAACCTCTAACATAACCTTTAACTAACATCTAAATAACCTCTCTAACTAACATCTAACATTACCTCTAACTAACATCTAACTAACATCTTACTAACAACTAAAACAACCTCTAACTAACCTCTAACTAACATCTAACATAACCTTTAACTAACATCTAACTAACAATGCCTTGAATTCTTTCACTTTGTATTTCAAAGCACTTAGCGAGATGAATTCTCTGCATTGGTTTTATATCAATAAGCTGAATATACAGAAGTCTTGAGAAGGTAGACTGTCCTCCACTGGGCAGCGTGAGGAGAACCTACCCGTAGTCCAGGAGGGCCTTAAAGGTACCCCAAAACAGGCCATCCTACCCCGGATCAAGACCGTATAGGGTCTGGATCCAGACTGATCTAGATCTGACATTATGGTCTGCATTTCAAACCTGGATCACTGCTAACGGTGGGCTGATGCTATATACTATATACTGATATGCACCGAACAACAACAACATCAGAAGAAGAGGAGGAAGAGGAGGAAGAGGAGGAAGAGGAGGAAGAGGAGGAAGAGGAAGAGGAGGAGGGAGTGAAAAGATAAGGAGTCCGGGCTCTGTGGCGGTAAGTAACTGTAACAGTTATTTATATCTGTTAAGTTACGGTTGTTCGCTCTCTCACTCTAAAGTTAGCAGTGGCTTAGTTCCCAGATAGCAATTATACTGCTAGTAGTAGATGGTAGATAAGTCAATTATGTTATTACCACTTGTGCATGAAGGAAAACAAAGAGGGAAGCAGCAAATGATACAGACACATACAGAAGAAGAGATGCTTACTCCTCTGATTCTAACCCCGCTATGATGCTAACTCTGTCTGCTCGCGGTGAGATCGGAGTCCAGTCAGTCAGTCAGTCAGTCAACCAGGAACCAGCTGGCTTACGTCTACGCCTGTCAGGTTAGCCTGCTATCCATCCACTAGCACATTAGCCCCTCACACATGTGGCGATTGTGCCGAATGTCAGGAGTGCTTGGTTAATACGAACCGCGCCATGTTTACAAGATGACACACTAGCACATCCACGGGACCACAGCCCTGGAGGTGTCTGAGAGGGCCTCCACTATCACCGCTATCTTTAGATAAGTGGGTGTGTGTTCCTATATGTACGACGGCTAGATATCTCAGCCTACCAGTTGGTAAGGTCCACTGTGTGTGGATCTTACTACAATCTGGGTGGACCCTCCCACTTGTGTCATGACTGTGTAGGGTAAAGCAGCGGTGAGGCGTGTCCTTCAGCCCCACGCTGTACTCAACGAGCTCCTGATGTTCCACTTGATCTCCGACTCCAGCAAACCCAAGACTCGGGTAACAAATGGCTTGTTTTCCGTCCCACCCTGGCCCCCCAGCAAGGTCCTGTGTGGGGGGATGGGGGGATGGGGGGATTACCCCCCCCCTCCCACCTCCAGGTTCGAACCCTACACAGTACCCGGGGCCCCCGAGTGCCAGCCCGGGACCATGGGGGTTTCTCCCCCAGTTGCAGCGTCGTGGGGAAAACATGTGGAAGTGATTAAAGAGCCAGAGACAGGAAGATAACCTGAACATTCCCCCCCGACGGACTGTGGAACAACAATGGATCAGCTATTGTTTTCTCCCCTGCAGTGGGGATGGCGTGTTTGATCAGCGTTAGGGTGGATGTAGCGAGGACCCCACCACTCCTCTCCTCCACCCTTCTCCACTAGGAGGGAAAACATCTTGAGTTCATGGTTCATGGCGACGGTTCCTCCCTGGGGATGCCCCCCCCCCCCTGACAGATGGAGTAGTTGAACCCATCGCTACTCTTTACTCCTCACTCCTGGCACGTAAGAGCACTCATATGGTTATAGTATCACACATATATAAACCACTATACCATTACATAACGTTACATAACGTTACATCAACACCCTGTTGGTTACATCAGACCCTGTCACAACTGGGTCTGACTCCCTTCAGTAGAGAGCCTCCGACACGCCAAAAAGTCCCCGGATTCCGGTCCCCAGTTCGGATCCGGATCTGCACCCAAATCAAATCAACTGTTCCTTGTTCCATTAGTAATCTAACCACCAGTTAGATTTGTCCAATTCCGTACAGAACTTTATGAGTTATCTTGCTAAAAGACAAACTACTACTGAGATCAGTCCTCCTCTCTATAGTTCTCATGATGCCTTGCTCTGCCAAGCTCCCCAATCCCAACAACTAAACCTCAACCTTACCAGTGTTTACCGGCCTTAACCTTATACCTAACCCTAAACCATTTGTAACATATCATGGGAAAATGCCACAGGAAAAGTGTCTCCATTAAATTCCCTTTACCAGACAAGTCCTCAGACTGCCCCACCACCATCCCTCCTCACCCTTCCTCACCCTGCCTCACCCCTCCTCACCCCTACCCACACTCAGACATGAAATAACAGCCTGACAAACAGGAAGAAATGACCCCCTTTCTGGACACCTGCCCAGAGATTAGGACCCTTGTTGAGTGGACAGAAGCCACGGTGAGGAGGAGGAGGAGGAGGGAACAACACAACAGGAAACCCGCCCAGCCTTCCACTGCTCGCTGAACCGCTCAGACGCTCAACCTGCGAGGACCATGTGTTCCTCATCATAACCATGATCTGGATTCATGAGGTAGAATTCAATGTGTTTTGACTTAAGTCCAGTGGAGTGGTTAGAAGATCTTTGCCTTGAAATGCTATTAGAATATCTTAAACGGTCTGACACGTTTATCACCTGGCGAGGCCTCACGTGATCAGATAGGATCAATAACTCTGATGTGTATTTTAAACCCAATGAAAGGTTGACTTGTGTCTTGTTTACGGCTGAAACCGCGGTGAACTCCTGCGTGACCACATATGCTATCACACTTAGTCTGAGAACTGGGAAACATGTGGGATGAAGGACAAAGGACTTCTGATTCTACTCCTCACCTGATCGTCTCTCTCTCTCTCTCTCTCTCTCTCTCTCTCTCTCTCTCTCTCTCTCTCTCTCTCTCTCTCTCTCTCTCTCTCTCTCTCTCTCTCTCTCTCTCTCTCTCTCTCTCTCTTCATCCCTCTCTCGCTCATCTGTCCCTTTCTCGCCCTCTCTCCCTCTCTATCTACCTCTCTCTCTCTCTCTCTCTCTCTCTCTCTCTCTCTCTCTCTCTCTCTCTCTCTCTCTCTCTCTCTCTCTCTCTCTCTCTCTCTCTCTCTCTCTCTCTCTCTCTCTCTCTCTCTCTCTCTCTCTCTCTCTCTCTCTCTCTCTCTCTCTCTCTCTCTCTCAAACGCTACTGTCCAAATTCTTCAGTGGGCCAGTGGGGGATTGGGGGAGCTGTGTCTGGGTGACCTGACGAGATCCAGACTGCACAGCAAACAGGTGCAGAAACCGTCAAGAAGCATCTTGAGTAAACAGGAAGGAGCAGTTGGGTCATTCTGACTCCTAAACATCCCCGCCGCTGGAAAGTCAAGGCCTGTTCTACGAGAATGGCACAACTACCAGTAGTAAACAACAACCATTTTAAGTCTTTAACCATTTTAAGAGTTACAAAGCTTAAGTGTGTTGAGGAAGTCAGAGCTGAACCACATCACAACGACCACTAAACCAACGCAGGTAACGCTTGTTTATCCGTGAGAACTCACTAAATATAAACAAAGGAGTTCCAACAACATTGGACATGACACACAAGTGCTGACGTGTCTAATCTATTTTGGACGGTGATGCTTTATTACTATTCAAAGGGAAACCCGCGGACGGTGGGACGGTGCGGGGATACTGCGGTGAGGTAAGACCAAAGTCAGACCAGTATAAATACTGTGAGCGCCAAACACCTTCGGATCCAAACTGACGGAGGAGGTCCAACCGCGTCCGACGTCATCCACATGGAGAAAGTGATCCCTTTGTTGTTTTCCCCGTGTCTTCTTACCACACCGCGGACCAGAGACAGAGCGTTACCGGTGACAGAAATCCCACTAATTTAATTTCACCATGTGTGATGCGATTAGCCAAAAGACGATGATGATGATGATGATGATGATGATGATGATGATGATGGCGATGATGATAATGATGATGATAATGAGACCTTTCATGTCTGTATTGGAGACCGAAGGCAGACTTGGAACACGGGGACAGGCAGCTGGAACACACCAACCGGCCGACACATGAAAGCCCTGGACAAGGTGTTCTCCCCGGCTCCCCGGGGAGAACACCTTGTCCAGGGCTTTCATGAGCAGTGAGCGAGCGGTCAAGGTGCCTAGACTCTAATGGGGTACTAACTCTTGGTCGCTTCCCAGGTTCTCTGTTAAAACATATTCTAGACCAGGAAAAGAGGGCTTTGATTACTTGACTTTCATGGGCCAGACAAATAGACAGACTAGATTTGAACGCTACAATTTAACTTAATAGCTTACTTCACTCTTGTTTTGCTTGTGCATGATACATTACATTACATTACATTACATTACATTACAGTCATTTAGCAGACGCTTTTGTCCAAAGTGACTTACAGTAGTGTGTTTCAACAAAGTAAGGTGAGAGAACAACTCGTCACCAGAAGTCTAAAGTGCATTTCCATTACTCTACTGTTCATCTACATAAACTACCCACCGTTTAATGATACAAAGGTAGTTGAAAACCAGCAAACTATTCCTTAAAGGGCTACACTAATAATATTGACTTCACTAATGTTCGAGGTATAAAAAAGTCATAGCAAACCTAGCAGACAGAACATATATATATAATATACACAGGACTCCTAAAAGCACTTTAATACTCCTAAACTGATTCAATTAGGGGGGGCAGTAGCTCAGTGGATAAGGACTTGGCTTGGGAGCCGCAAGGTCGCCGGTTCAAGACCCGGAAACACCAGGTTACTGCCTAAGTGCCCTTGAGCAAGGCACCCCCTACGCTGCTCCCCAGGCGCTGTACTAATGGCTGCCCACTGCTCCTAACACTAGGATGGGTCAAGATGCAGAGAAGTAATTTCCCTCGGGATAAAATAAGTAGTTAAAAAAAAAATAAAATAAAATAAAATTAAAAAAAATTAAGGTCATGTCATTTGTCGTCTGCTAAGAAGATTCCCCCTGAGCCGAAGGTTCTGCAGAGTCGCTCAGCACGACGCCACCCGTCCCCACGTGGTCCCATACCTCACGGCTCTAGAGTTTCACAACGTTGTACTGTGTGGCCTTTTCCTGCTTGGCAGCGTGTCAAGATTCGGCCACAGGAAGTGATGTCAATCCAGTGTGCCAGTTAGGGACAAATCAGATATTCCCACAGAGACTTTTTTCTCCAAGATAAACAAACACAGCCTCCAGAGTTCCCCCCCCCCCCCCCCACCCCCACCAACGTGCCCCACTGCCCAACATACGTCCTTCTGGGAAAACCGTCCTCTCTATTGACTCAGAAGGTCCCACCGATGGCTGGTTTCATCCTACGGTGTTTCCCCAACCTGGTTTGTGTTATGTGTTGCCGTGTGGTCAGGTGACTAGTAGCCAGGGTACAGCTAAGCTAAGGATATCTGCCTTCCGCGCCTTATCCCCCTTCCCATATGAAGAGGATTACTCCAAGTCTCTTCTTTTGGTTTTCCCAGGAACGGACGGACGGAGCAGGCAGACGCTTCCAGGGGGCAGAATAACATGGCTGCCTATGTGTGCTTGTGTTTGGGTGGAGTGGGAGGTGGTGGTGGTGGTTGAGGAGGAGGAGGTGGAGGGGAAGGAGGAAGGAGGGGAGAACCGTAACTCCCTCATCCATGTGCCTGGGGCCACGAGAGCAGGAAGTAAATAAAGTATTTCATAGAAATAGAAAGTTCACGGCTTTGACCTCGCGATGAGGCTGTACGGTTAGATGGATAACAGGAGGATGTGAAGGAGGAGGAGGAGAGGAGGTGACGGAGGGGAAGGAGGAGGAGTAGGAGGAGCAGGATGGGGAATGGAGGGTCAGGAGGGGAGGTGAGGAGGTCACGGGAGGAGAGGAGGGGCAGGTGAGTGTGAGCGTCAGTAGGCGGATGTGGAGTCTTGATGTAGGAGGGGTAGTGTTAGGAAGCTGAGGGGAAGTGAGGTGGACAGGGAGGGGAGGAGATGATGGAGGAGCATGGAGGGGAGTGCGGTGCGGTAGAGGAGTGAAGGCTGTGGAGTTCGACGGAGGTGCCGGGACTGGGAGGTGTGAGTGTTCAGTCGGATGGCGGAGGAGGTTTTCAGGAGCTTCGGTGGATAGGAGTGGATTTCGGCTGGGAGGGGAGGTGTGAGGGGAGGGTATGGGGTTCTTTTACTGGCGGTTTTATGTGGAGGTTGCTGGTGAGGGGAGGAGGAGAGGTCTAGGTCTGGAGTAGGATGGTAGGGTGGAGTTTCGTGTCTTATGTCATTCTTCTTAGTTTCATCTTTGCTTTTCTTTGTCTGTCTCAAGGTCTGTCCGCCATCAGGGAAGTTGTACACTTAAGAACAGAACTAGTGATCTCTGAAAGCTGTCAGTAGAACATCTCCAGGGGATGTCGTTTATCTGAAGAGCGTTCAGAAGAACTCCACCAGGCAGTGAAGCTCTCCTCACAGCTCGGACCTCAGCTTGTGTCTTCATCTCCCTCCTGTCTACATGTACTATTGAGTCACTCATCAGACACTGCATTCAGATACATGTCATTAAGGAGCAGGTAAGGGGTCAGGGGTCATCTAGGGCCCCTCATCTAGGGCCCCACTCAAACAAGCCCCAAACATTAACCTGACGTGTTTCAACAGGCCGATGACATGCTTGGTTCCTCCAGGAACTCGGGTGTG
>CM051004.1:5277127-5284627 GCA_027704905.1 Muraenolepis orangiensis | reverse complement strand
TCCACCGCTATTGTTCCTCCTCTGACATCCAAGTCAGAGTCCCCCTGGGGTCTCGTTGGACTGGAAAGGGAAGCAGCTTGGTTCAATAATGTGTGAGCGCTTGCCTGCCTGCTTGCCTGCCCGCCAAAAAGCTGCAATTAGCATTTCAAGCCACAAAGAGACAACAACAACCACAACCCACACACAGGCTGGGTTGATTCGGTAGACTCCTCCTCAACACGTGAACATACGGTCAACACCATCAGAGTGACAGAGACTCTGTGAGGGCTCAGAGGACAGCGTTTGGGTTCGGCTGACGTGGACCAGGTCCTGACACACACACACACACCGCCCACTAAGTCCAACCACAGTCGGACCTTCTTCTGAGGACTGCTCCTAAATCCCACTTGAGCTGTGTGTGTCTGAACGGGCGCCATGCCTTGTGTACCTGCGTGTACTACCTGTACACACCTGCACGGCGTAGCTTGTGCCAAGACATGACGTTTGTCATCGCTCTGCAAATACACACACTTTCTTCTGCTCGCAAAACTTTCATTAGTCACGGCTTGGACCTGTGTGATCTGGAACACGCTGGGGGGGAAGCTTGGAAAATCCCGGGCGGTGTGGAAATGTGGGATTGCCCAATAAAACAACAACAGCTCAGAGATGACTTGGAGGAGGAGGAGGAGGAGGAGGAAGAGGAGGAGGAGTTCAAAACATGCCTTGCTCTGCATTACACATAAGATAACATTACAAATAACATAACATCACACATAACATCACACATAAGATAACACATAACATCACACATAAGATAACACATAACATCACACATAAGATAACACATAACATCACACATAAGATAACACATAACATAATACATGCTATTCAGAACATATTCTACTTTTATGTATGTGTCACCAAAACCAGAGATTCACACACACACACACACACACACACACACACACACACACACACACACACACTTACTTGACATTAACACACACACACACACACACACACACACACACACACACACACACACACACACACACACACACACACACACACACACCGGGGTCCAGGTCAGAGTGAGGGTTACCTGTGTGGACCAGGTGAGCTGCAGCGAGGACCAGCAGCAGAACACCAGATGTTGCAGTCATGGTTCTCTGGTGACAGGATCGATGAGGAAGGCTCAGAAGACGCTTCCTTCCTCCTGGCGTTTCTACGAAGGTCTACAAGCAGTCTGCTCCGATCTCCAGCTGTGAGACCAGAAGAGGAGGGTCAGAGAAACTCAACTAACTACTTCTCTCTCTCTCTCTCTCTCTCCACCAGGGGGCCCCTGATAACATGAATTGAAAATACTCTCAGAAATCTCAGAAACGTATTTTCAAACATCACATCTTACATCCTACAAGCCAGTAAAACAGCTTCCCCCCCCGGCACCAACGGCAGTGTGATGATGAATCTCAACAGCCTGTACCTCTACAGAGAGAGAGAGAGAGAGAGAGAGAGAGAGAGAGAGAGAGAGAGAGAGAGAGAGAGAGAGAGAGAGAGAGAGAGAGAGAGAGAGAGAGAGAGAGAGAGAGAGAGAGAGAGATGAGAGAGAGAGAGAGAGAGAGAGAGAGAGAGAGAGAGAGAGAGAGAGAGAGAGAGAGAGAGAGGGGCTGGCTGATTAGGATCACCTAAAGTGAGAGTCAGGAGGAGGCCTTAGCCTCCATCCCCTGACCTGTGATCTCAGTACCACGTCGATGCACCACGTGAACCGACTGGAGGACCCCCCCTGGCATCAAACAAAACCATCTGGGAGGAGACCAAGGCTTTGGGGGGATAAACAGTTAGGGGGAGATTCACGGCAGGGGTCCATTTTAAAAGTCTTTTGTAAATAATTTGTGATTTTCTAAACATTGGCCTGCAGCGGCCACTGGATTCTTAATGGGAAACACAGGCTGTGACCACAGTTCTTGTTACCAGGGTTACCAGCAGTAAACAAACACACATTAAACCAGAGGATCAAGCATCAAACACATGTTTGTTTTACAAACTGGCATCAGATTTAGGAGTGGCCTTCAGTGATGACTAGTAGTAGAGTCACATTCAGTAGGTCTACTAAATACTATTATTATTGTAAGAAAACTGTATTATAATATATTTATATATATCTAAATATTAATCTATTATAATACTGTTTAATAGTATGTCATTTAGCAGATGATCAGAGACATCTGATCAGGGTCATTAAGGAGCAGGTAGGGGTTAGACAGTACAGAGACGGGTCATTAAGGAGCAGGTAGGGGTTAGACAGTATAGAGACGGGTCTTTAAGGAGCAGGTAGGGGTTAGACAGTACAGAGACAGGTCATTAAGGAGCAGGTAGGGGTTAGACAGTACAGAGACGGGTCATTAAGGAGCAGGTAGGGGTTAGACGGTACAGAGACGGGTTATTAAGGAGCAGGTAGTGGTTAGACAGTGCAGAGACAGGTCATTAAGGAGCAGGTAGGGGTTAGACAGTACAGAGACGGGTCTTTAAGGAGCAGGTAGGGGAGATTTGAGGTGAGATGTGTGACGCAGGCAAGGAGCGTCTCCGCTCGGTAGCGGACAAAAGAGCCATTGACCTGCTCTGGCAGCTGGGAAGTCATGTGGAGGGACCTCGATAAATACTACACTTCCACCTGGAGGGGGAGGAGGAGGGAGGACCCCCCTCCTCCCCCTCCTCCCCCTCCAGGTGGAAGTGTAGTAGGGAGGAGAGGGGAGTGAAGGGGAGGAGAGGGGAGTGAAGGGGAGGAGAGGGGAGGGAGGAGAGGGGGAGGAGCGGGGGGGAGAGGGGTTTTGAGTGAAGGGGAAGAGAGGGGAGGGAGGAGAGGGGGAGGAGCGGGGGGGAGAGGGGTTTTGAGTGAAGGGGAAGAGAGGGGCGGGAGGAGAGGGGGAGGAGCGGGGGGGAGAGGGGTTTTGAGTGAAGGGGAAGAGAGGGGCGGGAGGAGAGGGGGAGGAGCGGGGGGGAGAGGGGTTTTGAGTGAAGGGGAAGAGAGGGGCGGGAGGAGAGGGGGAGGAGCGGGGGGGAGAGGGGTTTTGAGTGAAGGGGAGGTGAGGATAGGGAGGAGCAGGGAAGGAGAGGGGGAGGAGAGGAGAGGGAGGAGCAGGGGAGGAGAGGGGTTTTGAGGGGAGGATAGGAGAGGGAGGAGGAGAGGGGTTTTGAGTGGAGGAGAGGGAGGAGAGGAGAGGGGGAGGAGGTCACCTGGTGAAGTGGGGGTCAGGAAACCACAGCTTTAATCCCACATGAAACATGACCCAACCTGACTTATAAACTGTATTATTATTAACTGACTTTTTATTCACTGACTTATTATTAACTGTATTATTATTAACTGTCTTATTATTAACTGACTTATTATAAACACGTATTATTCACTGACTTATTATTAACTGACTTATTATTAACTGACAAATGATTAACTGACTTATTATTAACTGACTTATTATTCACTGACTTATTATTCACTGACTTATTATTAACTGACTTATTATTCACTGACTTATTATTAACTGACTTATTATTAACTAACTTATTATTCACTGACTTATTATTAACTGACTTATTATTCCCTGATGAATTATTCACTGGTACCAGTTGTTAAACGTCCTTCCTCATTTCACTATAAATTAATTCAGCCCAACAGAAACGGCTGAGAATTAGTGAAATCACTCTGTTATTTTAAAGGATAAATACTTATCACAACAGTAATAACCTCGTAAAACAATAAACCTACACACACTCACCCACACACACCCACACACACACACACACACACACACAGACACACACACCCGCACACACACACAGCATGCACACACACACACACACACTCACACACACACACACACACACACACACAGCACACACACACACACACACACACACACAGCACACACACACACACACAGCCATACACACACACAGCACACACACACACACACACACACACAGCATGCACACACACACATAGCACACCCACACACACAGCATGCACACACACACACACACACACACACACACACAGCCATACACACACACACACACACAGCCATACACACACACACACACACACACACACACACACACACACACACACACACACACACACACACACACACAGCACATAGCCATACACACACACAAACAGCACACCCACATACACACACACACACAGCATGCAGACACACCCACAGACACACAGACACACACACACACACACACACACACACACACACACACACACACACACACACACACACACACACACACATTTAGATCAGAAACTCAAACTGGCCGGTGTTGGATCGACTGCTTTTTTTTCCTTTGTTTTCTTCATCATCATCCTCCTCATCATCATCATCCTCATCATCTTCTTCTTCTTCTTCTTCTGACACTGACAGATTCACACCGCTAGTTCTGTTGCAGCAACACCACCAGAGCCTCTAGCTCAGGTGACCTCCACCCGCCGTGCTCAGCAGAGAGAGACCGTCCTCCAGAGCCCTGAGACCTCCAGAGCCCTGAGACCTCCAGAGCCCTGAGACCTCCAGAGCCCTGAGACCCCCAGAGCCTCTCTGAGGTCAACCCTTCTGCTCTTAAAACGCGTCGCCTTTCAGTTTCACACTCCGATTTCTTGTTCTTAATTAATCTCGATGACCCCCTAAACTCCAACAGAGGCTGAATGAAAGTTTATTTTGCACGACAAAAGCGAAAGGCGGTTGTGGGTTTGATTCCCCATGTCTACCTGTAGGTCCGCCACCCAGTGAGCTGAAAGACACTTTGCTTCTGAACCCACTGCCTCTATCATTCTATCATGGATGGATCCACATTCTACATCTGTGGTTCTATCATATATTATATAATGATGAATGATACAATTATTCTATAAAAGATTTTAGCATGATTTTATAATAGATTACAGAATGAATAAAAGATTATAAATTATTCTATAAAATATTATAGAATGATTCTATAATACTTATACTTATTATATTATAGATTATGGAATGATTTTATAATAGATAGAGAGACAGAATGATAGAGAAGGATTGTTCTATAATAGATATAAACTACACCCTATGATTCTATACTCATAATGACCTCATGTCCTCTCTTCTTTCCTCTACTTCACATGTAGGGATGATGTTGAAGGGCTGAATATGTATATAATAATTAATGATAAATATGTTTAATTAATCCGATTAAGGACAGGTTATATAATAATAGTATTTTGCAACAGCATCATTTACTTACAAATCTTACTCCATAATTTGGTATAATACATTCTTGTATATACAATGTATATAAATCTGAATTAATTATGAAGAAATGTGCATGTGCATAGCATTATGTTTAGCAACATTTAGTGATCTGACAGCGAATGTGTCACATTCACCCATTCACACACACACGCACATGAACACATAACCCAACCAGTTGTGCATATTACTTCAAACCATGACTTGTTATTAATAAACCGTCTGATCGGTGATCAGAACACCGGAGACAGACGTGTGGACTCTTGTTTAAATAAATAAAGCACACTCAACAGTCCTCTAAATATTTAGGGCTAGTCGTATAATAGAGTGTGAACTACCGTCACCACAGACTGCAAATAACACAAACCAACTGTGTTAATTAAGGTGAATAGTTGTGATTATAATCACTATTGTTATTCTCTTACGCAACAGACCACAGTGTGTTCCAATTGGTCATTAAAGTCTCTACTATATGGACAACCATCACTACTAGATACAGATGTTATGATGGGTCTAAAACATCGATCACTATTGGATAGATACAGATGTTATGATGGGTCTACCACATCCATAAATGCAAGATACAGATGTTATGATGGGTCTAAAACATCGATCACAATAAGACAGATACAGATGTTATGATGGGTCTAAAACATCGATCACAATAAGACAGATACAGATGTTATGATGGGTCTTAAACATCGATCACAATAAGACAGATACAGATGTTATGATGGGTCTAAAACATCGATCACAATAAGACAGATACAGATGTTATAATGGCTCTAAAACATCCATCACTATCGGATAGATACAGATGTTATAATGGCTCTAAAACATCCATCACTATCAGATAGATACAGATGTTATGATGGCTCTAAAACATCCATCACTATCAGATAGATACAGATGTTATGATGGGTCTAAACTCACATTTAAGTTATTAAAGTAAATATTAATATCCATACCTAGAATGTGAGGATACTATGTGCCTTACATATACCGATGTTATGATGGGTCTAAAACTGCCATCACTGCCAGGTAGATGTCCCGACGCACACACACACACACATCCAGATGTTATGATAGGTTATAATAAATGACAATAAAGATAATATCGTGAAGATAGATACTATGCACCTAATGCACGTTGTGTTAGAGATGGGTCTACAACTACCATCCCTACCAGAGAGAGAGAGAGATGTCACGACACAGGGATACAGATGTTATGATGGGTCTACAACTACCATCACTACCAGAGAGAGAGAGAGATGTCACGACACAGGGATACAGATGTTATGATGGGTCTACAACTACCATCACTACCAGAGAGAGAGAGATGTCACGACACAAGGATACAGATGTTATGATGGGTCTAAAACGACCATCACTACCAGAGAGAGAGATGTCACGACACAAGGATACAGATGTTATGATGGGTCTAAAACGACCATCACTACCAGAGAGAGAGATGTCACGACACAAGGATACAGATGTTATGATGGGTCTAAAAGCGCGTTTCAATTAGAATAAAGACAATACCCATATCTAGAACGCGGGGATACTAGATACGAGAGGCACCAAACATAACATACAGATGTTATAATAAGTTTGTATCAACACAATATGCTGTGAAGATACTATGCTGTACAAGGAGCGGACCTACCATTGAGGGATCTCTCCAAAGTGGACTTTGTTGTTCTTCAAGTTGTTTCCTTAAAGTAGAAGAGAGAGACACGTCTCTCTGTCTGTCATCCCGACGTCCACCCTGTTATGGGTTGTTATGTTGTGTTGTGTTATGTTATGGTATTATCGATAAAGAGAGAGAGAGAGAGAGAGAGAGTCAACAGTCAGTCGCGGCGGGTGTGTGTGTTCTAATAGTTATTATCTCTCTCTCCGCTTTTCACTCACTAAAGTCGCTTTTTTAGGGGGAGGGACTTAAGGAGAGGGGGGGGAGAGAGCGAGAGGGAGAGTGTGTGTGTGTGTGTGTGTGTGTGTGTGTGTGTGTGTGTGTGTGTGTGTGTGTGCGTGTGCGTGCGTGCGTGCGTGCGTGCGTGCGTGTGTGTGTAAAATAATAAGCCGATAACAAATAATAAATATGCTGTAGCAGTAGGCCTACAGAAATAATACATATGTCTGATAAAAGGGTTTTCTCTAAGTAAAAGAAGCTTGAAAATGATCTACAGATAGACACCCTCTATAGGCCTACTGGTACAGGTGGGTTAACTACCTA
>CM051004.1:5242127-5274627 GCA_027704905.1 Muraenolepis orangiensis | reverse complement strand
CTTTTAGGATCTATTAATTGATTTCATTTCGTTTTTTATTTTTGGTTCAATTTTGCAGCCATCATGCAATGTTTGGATAAAACTGTAGACATTGCGGATATAAATGGTCTTCTCACACACGGACTACTGAGGTGTTTTCTGTACCATTTTTACCATTTAAAACTTGGAAGAATAAAATCCTTTTTAAGTTTCAACTTCCTGTGGAGTTAATGCGGCCCGCGGAGGACAGGAAGGTTTGGAGCCCAGCAGGTGACGGCGCACCACCACCACCCGACATGGAGACGCCTCGCGCTCCTTCTTGAGGCCGTTGAGCAGGTATATTTAAATAGATTACACTTTTAGTGGTGTTATCGTGTAGTTGGTAGCCGCAGGGTGCGAGACTGCAACTACATGGTCCAACACGTGCACGTGTCTAGATCCTCTCATGGCGGACCTGTGGGCTACCGAGTTGTGTTTGTGGGCTACAGAGTTATGCTGTTTGTGGGCTACCGAGTTCTGCTGTTTGTGGGCTACCGAGTTCTGCTGCTTGTGGGCTACCGAGTTGTGCTTGTGGGCTACCGAGTTGTGCTTCTGTGCGAGTGGTTCTATGGGCAATATTGCAACGACAAAAATGTTATGGATGGAAATGGTGAACTAATTACTAATCCAAGCATTACGTGCGTTGGTTAAAGTGATGTAATTTTATTTTGAGTTTTTCCGTGATTTTGGACTTTGAGTCAAATGTGGTTCAACCAAAATACTTAATGTATACATAACTACCATAAATGTATAAATAACTTACATTATTTTAGAGCGGAGATATTAAGGACGACCGTTAATTACTTGTAAATTAATATTGAACATCTCTGATTGGGTTTCTCGTTCATTTTAGTTTATATTTATGACGTTAATAATACAAGCGTGAACATGACCGAGCTCCAGCGTATAATCAGTAGCCAATCAGGGCTCTCGGGATGAAACGCGGGAGCCAATCAAGGCTCTCGGGATGCAACGCGGGAGCCAATCAGAGCTCTCGGTGTGCACCGCTCTCGCTAATGCCGGTGTGTCCATTTCCAGAGTTGCCGTACAAACGTTTTCTAATTAAACACAAACTGTCAACCGACGTCCGAAATCAACTAACATTTGTCTAATTAAATCAATATAATTAAAAGTAATGTGAAATATGTATAGTGAGTGGTACGCTAACAAGAGGCCTAAGGCTAAATTAATAACATTTAATACTGTTAAGTCAGCGAGAGTCGAGGGAGACTTCAACGTAAAAAGGTAACTCGAACACAATCTCTGCTCTCCGGTTAGTTTAAGGTAAATTAACATCGTTAGATTTGTAAAGTTAGAGTTAAAGTTGAGTACAAGTACCTACTTAATGTGTATTATTACCACGGACCGTTTGTGTTGTCAGAGATTCAAACTACTATATACTATACGATGTTTAGTTGTATAGATCAACTTATTAATAGATAGTAGATTAATAGACTAATTAACTATCATGTTAAGAGCTGTATAGATAGAACATTTGATTAAAATGAATGTTGTATAGCGTTGCGTGGGAGGGTGTCTATAGAAAATATTATATACGGAAATAGATCACGCGTCCAGCCAATGAGTGCTCGTGTTGCATCTCTGTAGCCAATGAGAGCTCGTGTAACATCTCTGTAGCCAGTGTTATTAAGGGGCTTAATAAAGGGGCTTTTAAATTGGCTCTTTTAAAAGTTCAATAAAAGTTTTGTAAATCTATAAACTTTAAAGTGTCTAATAATGTTGGACAGTCATGTTTCCCTCTGTAAAATTAATCTAATTAAAGTGCTATTGATAACGTGTATAACCTTGATAACATTTAGCCACTAGATGTCTCTCTCTCACCTTCCAGTCCATTCCAGTGGTTACACAACCTTCATATTTCATGGTCCAGTGGATTGAGACTTGGTCATGTCACGTGATTACATCTTTAATGTTAGAGCAGAAGATGAACCAGTGCTCACCTGGTCTTGATCAGAAGATGAAGCAGTGTTCCCCTGGTCTTGATCAGAAGATGAACCAGTGCTCACCTGGTCTTGATCAGAAGATGAAGCAGTGTTCCCCTGGTCTTGATCAGAAGATGAAGCAGTGTTCCCCTGGTCTTGATCAGAAGATGAAGCAGTGTTCCCCTGGTCTTGATCAGAAGATGAAGCAGTGTTCCCCTGGTCTTGATCCTATTTCAATGTTGGAGCAGAAGATGAACCAGTGTTAAACTGGTCTTGATCAGAAGATGAACCAGTGTTCACCTGATCTTGAGCCTATTTTAATGTTGGAGCAGAAGATGAACCAGTGTTCACCTGGTCTTGATCAGAAGATGAACCAGTGTTCACCTGGTCTTGAACGCCATTGGTGTTTTCCTATTGGCTCACAGAGATACCACAAGACACAAACGTTGTTATACTATTGGCTCACAAGTCTTGCATGTGTGAACCAAACAACATCTTGCCTAGAGATAAACCAAATGTTAATTTCTGACTACATGATTTAAGATGCGAGATACAAGATGTTTTACTTATTTGTACAATGGTACAATGGAATGCTTACTCCCCATTCCCTCCTGCAGTATGTCTTTTTAAAACCATACTATAAATAATACTAGATACAGTAAAAATGAACCTGTAAAGAAGAATATAGTGACGGATGATAATTACATGTTTTGATTTCCATGTTCATTCACAATCAAAATGTTTTGGGGTTTCATAAAGTTATAATTTTCTTCCACTCCTTAATGCTTCTGGGTGTATTGTTTAATATTTGTCTGCATACATATGTTATCAATATAACCTTTAATGCTCCACGAAAAAGCTTTTGATTAGTCTTTAAATGGTGTAAATTTGAATTCATGAATCTGTAGACATTACCTTCAAACTTTCATTGTACTGTAAATGTTTACTTTGAGGAGTTAATGTTGACCACATATTGCCCCTTCTCGCCTAAAGGTTTTGATGTTTCAAAAATACTAACGGTTACACATAAAAATGAAATTGCATCTGGGCAGTCTAATTTGTTTCACTTTTGTGTTCGGATGGAAGATTTCTGGATGCGCCCCGCAGTATAAGGGACAGGGCTGTCCTAAACCATGTGTTTAACGGACCAGGGCTGTGAGAGAGAGAGAGAGAGAGAGAGAGAGAGAGAGAGAGAGAGAGAATGAATATAATCAGGTCTTAACTATATTTCTGCAATTAATTTCAGAATAGTTACTTCTATTGCTATAAATAGTTATTAAATATATAAAATAATACGACCCAATATATGGAACTTTAAATGAAAGATCCCCATAGATTTCTGGTGATTCGCGATCGGCCCCAAAAACCCTAATCGGAGAATCCCTCGTTAAATATTATTTTATTTACCAGCAGCCGCAAAATTTTCTGAAAAATTACCATGATTCCGTGCATTAGTATTCTTTCTGTGTTTTAATAGTGTCGTGGTTCTGCTCCCTCCAGCGTTCTCTTTGAGGGTCGGACACTGTTTTGTTCTCAAACAACAGGGCCGTAAAGTCTCCCCTCATCTTACTTTTGGAGCAGCTCTCAGTCATCTAGGAGACAAAGATGGTGCTGTTGTGAATGCTTCAAACTGAAGACTCGATATGTTTTCTATTTAACTGAATGTGTTCTGCAGGTCACCTAGTGATCGTTGGACCCCGAGGGAGAGGACCAGGGGTGGTCTCCGGACCGCCGCTCGTCGTCCCAGGAGGTAGACGGCATGTCCGTCGTGAAGCTCCTCCCCCGGAACCCGCCACCCCCCGCCGTGCGCCACCCTCGTGGCCCCGGCCGGCCCAGCACCGAGCTGCGGTACCTGGAGCAGGTGGTCCTCAGGGGCCTCTACAGGCACCATTTCTCCTGGCCCTTCATCCAGCCCGTAGACGCCACCGCACTCAACATCCCTGTGAGGCCCCTAATGGCTGTTCTGTTGGAGAACCGCCAGGGTTCTAGCACTTCTAGGGACCTCCCGTCTGTATTGGGTTCTGGGACCAACTTTTAGCTTTATTTGACTTGACTGCTTCTGTAGACTGTAACGTGTACACATACACTCTGTTACTTGTTATTATCTGTACTTGTTCATACTCCGCCCTGTACTTCCTCATCTTAGGGCGGCAGTATAGCTCAGAGCGGTCGCCTCACAACCGGAAGGTTGCTGTTTCGATCCCCGGCTCCTCCTAGCAAAAACAACTGTGTCCTTGAGCAAGACACCCTAACTGCTCCCCTCTGTATAAAGAACTGACCGCTGCTCCTAATACTAGGATGGGTTAAATGCAGAGAAATTCCTTTCACTGTACTGTACTTGTGCTGTACAAATTTGAATCATTATTATCCTCTTATTTCATGACTACCTGACCGGATGATGTTTCCATGGGGTAGGACTATTACACCATCATCAGCAGTCCCATGGACCTGAACACCATTAAGCAGCGGCTCCAGAACCACTTCTACTGGAAGACGGTGGAGTGTGTGCAGGACTTCAACACCATGTTCACCAACTGCTACATGTACAACAAGGTACTGGACCGCCGCGTGTGTGGGGTCCCTGGTGCGTCACCGCGTGGGTGGGGTCCCTGGTGCCTCACCGCGTGGGTGGGGTCCCTGGTGCCTCACCGCGTGGGTGGGGTCCCTGGTGCCGCACCGCGTGGGTGGGGTCCCTGGTGCCGCACCGCGTGGGTGGGGTCCCTGGTGCCGCACCGCGTGGGTGGGGTCCCTGGTGGGTCACCGCTGCTGGAACATGACTGTGAAGATTGGGTTAGAACTCATGAACACAGTTTAGATTCAATATGTTTAATTGCCATTTGCAACAAGTACAATGGAATACTAACCCCCCCCCCTCCCGCAGTATGAATTTATACAACAAAACAATACTAAACTATACAAAACTATACTATACAACTATAGTGTAAACAACACAATTAGTCCATGGGCCAAAGCCCAAAATTTCACATATCGGTACCACTCACTCAAGGTGGCAAATTCTAATCACATTTTTTGAAAAGGTACATATATTATGTTATATATATTAAGATATTTTGGTATGATAACCTTTTAAAAGTGGAAGCTTTGTCACAGATATCGGCACATGAAGTAAACCACCCCTACAATAAATTGGCTTCTAGACACTGATATGCATATCCTAATTTAGGCACATTTTCAGGACCTTTACTCATGGTATAGGATGATGTTTGGTATCATTTTAAAGGAAAGATTGATAGCTTTCATAAAGGCTCAGTTGTCTGATAGTTATCAAGGTCACAGGGGCTCAAGTGTCAACATTTATTTTCCCACAATTTTGGCCTAAACAATTGTCTTTATTTGGGTATTGTGACATGAAGGAACATCAATGACACAAATGACAACTGAAATACTCACAGGACTGTAATGATTCAGGAAATATCTATAATCTTCCCATATTATCCTACCATAAGGGGTGATTATGGGCCTTAAACTAGAACATGGGCCAGAATTGTCCAAATTGGTACCACTCAAGGTGGTTCTACTTTGGTATTTTGAAAAACGTCTATATGTCCATCCATCCATCTTCTCCCGCTTATCCGAAATCGGGTCGCGGAGGTAGCAGCTTCAGCAGGGGACTCCAAACTTCCCTCTCCCTGGCAACATCGACTCGCTCTGACTGGGGGATCCCGAGGCGTTCCCAGGCCAGTGTGGAGATGTAATCACCCCACCTGTACCTCGTACTGCCCCGTGGTCTCTTCCCAGTTGGATGTGCCTGGAAAACCTCCCTCGGGAGGCGACCAGGAAGCATCCTTACTAGATGCCCGAACCACCTCAACTGGCTCCTTTCTACGCGAAGGAGCAGCGGCTCTACTCCGAGTCTCTCACGAGTGACTGAGCTTCTCACCCTATCCCTCAGGGAGATACCAGCCACCCTCCTGAGGAAACTCATTTTGGCCGCTTGTATTCGCGATCTCGTCCTTTCGGTCATTACCCATTACGTCTATGTTTAGATTATATTAACTTGATAAACCTTTACAAGTTGGATCTTCGTCACAGTTTACCCTTAATGACACCAACCATTGATCCAAACAATGAGACAATCTGGTCACTTTATTTGAACAAAACATGTGATAGAAAGAATCAAGAATTCTAACTTTCATTCACTTATTTAACCAATGATCATTATCATCTCCTCCATCACAAATATAATATCATACAGTATTCATATTCTGTTTTATTCATCATCATCATCGTCATTCAGGGTCACGGCATCTTCTACATCCTCCTCCTCCTCTGATTGTAGGTTTTTTGGATTGAGGTTTGTATCTTGCACATTTGTATACACTTTAATTAGTTGACAAGGCAGGAGCAATGTGAAATAATAATTTAGGTTTGATAGCCATTCTGGCTGGCATGATTTGCTTGTAGAAGCATGCGGGTATTCGCCTCCTCATGGGAAGATTTCTGCTCTTCAACAACATTCCAATATTGAGACAATGGTATGCCTCTCAAAGTTGCCAATAGCTGCTTGTCCTGGAGATGTCCTGGTTCTCTGGCAGCTTCCACTGGTCCACACATTTCTGAATTACTTTACAGCTTTCTTCACTGCACTACAATGTGTCCCGGGGCAATGTTCTTCCATTGAGTGCTACTTGCTGTAGCACAACTGCATCTCTCTGATGTTTTCCAGTACACATCAAACACCATATCTATTTGCTTACTTTCGTCCTTCATGCATGGAGGTTCATCACAAACCCAGCTATCTCTCCAAAAGTCTTGCCATCACGTTTCATATGCCCAAAAATGTCTTATCTGCTTTCAAGACAAGCTCCTTGTTTTGTGTTTGTTTTTTTTCATCACCCTGTACAAAATGTGCATGAACCCTCAACCGTGTTCACATAAGAGTTCCAGAAGGCATAGTCCTGCGGCATAGCAGACCAATTGTTCAAATTGTTCTAAAAGCACCAAAATTGGCACACATGTAGATTAATATATTCTAAACATTTTTGGATATGGAGGCATTCAAGATTAGCCCTGTGGAAGATATGGCGGCCATTGTTCAAAATGGCCGCCATTTACCATTAGCGTCATTACATAGACTTCATTATGTGTCGTTAGTATGGTGCTAGATGGGCCAAAATTCCTTTTTTTTACATCAGAATTAACATCAATAAGTGTTTAACATATATTTAGATGAATCTTCTCAAAAATGGCCCCCAAACTGGCCGCCATTTTGTGGAAAAAGTGGACATTTGATGAAGATTCCAATACTCAATGACATAATACCTCTAATAACCAGTACATGATTTCAGGAACACACTTTAATTGCTCAAGTTGCTTTTTTATTTCAAATTGCTGGCAAAATTGCAATGGAATGGTAGTCAAAATAATACACAGAGTACGGGGAGTTTACAGTATGGTCAGATTGTAGTTATATAGTCGACCAAAAGCCCAGTCTCTAGGCACAGTACTTACAGTTATACATTTATGGATAGATCTAATATAAATGAACAAATCTAAGTGGCTTCAAGAAGAGGACACAATAAACAGTTGCCAATACAATAACTTTCAGTATTGTGTAATCCTGCAGTACATACATGTAATACAATAACGTAGATTTTGCCACACTATGTTAATTATGATTCTGAACTTTTCAAATCTGGTCACCAGGATTATGAATGTCTACAGATCATAATGTTGGCTAGCAAGTTTTCTGTCCTAATCTACTGGCATTCGCCTTCACAGAAACACAGACCCGTGCATTGCAGTGAAGCCTTCTTGCACTTGCAGCGGTTTCTGCAGCCTTTCTTGCATCCGCAAGACACCAGCTCATAGCAGGTCTTGGATGCCTCAGGGAGTGTGGTCCAGAGTGGTGTGTAGGGCCCATCATCACTCCGATGCCAGCCCCAGTCTGTTGGTGGAGGGAGCACGGGCTCTGGTACCAATGCCTGGCCCCAGACATGACCACCCTGAAGGGCAGATCTCTTCACATGCTGCTCCAGAGCAGCGTAAGTTGGCGGGATGTTCTGAACAGAGCTCTTCTTTGCAAAGAGCTTCTTTCTCGCCTTGTTGACGTCCTTGCATTTGCTTGTGCGGTCATACAGGAGTATTACAAACCTCTCGATGACATGCATTGTATCCTCTTGGATGCTTGTGGGTGCATTTGCCAGACTCAGCAGGGCATCAGTGAGTTCTGGCAGCGTGTTCCATGTTGCCCAGGCAGATTTCTTCCCATGTCCGACGAAGGCTGACACAGTATCACACCCTGTGATGGCATGAAACATTGGAAGAGCACATGTCTTCTCTGGACCAAGGGAGGAAGCTATTTCATGGGCTGCAATGTAGCGGTAGTTCTTGCCTGTCCCAAAGGCTACCCAGAGTTCGTCTCCAGCTGGTAGTTTCTGGACTACCATCACTGCTAGGACCACGACGTCAGTGTCTACTGTTCGAACCTGTATCTGGTGGTGACCATGTTGTGCAGCATGTGCTACATGTAGCATCATGCGAGTGTCTGCCTCTTCTTGGTTGCATGGTGCAAGTGAGTTGACGTCCTCTTGCTGTGGAACACAGATCACCTGCTCCCCATCAGTGACCACCAGTTCCTTGCCTTCTTCTTGAAAGGACTCTGCAAGCATGGTGGAGAGGTAGCTGAAGAGCTCCACTTTGTTGATATCAACTCGCAGGAAACTTTGCCAATTTCCTGGTATGACTGCCGAGTCGACAACACGCCGACGTACTCCCTTTCCACGCTGTTCTCTGGTTGATGCCTTCAGGGAATCTGCTCTGTAGCTGTCCCACACAAGGTCAAGACGTGATACATGTTGGAGCTGTTGTACAACGTATGGGATGAACACTTGCTGTGCATATTCCTCGAACGTGTTGGCAGTACCCGGCTTCAACATCTGTACGATTACTGCTCCATCGAGGACAACAGCAGTGACAGTAGGCGCTTCAGACTGAGGCTCAGCATGGCCTTCAAGGCACACCAGCAAGTCACTCTTACTACTACAAGTACCATGACTATCAACACTATACTATTACTGCAGCCGCCGTCACTGCCACCACCGCTGCCGCTGCAAAGTAAAATTCATTTTTCTTGTAAAATGGTAGCCATTTTATTTGGTAAGCACACAAGTATGTGTAATTGTACACTACTTATCACCTCTAGCACACTTATCACCTCTAGCATCCACAAAAAGACAAATTATGGTACATATTCAATGACGCTAATGGTAAATAGCGGCCATTTTCAAAAAATGGCCGCCAAATGTGCTACGGGGAGAATCTTGAATGCCTCCATATCCAAAATTGTTCAGAATGTATTAATCTACATGTGTGCCAATTTTGGTGCTTTTAGAACAATTTGAACAATTGGTTTCGTATTTTTTACTATGCCGCTGGGCTAAGACGGGGGACGGTCTTTTCTAAGGTTGCTGAGGTACTCATTGAATCATGTTAGAACACCCATGACACACATGAATCATGATCAAGGGTTACCTCAAATCTCAGCTGTTGCCTCGTTCCCACCAACACGAACCGAGTTCTAGCTCTGGGCTGGTGCTAGAGCCGATTCGCAGTTGGTTCAACTGGCGAACCGTCTAAGAACCGGTTTGCGTTTCCACTGACTTTTTCACCGGGAGTGCCATGTCATTACGTCACTGTTAATGTCTGGACACGTCTCTGATAAAGCATAATTAAGCAGACATTTATATTCCAATTTTTTTAAATAAAAAAACCCCCATTAAATATACAATCACAAAATGTAAAAGTGTAGAGTGCAGTGCAATAAGTCAATGTCAATAAAGCATGCTCCGAGGGGCTGCTGGGCGAGCTGCAGCCCAGTGGTGGCGGTAGCTCCGCATCGACATTGTCGAGGGCAGACGACTCCATAAATTCTTAAAACAAAACAAAAGTGCATTAAAAACATGACTCCATAAACCAAAACAAGAGAAAAGTGCATTAAAACATGTCGCCACTACACTGTTTTTAGAAAGTAGCATCCTGACATTAGCTATTGTTACCAAGGCTATGCTAGTGGCTAACAGAAGCCTAGCAATCATAGCTATTCATTTCTGATGATATGAACATAACACTGATGTGAGAAATGAGTAGCTCGCTAAACGGCTTAGAAATGCAAAGCTGGTTGGCAACACGGGAAAGATTTCTAAAGTAAAACTTACCAGGACCATTGACCGCAGCGTCTCATCCAGTTTGATATTGATTAGCTCCGTTCTGTCCCCCGCTGAAGACATCTCGCGCTGTAGTTTTTCTAATGAAGGTTTGTTGTAGAAGCTCCTCGAGTTTATTGTGACCTGTGGAGGACCACCATGAAGGAGGCCGTTTGTTTCCTCTACGGACCACTGCTGCTTCGCCTTCACTTCCATAGCCATTTGTTTTGTTTTTATATAGGGATTTAAAAAAATGGCAACCAACAACCGGTTCTTACGTGGTGGAAACGCAAAGAACTGGTTTGAGATGAGGCACCAGCTCCGAACCGGCCCTCAGAACGCCTTGGTGGAAACACGGCATGTGGTGCTTCTTCACACATGTTGACAGCTTGCAGAGTTTCTTCCAAGTGAATAAGATCTTCCTCATGATCGTCTTCTAAAAAAGGCTCTAACCTTCCCATGCTAGTCTCAAGAAAACCTCATAGAGCAGCTTGTGTAGACTTACTGCTTGACTATACCGGTGACCATCAATAACCCCTGAGACTGACCCATTCGCTATCACTCCTGCTTCTACACAAAGGTCTCTTTGACCAGCATCGGCAAACAGTTTTCCTATCTTTGCCATGAATGTAAAGATGGTATGGAAGACCCCCATTCTCAGGATCATGTCCAGCTACGAACAGCTTTGTTGGTAAGACAAGCCATCATTCACATGTGGTTTTTGCTTGTTGCATCTTGGAAATAAGTGGTGTGATCAGTATCAACCGTCTTTACAACTGGAGGATTGGCAGGCTGACCTTCATTGTAGATGGGAAGTCCCATCTCTACTGCTCCAATGCTTATTTTCTTGTTTTTTTTGGGATGCGAGGCAAAGCTCTGGTCTCGGCTTTGCTTGCAGAGCAATTCCATTCACTCTGTGTCCCTTCACCACGGATTGTTTCTCTAGTCGGTCTGTATTGTCCCACGCCAATGTAGTCAACAGACCAGGATTAAGGTTGTGTGGTAGTGGAATGGCATCTTCACTTGCTGCTTGCTTCTGAAGACAGAGGGCTGTATGAAGCACTATGGCCAAGTCTGTTTCAGTATCGGCTCCCCGTTTCCAGTAAGTGACTTGAGGGCAAAGGGCAACACAACGTGTTTAGTAGGCTTGACTCGCAGGTAACAGTGTCAACGAGGTCTTTGCTGAATGAAGCTATGAAACTTGGTATTCTTTGGGAACTTGCGGATGTTCAGCCGCTTGAAGGTGCGGCGTACATCCGCCTCCGAGATGCTCCGCAGGCTGGTCTCCTCAGGCGGCGCTGCCGTTCAACTGGTTCTCCCTCTGAAGCTCGTTATCGTCTGCAGCCCCTGCCACATACCCCTCGCATTGTGGCTCTTGAATTTATCTTCCACTCTGTCCTTATACTCCCGCTTGGCAGTGACGATGGTCAAGTCAAGTTTGTCACTTCACAGTTTACAGTTTAGTATAAAGCAGTGATGTGAAAATCTTGTGTGCAATACCCGACGACAGACAGCAGTTATAAAATAAGATAAAAATAGATAAAAATAGAATAAAAATAGAATAAAGAATATCAAATAAAAAATGCAATTTATAAAATGCAAAAATCAGCACAGAAAAGAGCAATATGTATATATAAATCAATGTAATAAAATATACATTGTTATATGTTATACGCCCTTGTTCAGCAGCCTGATGGCCTGACTGTGGTCTTGCGGAGGTCGTAACGGGCTCTTGTATATTCCTTCCCGGAGCCGGCGTAACGCACGTGTAAAGGCGGCGTAACGCACGTGTAGGGCAGCGCGAACATCGCCGTTAATCCACGGTTTCTGGTTGGGATGTATCCGAACCGAATTGGTCGGAACAACGTCATCTATGCACTTCTTGATGAACCCGGTGACCGACGATGCGTACTCATTGATGTCATTGTCCGAGGCAACGCAGAACATGTGCCAGTCAGCGCGATCAAAAACAATCCTGCCGCATAGAGTCCGATTGGTCCGACCAGCATTGGACCTCCCTCACAGCGATGGGTTGCTGCTTCAGTCTCTGCCTATAGGCGGGGAGTAGCTGGTTAGAGCGGTGGTCTGATTTGCCGAACGGTGGGTGGAGGAGGGCCTTGTAGCCATCACGGAACGGGGTGTAGCAGTGGTCGAGGATCCGCTCGCCCTGTGTGTTGCTCGTTATGTGTTGGTAGAACTTCGGGAGAACCTTCTTCAGGTTCGCCTTGTTGAAGTCCCCCGCCACGATGAGAGCAGCCTCGGGGTGTGCCGACTCCTGTTCGCTGATAGCCCCATACAGTTCCTTCAGCGCTGTGTCCGTGTTGGCTTGTGGGGGAATGTAAACAGCGGTCACGGTTACCGCTGTAAACTCCCGAGGTAGCCAGTGTGGACAGCACATAAGCATCAGGTACTGCAGGTCCGGGGAACAGAAAGACTTGAGGGGATGTACATGACTTTGGTTGCACCAAGATCTATTTATCATGAGACATACCCCCCCTCCGCGAAATCCCGAAAATCCCGTCGGCTCGATAGCTGCGTCGGTAACCCCCTCCGACATCCATGTCTCCGTAAGGCAGATGATACAGTTGTCCTTAGTTTCCCGGTGGAATTTAATACAAGCCTGTAGCTCGCTTAACTTATTGTCCAGAGACTGTACATTAGCCAGTAGAATGGTGGGTAGTGGGGGGCGATCGGATCGACATCTCAGCCTGACTAGCACGCCGGCTCGCTTCCCCCGGCGACGCTTGCGTGTAATCGTGCCCAAGATGGTCGGAGATAATCCAGCTGTGACTTCGGGCGGGACGTCCGAGTTGAATGAATGAAAAAACTCTGGTAGGCGGTGAGCGACTGTCGATCTGCTCTCCCGAAGTGTGCAAAAGTTAGAAGTGAACGTGCTGCTGACTTCCTGAACTAAAATAGTTGCAATAAAGAGAATAAATAACAAAAAACTGCGTCGTCGTGCGGGAGCTGGCGACACGGCAGCCATCTCGTACGGCGCCATACTCCAGACCAGGCTGCGGGTGCGGGAGCCAAAGGGTGGTGGCGACATCTTGTGAGAGCTGGATCCTTTGGCAGGTGTTGGTGGCTTAAAGGAATTGAGTGCCTGGAAATGGAAAGGTGTAACCATGAAAAATAATATATATTTTCAATCATGTACATTGAATATATAAAGGGATTATATGAAACATTTCAGACTAGTATTTACCTATGGACTCAATCAATCGTCCAGTTTGCGTCAGGTACTTAATTATATACAGTATAATATACCTATAATAGGTCAGTTTCAAATGAGAGAATTACCACAAAGCAGTATATATATATACTGTATATATTCTCCTCACCCGTGTTGTGTGAACCAGTATGTTTGCTCCTCCCCTCACAATCAACGCAGGAACCATAACTCCTCCCCCAAAACAGCACGGGAAAATCAAAGTTCTCGCTGAAATTATGTTGTTTTTCTCCCCCGGGAAACAGTTGTTCTCGCACTCACACGGTAATAAGTTATATAAGACTAGGACTAAAGCAGAGAAAGTAGAAGCTTTGAACATTGTCGTGGGAATGATTAGTAAAGCAGAGAGTATTTTGGATGGAGACGATACAATTGTGAAGTTGAAAAAAGGTGAGAGAGTTCAAAGAGATTCACTGACCTTGATATGTTGCTACATGAGTTTCTTCTTTGTCACATGGCTTGTTTCTTCTTCTTGAAACCAAACGGTGAAACCAAAGCCCAAAGTGATGGCACCAGAGAAGGACCTCAAAGATGAACCGCTTTATCATGGCTCTCCAGTGGGTGCCGGTTCCCCCCTTTACCCCTCTAGATCACCACGTATCACCTCTAGATCACCATGTATCACCTCTAGATCACCACGTATCACCTCTAGATCACCACGTATCACCTCTAGATCACCACGTATCGCACAAATATTTAGCATTTATTGTTTTTGTATGGATGGTAGCAGTTTGAGCACCCAGACACCCAGATATTTTGATGCACCCTAATGTCCAGTCAGTCCTGCCCTAATGTAAGTGAACACTTTAAAACATTGCAAATATATCAAATATATATCAAATAGAAGTATGTAAAATAGCTTAAAAATACAAACCTACAGATGTATTCTTTTTGATCTGATTTGAGACAACTGGGCTGGGGTTAACTGTGACTAAGATACCAATTTGGATGGGTTATCAAGTTGAAATATCATCCCGACATAAAAACAGACATCAAAATACAAAAGTAGAATTTGCCACCTTCAGTGGTACCAATTTGGACAACTCTGGCCCATGTTCTAGTTTAAGGCCCATAATCACCCCTTATAGTGGGATGATATGGGAAGATTATATATATCCTGAATCATTACCAAACAAGTCGTATACCATAAGTAAAGGCCCTAAAAATAAGCCTAAATTAGGATATGCATCCGTGTCTAGAAGCCAATTCATTGTAGGGGGTGGTTCACTTCATGTGCTGATATCTGTGACAAATCTACCACTTACAAAAGGTTATCATACCAAAATATCATCTATGGACATGTACCTTTTCAAACTAAGTAACCAGATTTGGACACCTGAGTAGTACCAAAATCTGGTCTGGCCCAGACTACCTATAATATGCTATACTATAAACAACACTACTAAAACAATACTGTACACAAAAGAAAAATCAAGTGACTGATGGATGATATAAACATATGGTGAATTGTGCAAGAAGCATTTTAAAGTGCCAGTAGCGCAGCAGAATCATGAATAGCACTGCTAGCATTCCAGTAGGTCACTGCTTGTGGATAAAAAAACTGTCCTTGAACCTGGTAGTCCTTGAACCTGGTAGTCCTTGAACCTGGTAGTCCTTGTATGGATGCTGCGCAACCAGCGACTGGTCCTTTGTGATGGAGATGGCCTTCTTCCAACATCTGGTCCTAAAGATCTCCTCAATGCATGGAAGTGCAAACCCGATTATCTTCTCTGCCGTCCTCACGGCCCTCTGGATGGCTTTCTTGTCCTGTGCAGAAGTGTTGTCGAACAACACAGTAACGCCACTCATCAGGACGCTCTCTACGGTGTCACGGTAGAAGTTCACTAGCCATCGCTTGCCTATGCTGCTTCTCCTATGGCACCGCAGGGCATAGAGGCGCTGGTGTACTTTCAGCATGACCTCAGTGTTGTGGGTCCACGGTAGGTTGGTTGGAGATCTGTAGTCCCAGGAAACTGAAGCAGCGGACGATTTGTCCAGTCCAGGCTGATGGTGGAGTGGGTGCCCCGGTGGCTCCTGAAGTCCACGATGAGCTCCTTGGTCTTGCTGACATTCAGTGCGAGTGTTTTCCTTGCTCCATCGCGTCAGCAGGATGACCTCATCTCTGTACTCGGTCTCGTCGTCGGCGCTTGTCAGGCGACTGTGGTGTCATCTGCAAACTTGAAAATCCTATTGTTTGTGTGTGTGGCTGTACAGTCATGTGTGTACAGCCGGGGACTGAGGAAACGGCCTAGGGGTGCTCCGTTATTGAGTACCAGAGTAGATGAGATGTTTTCAATCTTCACCACTTGAGGCCTGCCCATCAGGAAGTTGACAGCGTTGTCTGTCCTGCAACGCACGGCACACAGTTGTGGTCTTCAACTTCTGTAAACAAAGTATAAGCACGGAGGCGTGGTCTGATTTCCCGAAAGCCAGCCGTGCAACGGCGGTAGAACAGTGATCAAGAGTCTTGCCATGTCTTTTCGGACATGAGATGTGTTGATAGTATTTTGGCAATTTATTTTTAATTTATTTATTTTTTAATTGCAATGGTTGAAGTACCCCGCTACAATAGGGGTAGGAGGGGTAGGATTCTGAAGTTTGCTCACCTCGATGTAAAGTTTGTCCAATGCGATGTTCGCATCAGCCAATGGTTAGATGTTAACCGCTGCCATAAGAATAGCAGAGATTTCTGCTTTTCTTTTTTTTTTAAGCAAAATGCGCCACCCTTGTCAAATGATATGAGCAGTGTTGTGAAAGCACCTGAATGTCAGGACACCAGCTGTTGTTCACCAAGCAGCATACGCCCCTGCCTTTTTCTTCCCCGTAAACACAGCTGTTCTGTCAGTCTGAAACAAAGAGAATCCCGTTGGTTGCGCTGTTTCCTCCGGTATCATGGAGGTCCGGTTTAGCCCTTGGTGTGCTTAGAGAGATGCCCCTATTATTTTCCACTAAAACATGTATAGAGTGATTCCTAGCTATATAAATAGTGATGGAGTTGATGATGGAGGTTTTTTTTTGAATAAATGTTCCAGACTTTAAGCTTTTAGCTTTGTTCCAGGGTTTGTGGTGGTGGTATCCATGGTTACCTAGTTGTTGTTGTGTAGCCAGGAGATGACATCGTGCTGATGGCCCAGACCCTGGAGAAGATATTCCTGGAGAGACTGGCCCAGATGCCCCGTGAAGAGGAGGAGCGTCAGGAGGAGAAGGAGCTTGGCTCAACCAGACCTCCTGGTAAAGCAAAGAAGAACAGTGGCACAGGTGAGACCCCACACGTGGACCCACCTGCGCCTTATGACCCATCTCTGTACTGGCTAACCCCTACCTGCTTCTCAATAACCCGTTTCTGTACTGTCTAACCCCTCCTCTATGCTTGCAGGAGTGCTGAAGCGTCCTCTGTCCCCAGAGTCGGAAGTGTTGGTCCAGCAGACGCTGACTGTCATGCCCCGCCCCCTCCCTTCTCAGTCAGCGGTGAATGCTGACACGCACACGCTCAGCAGCGTCCTGAATGGATGTTATAGTTCATAGTTATAATAAATGTGAAATTATGTGATTTAGTCTTGCTGTTCTTGCACTGATTTAAAACATAAGAATCATTTGAAGCATTGTGAAGGTGAGGTATCCCTTCATGACCGGTTAGTCAGGTGCTCATCTGTTGGCAGTCATAGACAACACTAACATCAGGTGTTTAAGGTTTTGTCATGTTGCGTTTGCTGCACCGTTGATTCAAGTAGCTGTAGGCAAGATTCGGGAGTTGTAAAGAGAGAGCAGAGGAAAGATTTAGAAAATAAACAACAAAAGGACATCCACCTCCCTATCTGCCCCCTCTCTGCTCCTCCCTCTTTGCTCTCTTCTCACTACATTGTTTTACCACCATTGAGAAGTGTTTAGTTCTGGAGCTTCAGCTAGAAACTAGAAAGAACAAATTACCTTTAAAGGTGCTGCTTCTTAATGCATTAACCCCCCCCCTCCCTAGAGAAAACTCACCCAGAACAAGAAGGATGTCAAGAGGAAAGCGGACACAACCACCTCCATCCCTTCCACCCACAGCCACCCGTCTGCATGCAAGAGCACGGTGATGCCGACCGTCTCGACGGCAGCGGCCCCTCCCCCGGGCGGAGACTGGCTGTCTTCCAGGCGCGTGGGCGGGGCCAAGAGGCCCATCAAGCCTCCAAGGAAGGAGCTCCCCGACTGTCCGGCCCCGGGGCCCCGCAGGGCCGGGCTGCCGGAGCCCCTGCGGCGGTGCGGAGCGCTCCTGAAGGAGCTGTTGTCCCGGAGACACACGGCCTACGCCTGGCCCTTCTACAGCCCCGTGGACGTGGACGCCCTGGGTCTCCATGACTACCGCCTCATCGTCACACAGCCCATGGACCTCGGCACCATCAAGGTCTCTGTTCTGTAGACTTGCATACATTACATACTTAGATTTATATTAAATAGTTTGAATTTAGTGGTGTTCCACTTGAACTCAATTGTCTTCTCTTGTGCGGGAGATTGTTCCGGAACATTTCCGCCGACTGCTTGTGTGACTGGCCCGTCTTTATGTCATTCAGAGGAAGATGGAGCAGCGGGAGTACGGCGACGCTAGACAGTTTGCGGCGGACGTGCGTCTAATGTTCTCCAACTGCTACAAATACAACCCCCCCGCCCACCAGGTGGTCCTCATGGCCCGCAAGCTGCAGGTAACTCCGCCCACCATGTGGTCCTCATGGCCCGCAAGCTGCAGGTAATCCCGCCCACCAGGTGGTCCTCAAGTTCCGCAAGCTGCAGGTAACCCCACCCACCAGGTGGTCCTCATGTTCCGCAAGCTGCAGGTAACCCTGCCCACCAGGTGGTCCTCATGTTCTGCAAGCTGCAGGTAACCCCACCCACCAGGTGGTCCTCATGGCCCCGCAGGCTGCAGGTAACCCCACCCACCAGATAGTCCTCATGGCCCGTTAGCTGCAGGTAACCCCACCCACCAGATAGTCCTTATGGCCTGTAAGCTGCAGGTAACCCCGCCCAATAATCCTCGAAGTGAGACACAAGTGGAACCGGACATGAGCGTGAATACAGCTGGGATAACAAGTCTCTGGTGATAACTGTCTTTCCTTCTCATCCCCCCCAGGATGTGTTTGAGGCACGCTACTCCAAGTTGCCTGAGGAGGAGTGCCGGTTGCCACCCGACCACAGAGGACGAAGAGAAGAAGAAGAAGAAGGAGGTGGTGGTGGTGGTGGTGGTGGTGGTAGTGGAGGCGGCAGCAGCAAGGTGGAGCAGGGCTCCAGCAGCAGCAGCTCCTCGTCTGAGAGCTCCTCAGACACCAAGGAGGAGGAGGAGGAGGAGGAGAAGGAGCAGCACAGGCCCCTAAGCCTGGCCAACCTGGAGGAGCAGGTATGTTGCCATGACGATGGAGGTATGTTGCCAGGACGATGGAGCAGGTATGTTGCCGTGAGGATGGAGCAGGTATGTTACCGTGAGGATGGAGCAGGTATGTTGCCGTGAGGCTGGAGCAGGTACGTTACCGTGAGGATGGAGCAGGTATGTTGCCGTGAGGATGGAGCAGGTACGTTACCGTGAGGATGGAGCAGGTATGTTGCCGTGAGGATGGAGCAGGTATGTTGCCGTGAGGATGGAGCAGGTATGTTACCGTGAGGATGGAGCAGGTACGTTACCGTGAGGATGGAGCAGGTATGTTGCCGTGAGGATGGAGCAGGTACGTTACCGTGAGGATGGAGCAGGTACGTTACCGTGAGGATGGAGCAGGTACGTTACCGTGAGGATGGAGCAGGTATGTTGCCGTGAGGATGGAGCAGGTACGTTACCGTGAGGATGGAGCAGGTATGTTGCCGTGAGGATGGAGCAGGTACGTTACCGTGAGGATGGAGCAGGTATGTTGCCGTGAGGATGGAGCAGGTACGTTACCGTGAGGATGGAGCAGGTATGTTGCCGTGAGGATGGAGCAGGTATGTTGCAGTGAGGATGGAGCAGGTATGTTACCGTGAGGATGGAGCAGGTACGTTACCGTGAGGATGGAGCAGGTACGTTGCCGTGAGGATGGAGCAGGTACGTTGCCGTGAGGATGGAGCAGGTATGTTGCCGTGAGGATGGAGCAGGTACGTTACCGTGAGGATGGAGCAGGTATGTTGCCGTGAGGATGGAGCAGGTACGTTACCGTGAGGATGGAGCAGGTACGTTACCGTGAGGATGGAGCAGGTACGTTACCGTGAGGATGGAGCAGGTATGTTGCCGTGAGGATGGAGCAGGTACGTTACCGTGAGGATGGAGCAGGTATGTTGCCGTGAGGATGGAGCAGGTACGTTACCGTGAGGATGGAGCAGGTATGTTACCGTGAGGATGGAGCAGGTACGTTACCGTGAGGATGAGCAGGTATGTGCCGTGAGGATGGAGCAGGTACGTTACCGTGAGGATGGAGCAGGTATGTTGCCGCGACGATGGTGCTGGTACGGTACTGTGACGATAACGGCATCTTCTGTACAGTGAAGTAAGGTTTCAATGAGTTACGGTAACATATGCTGTCAGAATGTTAAGTAGTGATTATTTTTTACGGGCCTCCCAACTCCTTCTTCCTGTCCTGAACATCAGGCCCAGCCTCTTAACCCTCCTCTTCCTGTCCAGCTGAAGGCGGTCCGAGATCAGCTGCAGCGCTTTGTCCAGAAGCCCTTGAAGACCAAGAAGAAGAAGATGAAGAAGGCGTTGCGGCCCAGGGCCTCCAAACACAAGGTCAAAGTTCACAAGAGGCATGAAGTCCAGGTGTCCAAACGGTACTTTAGAAAGGAGTTCTGTTCAGATTGATCAGCACGTAAATTTATATAGTGGTTAATGTCACGTAATGTTTACATTTGTATTATTCTGATCAGTCTCCTCTCTCCTCCCTTCCGCTCTCCTCCATCCCTCTCTGCTCTTCTCTCCCTGGCTGCGGAGGAGATGATGTGCTTTGTTGCTTCTGTAGGCATGACAACAGACGACACCCCCCCGAGGAGGAGGAGGAGGAGGAGGAGGTGGCGGTTCGCGTGGGGACGGTGCCCTACGAGGAGAAGAAGCAGCTGAGTCTGGACATCAACCGACTGCCGGGCGATCGTCTGGGCCGCCTGATGAAGATCATCCAGCGCGGGGAGCCCTACATGCAGGTCGACGACCGCAAGGAGATCAATGTCGACATCGAGACTCTGGAGCCGGCCACCCTGAGGGCCCTGCAGGCCTTCGTGGCCCGCTGCCTCCTCAAGCAGGACCTGGGGACGGGTGAGATGACCTCCTCTTACGTTCTCACCCACGAGCCCGGCCTCCTCGTCTCACTTTCTCTCACATCCCCCCCCTCTCACTTTCTCTCACAAGACCAAGGGCCACGCTCGGGCAAGAAGAAGAAGAAGAAGAAGCAGCAGCAGCAGCAGCAGCAGACGGGTAAGTGTTACGTCACCACATCAACAAGTTCAGCCAATCAGACCGTCTTAAGTGTGTGTGTGTGTGTGTCAGGTGAGGGTGTGGCTTCTCCTCTGGACCTGAGCCGTTCGGCCCCGCTCTCTGAGAGCAGCCATGCTCCTGCTCCTCATCATCATCATCATCATCATCATCCTCATCATCCTCATCATCCTCCTCTTGCAGTAGTGGCTCCAGCTCCTCTTCTGAGAGCTCAGAATCAGGTTAGAGGCCGAGTCCCTCAGGTTAGAGGCCGTGTCGGGTACCTCTCCCACACCACCGGCGCAGCTACAACCACCTCCTATTAACTATTAAACTGTTGTTTTATTTTACATGTTGTATTGTGTATTTATGCGTTTTGACTCATTGTTGTGTATTTGCCATCTGCTTTAGTATTCCAGTATTTAGTTGACAGTTTAGAAGACATTTCACATGGTATGTCATGTGCTAGCAGTGGCGGCTGGTGCATTTTTCACCAGGGGGGGGGGCTATACCATTTTTTTTATTTACAATTACATATTGTTAATTACATTATATACAATTACTTTTTGTATTGAAATGTCGCCCTTCTGTCCATCACTTTCATCATGGCCACGCAAGGCCAGCTCAAAGGCACCACAGAACTTCACACAGTCTATTATTTTAGACAGGATGTGTTTGTGTCCACCTCCTCATTGTGTTGACAGATCCCTATCCGTAGCCTTGATCAAGGTGAACAGCTACACTGTTCAAAATGATTTGTTGACTCAATTTGACTAAGTCAAGTCATCGCGTTGCTTTGACTGAGTTAAGTTTAGTCATGTTGATTCAACATTTAGTGTCAAGTTGATTACACTTAGAAAATATTAGTTAAGATGACTTAAAAAGATGTTGGTTAAACTTATTTTATCAAGTTGGCTCAACATGTAAAACTTTGTTTGTTCAACTTCTATTACCAAGTTAGCTTACCAGGACAAGCAAGCCAAAGCTATACTATAAATCAAAATGAGAATTAGCTTAACCTAAATATTAACACATGTAAAAAATAGCTGAAAAGACATTTCAATCAGGACTTTTATTACAATATCAAGAACTGTATTCCAACTCCAACCCACACACTCATTAACTGTTCAGTGTTGGTTTTTAAATTCAAATAAGTGTGTCAATGGATGTCAACCTATAAAGACCTTCCTTGGGACATGTAAAAACAACACCCTCCAACACACCATTGCTTTTGCTCGGGGCTGCTCAAAAACTGAAATGACACGGTCCCATAGATACAACTGTAATTGAGTGACTTGTTAAACTTACTCTGAGGAGTAAGTGTGCAGGGTTGCTGCAGTAAAATGCAGTAAAACATAGAAAATTGTATCTTTCTAACTGAGAAACTTAACTCAAATGTCAGTCAGAAAATGAAAACATGAAAACACAATATCAGGTTGATCTGGGTCCAGATCTTTCACCTTAAGTTTGTCCGCCAAACTTCTTCTCTCAAACGGCTCTTGAATGAGAGATTTCACCGAGTTAGGGACCGGGTTGAGTCTTGGGGTAGTGCTCACGCTCGCCATTGTTGAACTTGTTAAAGTTAAAATGGCGCCCGCAGAGACCGAGCATAATATGCTTTTCCTAGTAGTACACTGTGACGCACACAAATGTCGATGCTCAAGTCTTCCGGGAGGGCTGTTTGAAAAGCGCCCCTCCGGAAGACGTTTTGAGGACGCTGATTGGCTACATTTTATGTCACTCGCTTATATGTTGAATCAGCAATTGGCTAAACTGCTACAGAGACCCGCCTCCGTGGGGCTATTTCTCTACAGCCCCCCCAGCATCGTCATTCAAATGCTCCCTTAAGGCTGCAGACCCTGGAATGGAACACGGCCACAGTGTACTAGGCATATGTGTACTAGGAAAAGCTTATTATGTTGCGCAAATTATTTAAAAATCATATTTTACACATATTTCTGGGTGCATTCCATATTTTAAACACACACATATTGACAATTTATATACATGTATATTTTTTATTATTATTATTATTTTTTTGTTTGTGCGTGTGGTTTAGGGGGGGCGGCGCCCCATCGCCCCCTATGGGCCAGCCGCCACTGTGTGCTAGTGAGTTCTGCTTCATGTTATGGGTTTCTTAGTGAGTCCAACTTCATGGTAAGTGTTTTAGTGAGTCCTGCTTCATGGTAAGTGTTTCTTAGTGAGTCCTGCCTCATGTTAAGCAAAAGTCCAACTTTCAGTCAGAAGAGTCGATTGTTTCTGTGTTTTAAGATGGTTTGATGGTTGTCCATCAAACACCAGTAGTGTCAAATTGTAGAATATCTGGTTTTCTGTAACTCTGGACCCTGTCTGTGTTGGTCCAGCACTCGAAGCCCAAAAGCCCAACCCTTGTGTGGTCCGGAAGGCGCCCATGAAGGTAGTGAATGTATTCTACTGATGCTCACCCTAGTACTTTGATACCAGGCGCTGCTGGCGGCTCAGTGACACGTCTGTCCTCTTCAAGGTGAAGCCGGGTGCTCCGAGGAAGACCATCTCTGGGAAGAGAGACCTGCTGAAGGCCTCCATTAAGACTTATCGCTCTGCATCTGCCCTGCGAAAGAACGCCACACAGCCCATCAGAACCCATCCTCTTCAACCCATCAGGAGCCTGTCTTCAGAGCCAATCAGAACCCACCCTCTTCAACCCATCAGGAGCCTGTCTTCAGAGCCAATTAGAAGCAGACCTCAGCCTATCCGAAGCCTGGTTTCAGAGCAAATTAGAACCCAGCCTCCTCAGCCATTCAGAAGCCAGTCTTCAGAGCCAATCAGAAGTTGGGCTTGCGAGGAGCTTGTGCTCTCTCCTCCAGGTAGTACCTGAGCTGTCTTAACTTGTCTAGATTTTAGATGGTCCATTTCAGTATTATAACTCCATAAATGTTTGGTTTGTTTTTTCAGAGTTGTCTGCCCTCTTATCCCCTTTGACGTCCCCAGGAGTTTATCAGAACTCCACCACGTCCAGACTGGAGGCAAGTTTTTAAATAAACTGACATCATTTTAAATCATTATTACTATCGGATGATTCTCTCAGCATTTTGACCTGACGGTCAGCTGGGCCTCACCTAACCTCTCGTCTCTATTGGTCTCTACTGGTGTGTATATTGAGTGGGGTAGCACAATGTTTCCACTGTATCACTAGGTAAAGCAGGCTGGGCCTGTGTTACCTGGTCAGGTATTAAACTGTGCTCCCGTTGTCCCTCAGCAGCGGCCTCTTCTGTCACCGCTCAAGGACAGCCCCGCCACTGGACGGACGGGTAGGTGGTCTGACCCTGGAGACCATACTTAGTAACTCTGAGCTGTGACCGCCATGTACCCCTGGTGGAGGTTAAACACAAGTTGTGTTGTAGCTTCCAGACACGAGTCCCCGGGGCCCGGCGGACAACCAGACCAAGAGAAATCCGTTCCGGATGGGAAGATGGACGCCGTCAAAAAGGTTTAGTTTGTATTTTGTGGGCCCAGATGTTTGACCATCATGTGGTCTCAGTGGGTCTTCAGTCATCCGACGGTCTGGTGTTCCCAGGAGGTGGTGCTGAAGATTGTTGACACGTGGGCGGGGCTGGTGAAGCGGCCGTCGGGGCTGGAGACTGCGGCTCCCAGCACCCGGTCCTCCAGGGAGAGCTTCCTGCACTTCAGGAGGGCCGCACTGCAGAAGGAGGAGCGGGAGAAGACCCTCGGGGGCCCCTACAAGTTCAGGTACCCAGGTCTCATCGTCTGTCAGAGGCCGTCTCATCGTCTGATCGGAGGCCGTCTGATCGGAGGCCGTCTCATCGTCTGATCGGAGGCCGTCTTATCGTCTGGTCGGAGGCCGTTTTATCGTCTGGTCGGAGGCCGTCTTATCGTCTGGTCGGAGGCCGTTTTATCGTCAGGTCGGAGGCCGTTTTATCGTCAGGTCGGAGGCCGTTTCATCGTCAGGTCGGAGGCCGTTTCATCGTCGTGTCGGAGGCCGTTTCATCGTCGGGTCGGAGGCCGTTTCATCGTCGTGTCGGAGGCCGTTTCATCGTCGTGGTCAGGAGGCCGTTTCATCGTCGGGTCAGAGGCCGTTTCATCGTCGGGTCAGAGGCCGTTTCATCGTCGGGTCAGAGGCCGTTTCATCGTCGGGTCAGAGGCCGTTTCATCGTCGGGTCAGAGGCCGTTTCATCGTCTGTCAGAGGCCGTCTCATCGTCGGTCGGAGGCCGTTTTATCGTCTGGTCGGAGGCCGTCTTATCGTCTGTCGGAGGCCGTTTCATCGTCTGTCAGAGGCCGTTTCATCGTCGGGTCAAAGGCCGTTTCATCGTCGGGTCAGAGGCCGTTTCATCGTCGGGTCAGAGGCCGTTTTATCGTCGGATCAGAGGCCGTTTTATCGTCGGTCAGAGGCCGTTTCATCGTCAGGTCGGAGGCCGTTTCATCGTCTGTCGGAGGCCGTTTCATCGTCTGTCAGAGGCCGTTTCATTGTCGGGTCAAAGGTCGTTTCATCGTCGGTCAGAGGTCGTTTCATCGTCGGGTCAGAGGTCGTTTCATCGTCGGGTCAGAGGTCGTTTCATCGTCGGGTCAGAGGCCGTTTTATCGTCGGGTCAGAGGCCGTTTTATCGTCGAATCAGAGGCCGTTTTATCGTCGGTCAGAGGCCGTTTTATCTTCTGGTCAGAGGCCGTTTTATCGTCGGGTCAGAGGCCGTTTTATCTTCTGGTCAGAGGCCGTTTTATCGTCGGATCAGAGGCCGTTTTATCGTCGGGTCAGAGGCCGTTTTATCGTCGGGTCAGAGGCCGTTTTATCGTCGGTCAGAGGCCGTTTCATCGTCGGTCAGAGGCCGTTTCATCGTCGGTCAGAGGCCGTCTCATCGTCGGTCAGAGGCCGTCTCATCGTCGGTCAGAGGCTGTTTTATCGTCGGGTCAGAGGCCGTTTTATCGTCCGTTTTATCGTCTGGTCAGAGGCCGTTTTATCGTCGGTCAGAGGCCGTTTCATCGTCAGGTCGGAGGCCGTTTCATCGTCTGTCGGAGGCCGTTTCATCGTCTGTCAGAGGCCGTTTCATCGTCGGGTCAAAGGTCGTTTCATCGTCGGGTCAGAGGTCGTTTCATCGTCGGGTCAGAGGTCGTTTCATCGTCGGGTCAGAGGCCGTTTTATCGTCGGGTCAGAGGCCGTTTTATCGTCGAATCAGAGGCCGTTTTATCGTCGGGTCAGAGGCCGTTTTATCTTCTGGTCAGAGGCCGTTTTATCGTCGGATCAGAGGCCGTTTTATCGTCGGGTCAGAGGCCGTTTCATCGTCGGTCAGAGGCCGTTTCATCGTCGGTCAGAGGCCGTCTCATCGTCTGTCAGAGGCCGTCTCATCGTCGGTCAGAGGCTGTTTTATCGTCGGTCAGAGGCTGTTTTATCGTCGGGTCAGAGGCCGTTTTATCGTCGGATCAGAGGCCGTTTTATCGTCTGGTCAGAGGCCGTTTTATCGTCGGTCAGAGGCCGTTTCATCGTTGGTCAGAGTCCGTTTCATCGTCGGTCAGAGGTCGTCTCATCGTCGGTCAGAGTCCGTTTCATCGTCGGTCAGAGTCCGTTTCATCGTCGGTCAGAGGTCGTTTCATCGTCGGTCAGAGTCCGTTTCATCGTCGGTCAGAGGTCGTCTCATTGTCGGTCAGAGGCCGTCTCATCGTCGGTCAGAGGTTGTTTCGTCGGATCAATGGTTGTTTAATGGTAACGTTCTGTCTTAGCGGTCAGGTTCACCTCTGCCCGCCTGAGACACCCGAGTCTCCTTTCCCCCTGGACGCCATCTTGGACACACCCAAAGCGTCGGACTCGTCGACGACAGAGTCTCCGTCGGCAACGCAGCTGCCGGGCCCCAGGATGCCGCTGGACCGTGAGCGGGAGACTGCTCGCAGGAAGGAGCAGGAGAGACGCAGGCGCCAGGCGGTATACCACTTATATATATACTGTGTGTGTGGGGGGGGGGCGCCAAATGGGAGTGGAATACATGTTAATGGCGCCCAGCCAGGAAGTGTTATTTCACAGTAAAAGTCCTGATGATGTCATTTCCTGCTCCTCTGCAGATGGGCGGCATCGACATGGCCATGCAGAGCAACATCATGTCTACGTTTGAGAAGAACCTCGATAAGAACGACGATTCCTTCTGACTTCATTAAAGACACGCATTCTATTTGAATTTGGCTTCACAGCCCTTCTGGAAGAGTCCGAACAAAGTGTTTCTTTTTTTCCTTCTCGTGACGGTTCCAGGTGCTCCGTAACTCCCGTCCAACTTCTCCGGAGCCCGACCTTCCGTTCAGATGTTTAGTTTGTGTGTCGGGTACATATATAATATGTAAATAATGTCCATGGTTAGTTTGTCTTCAGGTCCTCCAGGTGTGTGACTTAGGCACTTCTTGAAAGACGTTTTGTAAAAATGAATCTTCTCCAGCGTTTGAGTTTTGTTATTACTTTGGTTGTTGTTCGTCAAACAAGGTTTAATCCTCGCAAAGTGTTAAGAAATAATTAAGTATTCCTAAGTTGCTTGACTCTTTGTAAGTGACGATATTCCTTTCCCGTGTATATGTTTGTTGAATGTTTATCGTCCAGATTGGAGAACTGTGTCTAAATGATTCAACCCCTTGGAGGTGGTTTTGGCTGTTACTTTGAAACGTTTGTTTGAAATTCAAAACCTTTATTGCACAGCTAGAGGACAATAAACACATGATGGCGTCAAACGGATCCCAACACCAACTGTATTTATTTTTGTTATCTTCAAGGAAACGATTTAGATTCGATAGATCGTATCGTCAGTGTTCAGCACAAGTACAGTGAAAATGATTTAGCATCTAACCAGAGTGCAACTGTTGCAGTAAAGTGCATGGTAATATAATTTAGTTTACAGTTGTTAAAAGGCAGTCTAGGTATAAAGTGGGATATGAGCATAATAGGTGTGTATATGTTTATATATATATATATATGTGTATATATACAGGTAAGTATTTGACAGGTAGTGTTCAGGGGTATGCAATTATTGGAAGCAGGATACATATATATAAATGTAAATGTATATACAAGGTAGTGAGCATATATAAATGTATATACAGGAGCAGGGATATGCAATCTCATCAAATTGATCTGTAATCCTAAATCATGATAAATTCTAATAGGATTTTGTCCCCCTCAGACCAGAATACTGTCCGTGATTATACTGATCACCATGGGTGTCTTCATTGGAATTCATCTTTATCACATCTCAACCATATTATAATAATTATGATTTATAATCTAATACCATAGTCACGTGGTCATGACGCCATTCAGACCAGGGGGAGGAGCTCCGGGAGACGGTTCATTGGTGATGAGGTGTGGTGTGTGTGTGTTGTGGGCTCGCTTCTCTCCTCCCCTCCCCGCATCTCCTCCTCCTCCACGCATCTCTCCTCCTCCTCCACCCATCCCTCCTCCACCCATCCCTCCTCCTCCCCTCCCCGCATCTCTCCCCTCCTCCACACATCTCCTCCTCCACACATCTCTCCTCCACGTCATAATAATTCCCCGGGTCTCTGTCGTGTGTTCAGTCGGGTTGTGTTCATCACAACGCGCCCGTTAACATCCTCCACCACCACCGCCGAGAGAGAGCCCGTTCCCCGGGTAGGAGGACCCGCTACACCCCGGGTGAATCCAACCGCTAGTGTACATCCAACCTGTCCCCTCTCCCCTCCGTCGATCCGGGTGTTGTTGTTGGGGGGGGTGTTGTTGTTTTTTTGGGGGGACTGCGGCAATGTAAAGATGGCGAGAGTCGTCCCCAACTTGGTGTGGTTCGTGACCAGCAGCCTGCCGCTGCGGCTGCGGGCTGCGGGCTACTGGTCGCTGGTCTACGGCTACTGCCTGCTGTGCGCCGCCGTGGCGCTGCTCAAACTTTGGTGGAGCGTCTTCATCAGGCCCAGCGCCACCTTCCAGTGGGGGGTCCGGGACACCCCGCCCGCCTGCCTCAACGACACGTCCCTGGGCACGCACTGCTACGTCAGGATAAAGGTGAGACACGATGGGGGGGTAAAGAGGTGAGACACGATGGGGGGGGGGGGTAAAGAGGTGAGACACGTTGGGGTAGAAGGTTAGACACGTCAAGATAAAGGTGAGACACGTTGGGGTAGGAGGTTAGACACGTCAGGATAAAGGTGAGACACGTTGGGGTAGGAGGTTAGACACGTCAGGATAAAGGTGAGACACGTTGGGGGGGTAAAGAGGTGAGACACGTTGGGGGGGGGGGTAAAGAGGTGAGACACGTTGGGGTAGGAGGTTAGACACGTCAGGATAAAGGTGAGACACGTTGGGGTAGGAGGTTAGACACGTCAGGATAAAGGTGAGACACGTTGGGGTAGGAGGTTAGACACGTCAAGATAAAGGTGAGACACGTTGGGGTAGGAGGTTAGACACGTCAGGATAAAGGTGAGACACGTTGGGGTAGGAGGTTAGACACGTCAGGATAAAGGTGAGACACGTTGGGGTAGGAGGTTAGACACGTCAAGATAAAGGTGAGACACGTTGGGGTAGGAGGTTAGACACGTCAGGATAAAGGTGAGACACGTTGGGGGGTAAAGAGGTGAGACACGTCAGGATAACGGTGAGACACGGGGGTAAAGAGGTGAGACACGTTGGGGTAGGAGGTAAGACACGTCAGGATAACGGTGAGACACGTCGGGATAACGGTGAGACACGTTGGGATAAAGGTTAGACACGTTAGGATAAAGGTTAGACACGTTAGGGATGAAGATGAGACACGTTGGGGTAAAAAGGTTAGGATAAGGTGAGACACGTTATGTTAGGATGAAGGTGTGACACGTTAGGATGAAGGTGAGACACGTTGTGTTAGGATGAAGGTGAGACACGTTGTGTTAGGATGAAGGTGAGACACGTTGTTAGGATGAAGGTGAGACACGTTATGTTAGGATGAAGGTGAGACACGTTATGGTAAGAACAGATATAATATAATATAGAACAGATATAATATAATATAGAACAGTTATGATAGAATATGTAACAGATATAATATAATATAGAACAGTTATGATATAGAACAGATATAATATAATATAGACCAGTTATGATAGAATATGTAACAGATATAATATAATATAGAACAGTTATGATATAGAACAGATATAATATAATATAGACCAGTTATGATAGAATATGTAACAGATATAATATAATATAGAAAATGGAATGTGAAAGATAGACCATAGAAGTGATGTCACTACAGCCTGACTAAAAACATAACTAGATGCTAAATTAAAATAACAAATCATGTGATCATGAGCACATTTGATTGGTTATTGATTTATTTTGTCTCATCAAATATGCAGTAATAGATTGGAAATGGAAATTCAGAAGTGAACATGTTATCTTAATACAAGATACAAGAAACAAGATTGTTTATTGGCCATTTTGCAACAAGTACAATGGAATGCTTACTCCCCATTCCCTCCCGCAGTATGAATTTCTAAAACAATGCTATAAAAATACTATCCACAATAAAAATTAACATATAAAGAGCAATAAAGTGACTGATGGATGATATGTACATGTTTTGAATTGTGCAAAAATATTATCATGAATATCATGAATACAGTGCAGAACAGTGCAGTAACTGTAATGAGTCCAGAAAGTCCTGCAAAGCATGACAGTGTCATGTTAATGACATGTTATGATAGTGGCAGCACTCCTAGCAGTTCAGTAGGTCACTGCCTGTGGATAAAAAATGTCCTTAAACCTGGTAGTCCTTGTACTGATGCTATGGAACCGGTGACCGGACGGTAGGGGGGAGAAGAGATGGTGCCCAGGGTGGTTACTGTATTCCTTAAGTGTCAGTACTGCTCCTCTCTCTCTCTGGTATTGTTCTGGTGTCAGTACTGCTCCTCTCTCTCTCTCTGGTATTGTTCTGGTGTCAGTACTGCTCCTCTCTCCCTCTCTGGTATTGTTCTGGTGTCAGTACTGCTCCTCTCTCCCTCTCTGGTATTGTTCTGGTGTCAGTACTGCTCCTCTCTCCCTCTCTGGTATTGTTCTGGTGTCAGTACTGCTCCTCTCTCTCTCTCTGGTATTGTTCTGGTGTCAGTACTGCTCCTCTCTCCCTCTCTGGTATTGTTCTGGTGTCAGTACTGCTCCTCTCTCTCTCTGGTATTGTTCTGGTGTCAGTACTGCTCCTCTCTCTCTCTCTGGTATTGTTCTGGTGTCAGTACTGCTCCTCTCTCTCTCTCTGGTATTGTTCTGGTGTCAGTACTGCTCCTCTCTCCCTCTCTGGTATTGTTCTGGTGTCAGTACTGCTCCTCTCTCCCTCTCTGGTATTGTTCTGGTGTCAGTACTGCTCCTCTCTCTCTCTCTGGTATTGTTCTGGTGTCAGTACTGCTCCTCTCTCTCTCTCTGGTATTGTTCTGGTGTCAGTACTGCTCCTCTCTCCCTCTCTGTTATTGTTCTGGTGTCAGTACTGCTCCTCTCTCCCTCTCTGGTATTGTTCTGGTGTCAGTACTGCTCCTCTCTCTCTCTGGTATTGTTCTGGTGTCAGTACTGCTCCTCTCTCTCTCTCTGGTATTGTTCTGGTGTCAGTACTGCTCCTCTCTCTCTCTCTGGTATTGTTCTGGTGTCAGTACTGCTCCTCTCTCTCTCTCTGGTATTGTTCTGGTGTCAGTACTGCTCCTCTCTCTCTCTCTCTGGTATTGTTCTGGTGTCAGTACTGCTCCTCTCTCTCCCTGCAGGAGTCCGGTCTGAGGTTCCACTATGTGGCTGCAGGAGAACGAGGTAAACCTCTCATGCTGTTCCTGCACGGCTTCCCAGAGTTCTGGTAAGTGTTGCTCACTATAGATCACTATAGATCTACTCACTATATAGTCCTCTACATGAGGGAAGGTCTTTGTCTCACTAAAACTCTAGCTCACTATATACACCTCTACATGAGGGAAGGTCTTTGTCTCACTAGATTAAAGTGCAAATGTTGCAGTAAAGTGCATGGTAATATATCATTTACAGTTTACAGTTGCTAAACGACAGACACAGACACTATAGCTCACTATAGCTGTAGCTCACTATCCTCTACATGAGGACTTTATATGAGGACTACCAGGACTAGGACTAGGACTACAAATGTGTACAATAAAACAACATGGATTTGAATTGACAAGCTCAGATCCTATCTATGTGTGCCAGATTTAGATGGGGTGTTTCATGTTATTTTATGTTTATTTAAAAGTACCTGAACTGTAAATTATACATTATGCATATTTAGAAGTAGCCAACTTGTAAATTATACATTATGTATATTTAAAGGAACCAGACCTGTAAATAATAGATGGCTCGAGCAGTGGACCGTTAAATCACAGATCTATATTCTTGGAAAGGAGCGGACTATTAAATGCTATGAAGGGAGCTAATCCATACGTTCAATAAATATTGATTAGAACATATCGGAATGGTAAATACATGAGATATTATACTGTATTTTCTAAACATCTGAGGAAGATGTAAGATTGTAAATCAGAGATTCTATCTCCGTCTGAAGCACTCAGCATCTCCGCTGCTCAGCGGTGACCGGGGACTGAATCCAGGCCAACAGACACTCAGACCTCCTAGAAGAACACAGTTAATTAAAGATGTCTGGGAAACTGGACCTCTCTCTCTCTCTGTCTCTGTCACTCTCCACTTCCATCTCTCTTTCTCCCTCCCTATCTTCTTAAGATTAAGTAGAGTAAGCAGTTATGCAGCCCATTAGTGTGTGTGTGTGTGTGTGTGTGTGTGTGTGT
>CM051004.1:5184627-5239627 GCA_027704905.1 Muraenolepis orangiensis | reverse complement strand
TTCCTGACAATCCTGCTGATCTTGTTGGCGTCTGCTGATCTCAACCTGCTTCCCCAGCACACAACACCGGAGAAGATGGCACTGGCTACCACCGACTGGTAGAACACATTCAGCATCTTGTTGCAAACGTTGAAGGACCGGAGCCTCCGCAGGAAGTAGAGACGGCTCTGGCCCTTCTTGTAAACAGCCTCAGAGTTCTTGGCCCAGACCAGTTTATTGTCCAGATGAACTCCCAGGTATTTATATTCCTGGACAACTTCAGCGGACACACCCTTGATGGAAATGGGTGTGGGTGTGGATTTCCTCCTGCGGAAGTCCACCACCATCTCCTTCGTCTTGTCAGTGTTGAGCTGCATATGGTTCAGCTCACACCACTCAACAAAGGAGTCCACGACGCCCCTGTACTCCTCATCGTTTCCCTCGCTGACACAACCAACAACTGCAGAGTCGTCCGAGAACTTCTGCAGATGGCAGGACACAGAGTTGTACTGGAAGTCTGAGGTGTAAAGGGTATAGATATAGATATATATTATATTATTATATTTCTACATAGATATATAGATATACTGGTATCTCTATCTCGATACAGCTCTCTATGTACACAGCTCTATATCTGTATCTCTATAGCTCTATCATATCTATATCTCTACATCTCTATGTATATATATATATATCTATGTGTACAGCTCTATAATCACTGTATCTCTATAGCTCTATCATATCTATATCTCTACATCTATATGTATATATATATATCTATCTATGTGTACAGCTCTATAATCACTGTATCTCTATAGCTCTATCATATCTATATCTCTACATCTCTATGTATATATATATATATATATATATATATATATGTGTACAGCTCTATAATCACTGTATATGTCCATAGTAGAACCAGACGGTAGAGCAGCTTGTTGTGGTCGTGCCCTTGGGCTCCCGACCTTGAGGTTCCTTCCCGAGGGTGTCACCTCGCCTGACAGCACCATCTGTGTGTGTGTGTGTGTGTGTGTGTGTGTGTGTGTGTGTGTGTGTGTGTGTGTGTGTGTGTGTGTGTGTGTGTGTGTGTGTGTGTGTGTGTGTGTGTGTGTGTGTGTGTGTGTGTGTGTGTGTGTGTGTGTGTGTGTGTGTGTGTGTGTGTGTGTGTGTGTGTGTGTGTGTGTGTGTTACATGGACCCTGCTGTGGTTTCCGCCCTTTCTCATTGTCTGTCTCAGGGTTAGACTTTAGGGTTTACTGATGTGGACATAGATATATACACACATATACAGTAGATATATATGGTATATACATGTATATCTATACATAGATATGTGTTTGTATATACATATATATCTACAGTATATATCTATATGTATATGTGTATATATATATATATATATATATATATATATTTTTTTTTTTTCTCGTGGCGGTACTGTCATGAGAGGGAGGTTCTAATAAGTAGTGTTGGTTCTAATAAAGTAGTGATGGTTCCTCAGGTTCTTGTGGCAGTACTGTCATGAGAGGGAGGTTCTCGTGAAGTAGTGTTGGTTCTAATTAACTAGTGTTGGTTCTAACTAAGTAGCGATGGTTCCTCAGGTTCTCGTGGCGGTACCAGCTGAGGGAGTTTAAGAGTGAGTTCCGCGTGGTGGCGGTGGACATGCGGGGCTACGGGGAGTCAGACGTTCCCCTGGGGACGGAGAACTACCGCCTGGAGCTCCTGGTGAACGACGTACGGGACATCGTGGAGTACCTGGGTGAGACCGAATCAACCTTTATTTAAAACCAGGTCAACGACGACAACAACAACAACAACACAATACATGAAACGATAGACACAGAAGTGACCCACAATGTTGTCATGTTCCCTTTGAACTCTGGCCTCACATTCACACATTCACACACATGAATACACACATGAATACACACATGAATACACATATTCATACACACATCAATACACATTAATACACACATTCATACACCGATTCATACACATACACACATGAATACACACATTCATACACACATGCATACACACATTCACACACACATGAACACTCACATTCATACACACATTAATACACACATCCACACACCAGAGTCGTCCCAGCTGGATCAATCCGGATCAGCTACCAAATCAAGTGTTCCTTGGCCCATCAGTCATTGAACCAACAATCTTATCTATTCTCTACAAAACTCATGAGTTCTGTAATCAGAGAAAACAATCATTTTTGACAATTGTGTTGTGTGTGTTTGTGTTGGTTGTGTGTTGTGTTGTGTTGTTTGGTGTGTTGTGTTGTGGTGTTGTGTGTAATGTGTTGTGTGTTGTGTTGTGTGCTGTGTTGTGTTGTGTTGTTTGGTGTGTTGTGTGTGTGTGTGTGTGCTGTGTGTTGTGTTGTGTGTGTGTGTGTTGTGTTGTGTGCTGTGTGTTGTGTTGTGTTGAGGTGTGTGTTGTGTTTTGTGTTGGGTTGTCTTCTGTGTTGGGTTGTTGTGTTGTGGTGTGTGTTGGGTTGTTGTGTTGTGGTGTGTTGGTTGTTGTGTTGTGTGTTGGGTTTGTGTGTTTGTGTGTGGTGTGTTTGTGTGGTGTGTTGTGTGTTGTGTTGTGTGTTGTATGTTGTGTTGTGTTGTCTTCTGTGGTGTTGTGGTGTGTGTTGGGTTGTTGTGTTTTGTGTTGTGTTGTTGTGTGTTGTGTGTGTGTGTGTGTTGTTGTGTTGTGTTGTGTGTTGGGTTGTTGTGTTGTGTGTGTGTTGTGATGTGTGGTGTGTATTGTGGTCCTCAGGGTACAACCGCTGCTGTCTGGTGGGTCACGACTGGGGAGGAACGGTGGCCTGGCTCTTCTCCATCCACTACCCTGACATGGTCAGCAGACTGATCGTCCTCAACTCACCACACCCCTCGGTCTACGCAGGTAGGACACACACACACACACACACACACACACACACACACACACACACACACGCACACACCCTGTGATGAACAGTGAGCTGCTGCTCATTATTATCATTAGCTGCTTCTCCTCATGTTTATCACCCATCTGGAGGAGCTGGAGGATGAGGAGGTGATTAGAGGATCCTAATCTCTGGATGGACCACCGTCCACTTACAGAAGAGACCACACCTCCTCCTCTCCTCCTCCTCCTCCTCCTCCTCCTCCTCTCCTCTCCTCCTCCTCCTCCTCCTCCTCCTCCTCCCCTCCTCCTCCTCCTCGTGGAGGGAGGGGACTCAGATCCAGAGGACATGGTTGGACATGGTTGTATTACTGGTTGAGTTTGTAGTTGTTGTTTGTAGTGGTCAAACTGTGATGTTCTTCTATGGTTCTTTGTCCCATTTCCCCCCTTCTGATGGTACCGGTGCTTCTGTGTGTTATGACACGCAAACATGGTGAAAAGTAAACTGATGAACTGTTTATTCCGTATACAACGTAAAGCTAATGAAATCCTAGAGATAAACGGCAGGTCTTGGTTCCCGGTCAGTGATGGTCTGCCCGAGGCCCCGCCCCCTCTCAATCCCCTGAGGGAACACATTAAAACACTCCACAAACACAAAGTCTATTGGAGATAATTAGATTAGAATGTAAACTGAAATATGTATGTGGCTCCTACATTGTTGCCATATCTTAATTATGCCCATGCTTTCCTCCTGGTTCTCCTCCTGGTTCTTCTCCTGGTTCTCCTCCTGGTCTCCTCCTGGTTCTCCTCCTGGTCTCCTCCTGGTTCTCCTCCTGGTCTCCTTGTTCTCCTCCTGGTCTCCTGCTGGTGCTCCTCCTGGTGTCCTCCTCCTGGTCTCCTTGTTCTCCTCCTGGTCTCCTGCTGGTGCTCCTCCTGGTGTCCTCCTCCTGGTTCTCCTGTTCCTCCTGGTTCTCCTGGTTCTCCTCCTGGTCAGACTATGCTCTGCGTCATCCCAGTCAGCTCCTTAAGTGTAGCTGCTTCTTCTTCTTCCAGCTGCCCCGCCTCCCTGAGCTCATGCTCTCCATCAACGACTTCAAGGTGTGTGTGTGTGTGTGTGTGTGTGTGTGTGTGTGTGTGTGTGTGTGTGTGTGTGTGTGTGTGTGTGTGTGTGTGTGTGTGTGTGTGTGTGTGTGTGTGTGTGTGTGTGTGTGTGTGTGTGTGTGTGTGTGTGTGTGTGTGTGTGTGTGTGTGTCAACATATGTTCAGATCAATCGTGCGTAATGTCCACATGTGATGTGGTTATGGATACACACTAATACTGCTACTTTAGAACAAGGTCATATGAAATATTATTATCTGTTTTAATTAATTGTAAATTCACTAATATGAAATCAATTAGATCAGTTCTCAATACCGTGAGAATAGACATTATCGTCAAATAGTATAAATGACTGCAACATAACTATTTAGTCGTATATTCAGTTATCAGAGCTGGAATGAAAGTATATTTGAGTAAAGTAAATAAGAATGTTGGACCCAGAGTGAAGATTGAGCCACCAGAAAAGGTTCTGAGCCTCCTGTAGAGGAACTGACGGCGCCGGGCCGTGTGGTGCTGTGTCCTCCAGGCCCTCAAGGCTCTGTTCACCAGCCGGAGCACAGGCATCGGGAGGAAGGGCCGCTGGCTGACCTCCGATGACCTGGAGGCCTACCTGTACGCCCTGTCTCAGCCTGGGGCCCTCACAGGGGCCCTCAACTACTACCGCAACGTCTTCAGGTAAGGAGACATACCCCACACAGAGGTGGCAGTTCAGGGGTTAGACAGTACAGAGACGGGTTATTAAGGAGCAGGTAGGGGTTAGACAGTACAGAGACGGGTCATTAAGGAGCAGGTAGGGGTTAGACAGTACAGAGACGGGTCATTAAGGAGCAGGTAGGGGTTAGACAGTACAGAGACGGGTCATTAAGGAGCAGGTAGGGGTTAGACAGTACAGAGACGGGTCATTAAGGAGCAGGTAGGGGTTAGACGGTACAGAGACGTGTCATTAAGGAGCAGGTAGGGGGCGGCAGTAGCTCAGTCTGTTGGCACTTGGCTTGGGAACCAGAAGGTTTAAGTCCCTGAAACGGACCAAGTACGGAGTGAGAACTGGTACTTGGAAAAAGGTGGCAGTTGGCCTCCTGGGCACTGCCGAGGTGCCCTTGAGCAAGGCCCCAGACCCCTGCACTGCTCCCCGGGCGCTGGGTATATACAACAGCTGCCCACTGCTCCTCATACTAGGATGGGTTTAATGAAACACATTTCACTTGGTGTGTGACCAATAAAGAGGATTCAGATATAGATTTGAATATAGGTAGAGGTCAGAGGTCATTAAGGAGCAGGTAGGGGTTAGACTGTACTATGACTACAGGTAGACTGTAGACATTTGGGTTCACACTCAGACTCAAACTATCAAACCACCAGACTATCCCTGGGTTAAGTGTCTCAAACAGTGAGTTAGTTCACGGTTGGTCCCAGTGGAGGATTACGTGTCCGTCGATAACGCCGTCATGAACCGTGTTCCTGGTTGTCAGGGTAGCTGGTTCCTCTGAGAGGAAACACACATGACTCCATGGAAAACACTGGTTCATAATCTCCTTAATAATAAGGAGAACCCGCACCTCCTCCAACATCTAGAAACGGATACGCAGTCATCCTTTAGGATAACATAAGATAAGTACTTTGTTAATCACTCATCCAACAGCCAAAGGAAAAGTAAGTCAAAAAAGTACAGAAATAAGAATTAATAAAATATCTCGTGATGAGCCAGAACACCGGGGTTAGCACCCTTACTCTAGTGATGAGTGGTACAGAGCCAGAACACCGGGGTTAGCACCCTTACTCTAGTGATGAGTGGTACAGAGACACCGGGGTTAGCCCTCTACTCTAGTGATGAGTGGTACAGAGACACCGGGGTTAGCCCTCTACTCTAGTGATGAGTGGTACAGAGACACCGGGGTTAGCACTCTACTCTAGTGATGAGTGGTCCAGAGACACCGGGGTTAGCCCTCTGCTCTAGCGATGAGTGGTCCAGAGACACCGGGGTTAGCCCTCTGCTCTAGTGATGAGTGGTACAGAGACACCGGGGTTAGCCCTCTGCTCTAGCGATGAGTGGTCCAGAGACACCGGGGTTAGCCCTCTGCTCTAGCGATGAGTGGTACAGAGACACCGGGGTTAGCACTCTACTCTAGCGATGAGTGGTACAAAGACACCGGGGTTAGCCCTCTGCTCTAGCGATGAGTGGTACAGAGACACCGGGGTTAGCCCTCTGCTCTAGCGATGAGTGGTCCAGAGACACCGGGGTTAGCACTCTGCTCTAGCGATGAGTGGTACAGAGACACCGGGGTTAGCCCTCTGCTCTAGCGATGAGTGGTACAGAGACACCGGGGTTTGATAGTGTGTCTGTGGTGTTTGCAGCTCCCTGCCGCTGAGCCAGCAGTGTGTGCGCTCCCCCGTGCTCCTGCTCTGGGGGGAGTGCGACCCGTTCCTCGAGCAAGGCATGGCGGAGGCGTGCCGGCTCCACATACGCAACCACTTCCGCCTCAACATCATCTCGGGGGCGGGCCACTGGCTGCAGCAGGACCAGCCTGACATCGTCAACACACTGATGTGGACCTTCATCAAGGAGGGGGAGGGCCGCAAGGCCCACCGGAACTGAAGACAAACACACACACACACACACACACACACACACACCTCCTCCTCTTGCTCCCCCTGCTCTTCCTGCTCAACCTCCTGCTTCTTCTACTCTCTCCTCTCTCCTGCTCCTTCTGCTCAAACCTCCTGCTCCTCCAACCCTCTCCTCTCTCCTTCTCCTCCTCCTCCTCCTCCTCCTCCTCCTCCTCCTCCTGCTCAACATCTTGCTCCTGCTCTTCCTGCTCCTCTTACTACCCTCTTCTCCTCCTCCTGCTCCTCCTTCTCTCCTCCTACGCCTCCTGCTCCTGCTCTTCCTGCTCATCTCCTCTCTCCTTCTCCTCCTCCTGTGATATCAGCCTACGTTTCGATGATTCAATCATTCTCTTACATTTCAGCACACGTTGCGTATTTTTGTGTATTTCTAAAGATGTCAATAGAACAAAAATAACACACAAGAACACAAGAAAAACAAGAACACAAGAACAACAACAACAACAACAACAACACAAGAACAACAACAACACAACAACAACAACACAAGAACAACAACAACAACAACACAAGAACAACAACAACAGCAGAAGCACAGGAGAGCAGGTGGCACCAGGTAGTATTTTTGACACGCATATTTTAAAACGTTTTTTGCACATTTTTGACATCCGCCTTAACGTGCCGGTTCCAAACGTGTGTGTGTTCCCTGTGGGTGGTGTCGTGTGTGTGTTCCCTGTGGGTGGTGTCGTGTGGTGCCTTTTGGTCTGTGGTGTTTGGCGATGTAACGCTCATTTGCTCTACTGTATGTAATGAGTTATCTAATGAGTTGTCGATCAGTTATTCTTCTTCTCAACTAGCGGTCGGTGAGTTGCACTTCGGTTCGGCCCACCAGAGAGCGCTGTGCGGGCTCCTTCTAATCAGGTAGTGTCGTGTGAAACCAGTTTTCTGTTTTGTATTTATCTATTTTTGTTGACGATATAAGCGGACGTAATGTGTAGAGAGGACGCGGTTAGGACCTTGAGATCTTCCTGTACGCAACGAAAGTCGTCCAAAGTGGTTGAGTATTGTACGTTTTGTATCTTCCTCGACTACACACTGCATTTTGAAGCTTCCCTCTGAGCCAGATCTACTTCATTCGATTTTTTACAAATAAAGTAAATGAATGTGAATCGTGTGTCTTATTTGACCTTAATTGGCTGCTACTATCACAAGCAGGGTACGGGTTGTTTATGAAATAGTGTATATATAACATATTTATATAATATGGACATATGGATTATTACATTTCATCAGAACTTTAAGAATTAGTATAATTACGGTGCTGTACACTGACAATACATTTGAATCTAATATAATATAATCTAACGTGACATGCTGACGTCACTACCAACAGAAAAAAAAGTACAGCGTCAGCAAAAACACTGACGTCATGATCCGACCGGTAAGTGTGTAGTGTGCGCATGCGCTTGTCCCCGCTGCGTTCAAATCACGTCGGAGTTCCCGGATAACCATTTGTATGTGTAATGTATTATATTATTATTATTATTATTATTATTATTATATAAAGAGATATATATGAAGAGGTGTTAAATAATGATCAGTACAGAAGAGTCAAAGGACAAACAGACACGTACAGTAATTAATAAATCGTAATTGAATGCAGTTTTGTTTCATTCCCACACGATTGTTTTCTACACCGTTAAAAAACGTTAAGTTGTACAATGATCATGATAAGAATGATGATGATGATGGCGACGGAGACGGATGAGAAGAATATTTTCCCACTATGTCTAGAGTCCCACATACCTTGAACGCAGCATGCGGAACCAGCGTGTGACAGATGCTGATGTCAACAGAACCATCAACCGAGCCCTAGCGACAAGAACACGGCTCCCCGCCTAACTGCTCACCTGGTTAACTGCTCACCTGGTACTGGTACACCTTACTGATTGCATGCCTTCATTCAGACCGGCGACATTAAAACAGTATTAATGATTTAAACGTTGGTTAAAACAACCCGCATAAAGGTGAAACCCAACTGGGATGCGTTCGGGTCTAGTGGGAAGACAAAGATACGGCAGTATTGGTGACATGCGAGGATGGAGACGAGCCGTTTAACGGTTTTATTTGTCTAATCTTGGTATACGACACCGATTATTTACCGACTACTGGTTCGTTATATCGTATAATTCGGATATAATAGGAAACGCAGATGATAGCGTATTGTACATAATGTATATTTAATAACCCAAGTTAATAATAACCGGCATGTCTATGTTATATGTCTGTTATATGGCTTTGATAGACTGTTAACGGTGTGAACGATTACAATTCAATTGAATTAAATGACGATGTGTTAAGCGTTGAACGTGCCCAGCTTGACGTCTCTATTTCACCGCATTGTGAGTGCTCCTCGGTCACTGGTGGTCAGTACCGGTAATACAAAACGAGTCGTATATATAGACCGATGTATAGTAAGAACAGACCTATACGAAGAAACTACATGCATAGCTGTCATTTGAATTTTAACGTTGCAGTTCTAGTTAGATTTTAACCGGTCACTCCCACGGGACGTGAACGTAGCATCACCGCTGCCGTGCTGCGTGTCGCAGCCAATCAGGGCGCGGCGATCACACACACACACACACACACACACATACCTGTACCTGTCTGTGGGTCCATGTACCTGTCTGTGGGCCCATGTACCTGTCTGTGGGCCCATGTGCCTATCAGCCCACTGATTAACGGGAGGTGTTGTTCAAACCCGAAACCCGGTTTTGAAACTGGTTGTCGTTATCTGCTCCTTATCTGTTATCTGTCTGTCTGTCCCTCCTGGTCTGCAGTGCTCTTTCCCAGTGTGGTCCGAGTGTGTCGGAGGCTGAGTGGTTCTGGTCGGTGTCTTAGACCCCCTGGACCTCTCTCTCTCTCAGTGGTGTGGAGATGAAAGGATGCTCACCTCAGAGGCTACCCGGGACTTCCAGGCCAAGGAGAGGAAGTTCAAATCCCAGCTGAAGAAGGGTCTGTCCTCGGCTCTCTCTGAGGACCTCCACAGGTACACATGTTCTCCGCTCATTGTTGGAGAAACAGGGAAGATTCTGAACTTTGTGTGAGAATTCTGTGGACATTAGATTACATTACATTGCAGTAATTTTACAGAGGCTTTTGTCCAATGATCATTCAACAGGTAGACAAGAGAACTACTATACACATATATATATACATGTACACATATATAATAACATAATATATAATACATTACAACCGGTAGGCAAGAGAACTACTAGTCACCAAAAGCCATAAGTGCCTTTCCTTCCTAACAAGCCATAATAATGTAATACATACACATGTATAATAACATAATATATAATACATTACATTTCCTTCCTAACAATCCTCCAAAAGCAGAACCAGGTGAAAGTTCAATAAGTTGTCTCCCTACATTTGCCTATGTAGGTAGCCAACTTTATTGATATTTTGTGATGTATGTCATGGAATTAGTTATTAATAAGTTAATCTTATCTTATTAAATGTGTGACCCTGGTTTACATGCCACAAGTGTATCCTTTAAACATTACCTGACCTACCGGGGTTCATTAAGTGAAATAATAAAGTGCGTACTACTGCAGTGACACTTCACGTCACTCAAAAGCCACAAATATCTATTCAGCTACGTTAGCACAGCTATGATATACACTTTAGCTCTACATGCTACATGCTAGCGTGCTCTTTATCTGCATGCTACTTTAAATCTGGGTGTGCTCTTAGCTGGCTCGCTGTGCTGGCTAGTACAGCTCTACAGGTGTATTGTAGTTTATTGTGGTTGTATATTGTAGTTAATTGTATTAAGCTAGTTTATTGTTCATGTCATGGTTCATTGTAGTGGTATTGTATTGGTAGTGTAGTTAATTGTTGGTGTAGTAGTTGTTAATAATAGTAGTTTTGAAGTAGTAGTGTTGTAGTAATGTTTGTAGTTGATAGTAATAGTAGTTTATGGTATTGGTAGTATAGTGTAGTGAATTGTAGTAGTAGTAGTTGATAGTAATAGTAGTGTATTGTATTGGCAGCAGTGGCGAACCATGTCTATCACAACTGGACCTTCTGTAGGTCAAGTCAAAACTCTCAATTTAAATGCACAACAATGCTTAACAAACTCAAGACAGCCATTAACTAATCATTCAACAAGTGTGATGAAACAAAATGCAACAACCAGCTCAACGAAATGCAACACTGTGGCAAAACCAGCAAAGACATTAGTCTCACTCACCAATGATGTTCACTTAAAGACGAGATCCATTCTCCTGTCCTTCTGGATGAATGTTTCGATAACCCGGTCATAAAGCTGATGACTGCTTTTCAGATCCAATAGAAGCTGCCTTTCAATAGCTATGGAAGCTAATGCAGTGAGTCGAGATTGTCCTGTTCTGTTCCTCCATATGTTTTTATCCGTTTGAGGGCAGACAATGTCCTTTCCACAGATGCAGTGGTGACGGGGATCGTTAAAAAATTGTTATAATGTCAATCTTTTCACTGAATGGTCGTCTTGAAAGGGTACTAACAACAATTCCGCAACAACATCATCTTCACCTGTTGCCATTTTGACGTAAAAAACCTACGTAGAAAAAAAACAACGTAGCACTAAGCTAGATCCTCTGTCTCGAGCCAGTAACGGGACGGGGACCTTCTAGCGTACTATGGACCTGTGGGGAAATCTGAAAGAATACGCCCATTGGCTACAAACCAATATATGATTGGTTGATCAAATTGTCAATCCAAACGTACGCTCTCATTCAGTTTAAGGGCCAAGGCATTCGTGAGTACTTTGGTTGAAGGATATTCTTCCCAGCAACCCAGAAAAATATCTGATTGGTTGCATTTTTTTTCTAACACAAAACCACTCAAACGCGTAGTGCATGGACCTAGAAAGACAAACAAATCAACGTAACACTGTAATATAACAGATCAACAATACAGATACAATTCTCATTTATTCATTTTATGTTATTAATACAATTAATCCGATTTTTTTTATTTTTTGTTTCATCTGAGAATTCCAGGGTCTTCTCTGAATACCTTGAAGGCCTTGACGCTTCACCACTGATTGGTAGTATAGGTCATTGTTGTAGTAGAATAAGTTGATAGTAAAAATAGTTTATTGTATTGGTATTATAGTGTCATTAATTATAGTAGTAGTAGTAGTCATTTATAGTAATGCTAGTTTATTGTATTGGTAGTATAGTGTAGTTTATTGTTGTTGTTGATAGTACTAGTTTATTTTATTGGTAGTATAGTGTAGTTAATTGTTGTAGTAGTAGTAGTAGTAGTAGTAGTAGTAAATATAAATGGTAGCTTATTGTATTGGTAGTATAGTGTAGTTTATTGTAGTAGTAGTTGATAGTAATGGTAGTTTATTGTATTGGTATTATAGTGCAGTTTATTGTTGTAATATTAGTAGTTAATAGTAATGGTAGTTTATTGTATTGTAATGTGTCGATTATTGTTGAAGTTGTAGTAGTTGATAGTATAGTGTAGTTTATTGTAGCAGTAGTTGATAGTAACGGTAGTTTATTGTGATTCTGTGTGTTGTTCCCCAGGCTGCTACAGGAGGAGTTGGAGTCGGATGTGTGTCTCTGGAGCGGTCCCTGTTCCCTGAGAGCTCACAGAGCTCTGCTGTTGGCCAGAGCTCCTTACCTCCTCTCTGCACCTCCCCACCCTCTCCCCGGCTCCAAGGGAGATGCGGAGAACATCCACGTGTCTGGCCTGGACCCCACCGAGCTCACACACCTGCTCAGGTAAGCATTTTAACAGTTAAATAAACAAACGAAAGAGCTGTCCTGGACTGTTATTCAATCTTCCTTACATCAAATGTAGGATTATGTGTAAAAGAACAAAACCTTAAATAAGTAACCTTAATTTCTAATTCATCTAATTATTATACATTCATTAAACTGCCTGTGTGGACATTGGATCTGCAGTTCCTCTAAATGTCAGACAGGGGGCACCAGATCCACAATGTGTTTCCCGGGTGATGGAAACTGCTCCCTCTGGCTTTGAAAAGCTTTGTTTTCCAGAACAGAAATACTGGAAGCAGAGATGAATTATTGAACATGTAAACACACTCGATAATTCGATAATTTCATGAGAGCTTCCTCCCTTCTCAGAATTCTGTCTCTCATTAAAGTGTTTGCTCTAATTGGCAATTATCAGCCAGACTACAGGAGGTTGGAGTCAGACGTATGCAAATAAACAGAACGTAATTTGCATATGGAAATGCTTACGAGAGAGAGAGAGAGAGAGAGAGAGAGAGAGAGAGAGAGAGAGAGAGAGAGAGAGAGAGAGAGAGAGAGAGAGAGAGAGAGAGAGAGAGAGAGAGAGAGAGAGAGAGAGAGAGAGAGAGAGAGAGAGAGAGAGAGAGAGAGAGAGAGAGAGAGAGAGAGAGAGAGAGAGAGAGAGAGAGAGAGAGAGAGAGAGAGAGAGAGAGAGAGAGCGCGCGCGCTATACTACCGAAGAAACATAGGTAACCTGAGACTAGTTGAGGAAGTAACATGTGATCATAGACTAGTTGAGGAAGTAACATGTGATCATAGACTAGTTGAGGAAGTAACATGTGATCATAGACTAGCTGAGGAGGTACATGAGACTAGTTGAGGACTTGAGCTAGTTGAGGAGGTAACATGTGATTAGCGACTAGTTGAGGAGGAGCCATTCAAAAGGTCACCAGTGACTGTGGTAAAGACTGTAACATCGCCCCCTAAAGGAGAGTGTATACGTCGGAGCAGAGCCTCAGCCCCTCTGGTCTCGGGTCAGACACCAGAAACCCTGGACCTCCCAGGACCAGCTCACCTAGGATAGGACCCCACGGGACCAGCTCACCTGGTGTAGAAGACACAGCGGCAGAACCAAATGGACACCATGAAACAGGTGACCAGATAATCAGAGGTTTACCTTGACTCACCTGATCCAACCTCAACCTGCACTCTCTGTCTCTGTCTGTCTGTCTGTCTGTCTGTCTGTCGTCTGTCGAGTTTAATGGTCTAGGACTTGCAGCCAAGCATCTTTAGAAATGTTTGTTTACCTCTATTTTAAATAGACTTAACGTATTTATTGATCCACATCCAACTGTGTGTGTGTGTGTGTGTGTGTGTGTGTGTGTGTGTGTGTGTGTGTGTGTGTGTGTGTGTGTGTGTGTGTGTGTGTGTGTGTGTGTGTGTGTGTGTGTGTGTGTGTGTGTGTGTGTGTGTGTGTGTGTGTGTGTGTGTGTGTGTGTGTGTGTGTGTGTGTGTGTGTGTGTGTGTGTGTGTGTGTGTGTGTGTGTGAAGGTGAGTGTGTTCTGGAGCCAGCCTGTGGTCTGGGCTCTGACCTGCTGTCTCTGTACCAGAGGGCGGAGCAATGTGACATCACCATCAGAGTGGGCGGGAACCTCTTCCCCTGCCACAGGTCACACAACACTCTTATTATTATTATTATTATTATTTATAATATTTCTGTGACTTATATTCATCTGTGTTCTGTTCGTTCAGAAGAGTCGTGAAATGCTCAAGAAGATGAGAGCAAATGAAGGATTTGAGAGAGAGAGAGAGAGAGAGAGATAGAAAGAGAGAAACAGACAGACCGAGAGAGAGAAATAGAAAGAGAGAGACTTTAACCGTTCTAGTGACTGGTCATCCAGTGATACTGAGGTGATGCTGGTAACCATGGCGACCGGCCTCTCCCTGACTGTGGAGCCGGTGGAATGGCAGGAGGACGGGGAACTCCTTTTATGGTCACAGCAGGAAGTGACCAAAGTTACTGCAGCCTCTCAGAGCCACAGAATAAGAGCTCAGTTCAACATGTTAAGAGGAGTGACCAACGGCTACACTTAAATCACTCCTTAGAGGTACTCCTTAGAGGTACTCTGTGTGAGATTTAACAGATGCATAGAGATTTATATATTCAAGTATTTTTTAAGGTGTGAGATTCAAGAGCTATATAAGCTCTTAAATCTCACATACCTCTCACATCACCTTAAACAAAACGAGTGTGTGTGTGTAATAAATATATATATATTCTGCCTCTGGACGAGACCATTTAGATTTGAAATGCTCCCAATCAGGGCTTCTCTTCCCTGATTGGTTTGGGGAATCCGTCTTGCCTGTCAATGTGTGTGAATGTAACACTTCTCAATAGTGGAGAAATATAGGGAGGAAGGAGCAGAGAGGGATGTTGGTTTGGTTGTTAAATCTCTCTCGGGCGCAGTCTAGCTCAGGAGGTAGAGCGTCGCCTCACAACCGGAAGGTTGCTGGTTCGATCCCGGCTCCTCCTAGCAAAAACTGTCGAGTGTCCTTGAGGAAGACCCTAACCCTAACTGCTCCCGGGCGCTGTATGATAGCTGCCCACTGCTCCTATACTAGATGGGTTAATGCAGAGAACACGTTTCACTGTATGTCTTCATGTATGTGACCAATAAGAGGATTCATCCTCACGATTTCTGTTGTTTGTCTCTCTCTCTCTCGCTCTCTCTCTCTCTCTGTTGTTCTCTCTCTCTCTCTATGTTGCTCTCTCTCTCTCTCTCTCTCTCCACCTCTCTCTCTCTCTCTCTCTCTCTCTCTCTCTCTCTCTCTCTCTCTCTCTCTCTCTACGTAGTTCTCTGGCTGTGTTGTCCTTGGGACCAACCGGAGCCACTAGAATGTGTGTGTGGGTGAATGTGCACGTGTCTGTGTGGGAGAATGTGAGGCATTCATTACAAAAGCTCTTTGAGTGGTCAGTCGGCCAAAGCAGATGTAGAAATACAGGTTTTTTTGCCTGAAATAATAAGTCATATTTCAGCCAATATGTTCTTATAAACCCAATAGTTAAAGTTTACAACAGAGTATTTCTTTTGTGAACACTACACTTGTAAATCCCTTCAAAGACAAGTACTTTATTACATCTCTCCTAGTATCTCAGAGAGTACTGCAGTACTTCATTCCATCTCTCCTAGTATCTCAGAGAGTACTGCAGTACTGCATTCCATCTCTCCTAGTATCTCAGAGAGGACCGTAGTACTTCCTAACCCCCCGATATGTGATGTGAACCTCAGGGTTGTTCTATTTATGAACTAATGGTCACCGGATGATTCCGAGTGAAGGTCCCCTTCTCCTGGCTGTCAACCCTCTGACCCAGGACGGTCCTACAGTCCTCACGCATGGTGGTGTATTATCAGACGGGTTCAGAAGCAGAATCAGAATCAGCCTTTACGGTCATCGTACGAGTACAAGAGATGCATGAGAGGGATTAACAGAGCCAAATCAGGAAAAGCTACCGGTATTGAAGATCTCTTAAATTCAAGGTTCTGAAATCGCCTCAGTTGGTCCAAATTATCTTATAAAAAAAATGCTTTGAAAGAATACCATCACTCTGGCTCAAATCTATTATTGGTCCTATTCCAAAATCCAGAAGGATGATCCTAGAGTTCCTCTTAACTACAGAGGAGTCACTATAATGAGTACAGTTTATAAACAATACTCCACTTTGCTCAATGAACTGTTAACAACGTTCCTTGAGAAATAACAATTTTTTTAGCTGAAGAACAGAACGGTTTTCGTAAGGAGGGATCCTGTATAGACCATATAATACAGGATCTGGGGTTATAAGAACTAACCCGTAAGTAAAACGATCCATAATAGGGCAATTGGATACTTTTTGGGGGTTCATAAATTTGCACTGATTCAAACTGTTACTGGTGACATGGGGTGGGAGTCTTGTGAGGGCTGCTGGAGTGTCTGTATGATGAGGTGGTGGAACAGGCTGCTGGGGATGGGTGATACACACATTGTGAAATTAAACAAGAATTTGGTAGAGAAAACGTATGTCCGAAACAGGTCGTTGGGTGGGTGCTAGGGAGGAGGACAGGCTTTGTTATTTTTGTGATCTCAATAAAATTGAAAATTTTATTTCATTATGTTTTGTATTGCCCATACTATGACGAGCTGAGACTAAGGTTATTTAATAAAGTTGTAGCTGGGGAAGTCTCCCATTTGCAGGATACAGATATGTTAGGATGGTTGTTTAAACATTAAACATAGAATGTGCACTTGCAAATTTCATAGAAAAAGCTTGGACTAAAAGAAAGATGGAACTGTTTAGATACATATTTTTGTTGTAATTGGAATGTATTGTTTTGTTTTGTATGCATGAACCTATAAACACCAGTGAAAATTACAAATGTAGTGCAAATGACCAGTGTATATCGTGTGTGTGTGTGTGTGTGTGTGTGTGTGTGTGTGTGTGTGTGTGTGTGTGTGTGTGTGTGTGTGTGTGTGTGTGTGTGTGTGTGTGTGTGTGTGTGTGTGTGTGTGTGTGTGTGTGTGTGTGTGTGTGTGTGTGTGTGTGTGTGTGTGTGTGTGTGTAAATAAAGGTGCAGTGGGATTAACATGTAACTCATGTACTATTGATGCAATACAGTATTTTTAGGATGTAGTATTTACAGACAGGATGTAGTATTAACAGTGTGTTGTGTTTCCAGGGCCATCCTGTGTGCCAGATCTCAGTACTTCCGGGCCATGCTGAGTGGCAGCTGGATGGAGAGCTCCACCCAGGACATCACGCTACAGGGGTGAGTCTCTGATTGGTCCAGAGAGACTATGACATTATCCTACAGGGGTGAGTCTCTGATTGGTCCAGATAGACTATGAACTCACCCTACAGGGGTGAGTCTCTGATTGGTCCAGATAGACTATAAACTCACCCTACAGGGGTGAGTCCCTGATTGGTCCAGATAGACTATGAACTCACCCTACAGGGGTGAGTCTCTGATTGGTCCAGAGACGCTATGACCTCACCCTACAGGGGTAAGTCTGATTGGTCCAGAGAGACTATGACATTATCCTACAGGGACGAGTCTCTGATTGGTCCAGATAGACTATGAACTCACCCTACAGGGGTGAGTCTCTGATTGGTCCTGATAGACTATAAACTCACCCTACAGGGGTTAGTTTCTGATTGGTCCAGAGAGAGACGCTTTGACATCATGCTAAAGGACGCGGTTCTGCCAGGTTGTGCGTTGCCGCGGTAACGTGGTCGTCTTCCCTCCTCCAGGCTGGGTCAGGAGGAGATGGAGGTGTTGCTCCAGTTCATGTATGGAGCCATCGCCGACCTGCCACCTGGAGCCAGCGCCAGGTATCAGATCTCACCAGTCTTGTTGTGTGGGCGTGGGCGTGGTCTTGTTGTGTGGGCGTGGTCTTGTTGTGTGGGCGTGGTCTTGTTGTGTGGGCGTGGTCTTGTGGTATAGTATGGTGTGTTTGAGGTCTCACGTGGATTGTTACTGTGATGCATGAGTGTACTTATAAAGTTGTGCTGCTCCCCAGTCAGGTGATGCTGGCGGCGGACATGTTGGGTCTGGAGGGGCTGAAGGACGTGGTGGAGATGGTCCTGACCCGGGAATACTGCCGCTTCTTCCCCAAGGTCAGTCTGGGGTCATTGGGTCGTGGGGTCAGTTTGGGGTTGTGGGGTCAGTCTGGGGTCCTGGGTCAGTTCTGAAGAGTTTCACTACATTGGTGACTATTTAAATGTATAAACAACTAGACTCTGCTCTAGGTGGTGGGTCTAGGACTGTTGGTGTTCTAGTTCTGCTCTAGGTGGTGGGTCTAGGACTGTGTTGGTGTTGTAGTTCTGCTCTAGGTGGTGGGTCTAGGACTGTGTTGGTGTTGTAGTTCTGCTCTAGGTGGTGGGTCTAGGACTGTTGGTGTTGTAGTTCTGCTCTAGGTGGTGGGTCTAGGACTGTGTTGGTGTTGTAGTTCTGCTCTAGGTGGTGGGTCTAGGACTGTGTTGGTGTTGTAGTTCTGCTCTAGGTGGTGGGTCTAGGACTGTTTGGTGTTGTAGTTCTGCTCTAGGTGGTGGGTCTAGGACTGTGTTGGTGTTGTAGTTCTGCTCTAGGTGGTGGGTCTAGGACTGTTGGTGTTGTAGTTCTGCTCTAGGTGGTGGGTCTAGGACTGTGTTGGTGTTGTAGTTCTGCTCTAGGTGGTGGGTCTAGGACTGTTGGTGTTGTAGTTCTGCTCTAGGTGGTGGGTCTAGGACTGTTGGTGTTGTAGTTCTGCTCTAGGTGGTGGGTCTAGGACTGTGTTGGTGTTGTAGTTCTGCTCTAGGTGGTGGGTCTAGGACTGTTGGTGTTGTAGTTCTGCTCTAGGTGGTGGGTCTAGGACTGTGTTGGTGTTGTAGTTCTGCTCTAGGTGGTGGGTCTAGGACTGTTGGTGTTGTAGTTCTGCTCTAGGTGGTGGGTCTAGGACTGTGTTGGTGTTGTAGTTCTGCTCTAGGTGGTGGGTCTAGGACTGTGTTGGTGTTGTAGCTCTGCTCTAGGTGGTGGGTCTAGGACTGTGTTGGTGTTGTAGTTCTGCTCTAGGTGGTGGGTCTAGGACTGTGTTGGTGTTGTAGTTCTGCTCTAGGTGGTGGGTCTAGGACTGTGTTGGTGTTGTAGTTCTGCTCTAGGTGGTGGGTCTAGGACTGTGTTGGTGTTGTAGTTCTGCTCTAGGTGGTGGGTCTAGGACTGTGTTGGTGTTGTAGTTCTGCTCTAGGTGGTGGGTCTAGGACTGTGTTGGTGTTGTAGTTCTGCTCTAGGTGGTGGGTCTAGGACTGTGTTGGTGTTGTAGTTCTGCTCTAGGTGGTGGGTCTAGGACTGTGTTGGTGTTGTAGCTCTGCTCTAGGTGGTGGGTCTAGGACTGTGTTGGTGTTGTAGTTCTGCTCTAGGTGGTGGGTCTAGGACTGTGTTGGTGTTGTAGCTCTGCTCTAGGTGGTGGGTCCAGGACTGTGTTAGTGAGACTCTTGTGGTTCTGGTCTAGGTGGTGGATGGGGTCCAGAGGAGCATCGTGGAGTGCCTGTCCCTCACCAGTGCTCTGGGTCTCGTCAAGCTACACGGGACCTGCAGGAGGTGAGAGAGGCTCTTCTGCTTTCCTACTCATTCATCATCTTAAACTGACTGTCTCCTCCTCTCCTCAGTATTTAGAGCACTGACTCCACGGGGACTAAAACACTTCCCTGTAATCACCTTCTTGACGGCTGCTTTCACTGCTTTCAGTTTCTTTGCCGTGGATAAGCCCAAATCAACGATGAGCGGATTCGTGAAATATTGTGTTGTGTTGAAGCAATTCTTGTGTTCATGAATATTGCATCAATATACTATATATCTGCATACCCCTGCTATAACTGCATACCCCTTGCTCACTACCAGTTTATACTCACACTGTCTGTGCGCATATATATATATATATATATATATATATATATATATATATATATATATATATATATATATATATATATATATATATATACCTATAATTCTGCACATATCTCATACCTACTCTATAAGTTATTTTATACCTGTTTTTACATCTTATTTAACCACTGTACATTATATATTACCAGGCACTTTACTGTAACATTTACACTCTGGTTAGATGCCAAAATATTTTCGCTGTACTGTACTTGTGCTGCAATGACAATAAATCTTAATCTAATCGAATTCAAGGACATCCAATTCTCAATTTCCCAATATTTATCACATTACAGTACAGTACAATAAATATTCAAGTTAACGGTTTCAACGGTATTCAAGGTTCTGGTTTAAGGCCAACAAGAGTTTGACATTTCACAACAGAGTCCAGACCTCTAGGAACCGCATCACCAGAGCCCCCCTAGGCTCCAAACCCCACGACCCCAGAGCCCTCTGGCCCAGTTGGAGCTGTGTTTGTGAAGCCTGTAGGTCAGACTGAGGCCGGGTGATGTGGTTCATCTTGATGGTTCTCCTACTATCTCTTCACACATCGGTGGTCTGTGTGTCCAGATAGACACAGTAGACCAGTCAATGATGTGACATGAGACCTGATAGGCTGTCATGTCCAGTATGTTCTGGTGGTGTTCTGCAGGTGGGTTGTCCGTATGTCTGCAACTGGAAGGTTGCTGGTTCCACTTCGACACTCGGCCGAGGGATCCAACCAGCAACCTTCCGTCCCTGAGCAAGACATCCTAACCCTAACGGCTCCTGACCAGCCGTCTCCTTGCATGGCTGACACTGTTGGTGTATGAATGCGTGAATGACCATTTAGATGTTGTCTGTTGTGGTCTTCTGCAGGTGGGTGGCTGAACACTTTGTGAAGAGTTGGTCTGAGAGGAACTTCTCCCTGCTGTCCACGGAGCTCCAGAGGGCATGTCTTGGCGACGTGGCCACCACCCTGGTAGGTCCCTCTCGGTGGTCACATGACCACTGTAACCCCCCCCTGTAACTCCGCCCCCTCATGTCCACCCCCAAACCTCCGGCTCGGCAGGAAGCGGAGGAACATGTCATCTAATTAGAAGCGTTGGTTATTAGATTGTCCTCATTAACAGACTACTCTGGCAGGAGAGTGTGGAGGAGGAAGGAACACTGGTCATTTAGAATGTAGCTTCTGTTCTCTCTCCCTGTCGTTCAGTCTGTCTGTCTCTCTCTGTCTCTGTCTCTCCCTGTGTCTCTCTCTTTCTCTCTCTCTCCCTCGCTGTGTGTGTGTGTGTGTGTGTGTGTGTGTGTGTGTGTGTGTGTGTGTGTGTGTGTGTGTGTGTGTGTGTGTGTGTGTGTGTGTGTGTGTGTGTGTGTGTGTGTGTGTGTGTGTGTGTGTGTGTGTGTGTGTGTGTGTGTGTGTGTGTGTGTGTGTGTGTGTGTGTGTGTGTGTGTGTCTCTTTCTGTCTGCAGGATATCTCACAAGAGTGGTCTTCTATTTATTGACCATGTGTTTGGCTCAAATCAGTCATTCTGTAAGAAATTATCTGAATCCTAAATGATATGTATAATGGATCATGTTAAACTCATTAGAATGAAGGATCTCCTAATGTATTAAATCAGCTCCTAACCAAACTTAATGTGTGTGTGTTCATGTGTTCATCCTTCATGTCCGCCAGACGGTGCAGAGCTCGGTGAGTGTGCTCTGTGCCTCGGAGCAGCTGATTGGCTGCTTGCCGGAGGTGAAGTGGGCCAAGCAGGTGCTGAGCCTGGCCAATGAGCTGCAGGAGGAGAGTCTACGAGTCATGGTCCAGGACCTGCCCGGGGTGGTGGGAACCCCCGCCTTCCACACCCTGCTGAGGGTGAGGCTCTCACCAAGGGGCCCCTCTCACCACGGGGGCCCTCACCAACCTCCTGTCCCCTCATCCAGGTCCAGGGGCCATAGTGTGTGCTAGAGCCTTAGACTATGCTAGGGGCCTTCACTGTGTGTGTGTGTGTGTGTGTGTGTGTGTGTGTGTGTGTGTGTGTGTGTGTGTGTGTGTGTGTGTGTGTGTGTGTGTGTGTGTGTGTGTGTGTGTGTGTGTGTGTGTGTGTGTGTGTGTGTGTGTGTGTGTGTGTGTGTGTGTGTGTGTGTGTGTGTGTGTGTGTGTGTTCAGCGGGAGGAGGTCACACGGGAGCCAGCTCTCCTGAGGAAGGTGTGTGCAGCGGTCCGAGGAGGCGTGACCGTGGAGAACTGCTGCTCCCTGTTCTCCGCCGTGGATGCTCTGCAGGAGGAGGACCCGGAGAAGGAGGAGAAGGACGGACCTCGGCTGGAGAACGGGACGCACGGAGAGGAGCAGGTACACACTGTTACTTCACTACCTCTTGGATTCACTGAGAATTCAGGATCACTAAGAATTCTGATTCACTCTAATTCAACAATTCTGATTCACTAAGAATTCAAGAATTCTTATTCTCCAAGAATTCTTATTCTCCAAGAATTCTCCGATTCAGTCACTAAGAACTCTGATTCACTAATAATTCAAGAATTCTGATTCAATTAAAAAAATTTAAAATCTCATTCACTAAGAATTCTGATTCACTAAGAGTTCAAGAATTTTGATTCACTAAGAGTTCAATAATTCTGATTGACTAAGAATTCAAAATGACTAAGAATTCAGAAATTCTGATTGACTAAGAATTCCTATTGACTAAGAATTCTGATTGACTAAGAATTCATATTCACTAAGAATTCACTAAGAATTCATATTCACTAGGAATTCATATTCACTAAGAATTCTGATTCACTAAGAATTCAATAATTCTGATTCACTAAGAACTCAGGAATTCTGATTCACTTAGAATTCTGATTCACTAAGAATTCAAGAATTCTGATTCACTAAGAATTAAAAAATTCTGATTCACTAAGAATTCAGGAATTCCGATTAACTTAGAATTCAAGAATTCCGATTCACTAAGAATTGAAGAATTCCGACTAACTTAGAATTCAAGAATTGTCAATCACTAAGAATAACAACATTTGAGTTAAATCCATGTTCTACAGAGGGTGTGTGGTCAATTTTAGGTCACCTGATTATTGGTTCTATATTTGTCAATACTACTGCAGAACAATTCAACAAACCGACAGATGTATGGGAGCCACAACACACACAGCCGATTAGCTGTTGACCCAGCAGCCTCTCTGTCTGGGAGAGAGAGAGTGCAGTGCACCCAGCCCTGTGGATTAAAGGCTGGAGGGAGACGCACGCTGTCTCTCCCACACTCATCTGCTCTCTCCCTGCGTTCTCTTTTCTCTCTCTCTGCCTGGGAACGAGTGAGAGCACATTACACGCAGAGAGGGAGAGGCAGGGGTTGGCCTCTGCTGATGACATCACTGATTCAGAGCTCAGGGGCAGGGAGGGAGGGAGGCAGGGGGTGTGTTTGTTGCCATGGTGACTGTTCTTAAAGCAGCTGCTGATTCGTCGTTCTTGGGTGCACTGTTTTTCTTTTTTTCATTCTCCCTCCCTCATCTCTCTCTCTCTCTCTCTTTGCGCTTTCTCTCTCTCTCCCCTCTCTCTGTCTCCCCCCCTCTCTTTCTCTCTCCCCTCTCTCTCTCAGCCGTTCAGAGCAGAGATCTGTTCTCTGAGAGCTCGTCTCTGGTCCTTCCTCTGTCAGTCGTTCTTTGCCGTCCGCCACACGGAGGGATGGGAGACTCTGCTCCCACGTCACAAGGACCTGCTGCTGGAAGGTGAGGGGGGGAGGCGGTGTGTTGTTATGGCGTCTGTACCCTGTGTGTGTGTGTGTGTGTGTGTTTTTTGATTCCTCTGCTGGGAACGTGGTTGGTGATGAAGATGCAATGGTGCATCCACGATGGGAGGAGGAGAAGAGGAGAACAGGAGGTCTGAGGGGGAGGAGGGGGTCTGAGTGGGGGGGTAGTCTTTTTATAGCCAAGCTGTCCACTGATCCGTTGTTGTGTTTCTAGTTGAATACTCCGTCTGCCAGGCGTTCTGCTGGGTGTGTGTGAGGGTGGAGGCCAGGCGTTCTGCTGGGTATGTGTGTGAGGGTGGAGGCCAGGCATTTTGCTGGGTGTGTGTGTGAGGGTGGAGGCCAGGCGTTTTGCTGGGTGTGTGTGAGGGTGGAGGCCAGGCGTTTTGCTGGGTGTGTGTGTGAGGGTGGAGGCCAGGCGTTTTGCTGGGTGTGTGAGGGTGGAGGCCAGGCGTTTGCTGGGTGTGTGAGGGTGGAGGCCAGGCGTTTTGCTGGGTGTGTGAGGGTGGAGGCCAGGCGTTTTGCTGGGTGTGTGAGGGTGGAGGCCAGGCGTTTTGCTGGGTGTGTCTGAGGGTGGAGGCCAGGCGTTTTGCTGGGTGTGTGAGGGTGGAGGCCAGGCGGTTTGCTGGGTGTGTGTGAGGGTGGAGGCCAGGCATTCTGCTGGGTGTGTGTGTGTATGTGTGTGTGTGAGGCTGGAGGCCAGGCGTTTTGCTGGGTGTGTGTGTGAGGGTAGAGGTCAGGCATTCTACTGGGTGTGTGTGTGTATGTGTGTGTGTGAGGATGGAGGCCAGGCATTCTGCTGGGTGTGTGTGTGAGGGTGGAGGCCAGGCATTCTGCTGGGTGTGTGTGTGAGGGTGGAGGCCAGGCGTTTTTCTGGGTGTGTGTGTGAAAGGGTGGAGGCCAGGCGTTTTTCTGTGTGTGTGTGTGTGAGAGAGTGGATGCCAGGCGTGTGCGTGTGCGTGTGCGTGTGTGCGTGTGTGTGTGTGTGTGTGTGTGTGGAGGCCAGGCGTTCTGCTTGGTATATGTGTGTGAAAGTGGAGGCCAGGCGTTTTGCTGGGTGTGTGTGATGGTAGAGGCCAGGCGTTCTGGGGTGGGGGTGTGTGTGTGTGTGTGTGTGTGTGTGTGTGTGTGTGTGTGTGTGTGTGTGTGTGTGTGTGTGTGTGTGTGTGTGTGTGTGTGTGTGTGTGTGTGTGTGTGTGTGTGTGTGTGTGTGTGTGTGTGTGTGTGTGTGTGTGTGTGTGTGTGTGTGTGTGTGTGTGTGTGGAGGTCATGTGTCGTTATCACTTCATGTATTTATGATCTCGAGGAGGTGGAGGGTGTGTGTGAATAATGTAGTATAATAGTAATGAAATGTATTCCTGCCATGCTGTTGCACGTATGCACTGTTCTAACAATGGGGCCACACACACACACACACACACACACACACACACACACACACACACACACACACACACACACACACACACACACACACACACACACAGAACAACAACGCACACAGAACAACAACACACACACCACAGAATAACAACACACACACCACAGAACAACACACACACACACACACACACACACAGACCACAGAACAACAACACACACACACACCACAGAACAACACACACACCACAGAACAACAACACACACACACACACCACACACCACAGAACAACACACACACACACACACCACAGAACAACACACACCATGGTGTGGTTGTGTGTGACGATGTGTGATGGAGTCTATGAGCAGATGTTGAGACTAGCAGGTGAAACAGCTGCTTCTGTCCTGGGTTCCACTGAGGCCTTTAGAGTGCCTTAGATGGTCCTTGGAATGTCTTCAGCCTCCAGGACTGGACGTGAGGAGTGTAAGATATGAAGGGTTGGTCTACAGGGTGATGGTAAAAAGCTCATTATTAATTCATTATTTAACCATTCATTATTTATTTATTCATTATTTATTTGTTCCTGTTTGTGTTTTTATCTGAAGCTGCCGTTGATAAAGGAGACAGCAGAAGACTTGGAAAGAAACCTGTTTTCACCAGCTCACAGGTAATGTTCATGTGTTCATATATATATATATATACATATATATATATATATATATATAGTTTACATACCTATATGATAGTCATGTACATTTTTATTGTACTTACCGTATATATATATTAATTGTCAACTGCAATACCCCTGCTCACTACCTGTTTATACTTGTATACGTACCTTGTGTATAAATATATATACCTATAATTCTGCACATATCTCATACCATAAGACTCAACCTATAAGTTATTCTATACCTTTAGTAGTATTTTTTTTTTGTAGACTGTTCTGTACGTATTATTCAACCACTGTACATTATATATTACCAGGCACTTTACTGTAGCATTTGCACTCTGGTTAGATGCTAAATTATTTTCTCTGTACTGTACTTGTGCTGCAATGACAATACATTAGAATCTAATCTAATCTAATATATACATGGGTTACCTGATGGTTGCCATGGGTGACCTGATGGTTGCCATGGGTGACCTGGTGGTTGCCATGGGTGACCTGATGGTTGCCATGGGTGACCTGATGGTTGCCATGGGTGACCTGATGGTTGCCATGGGTGACCTGGTGGTTGCCATGGGTGACCTGGTGGTTGCCATGGGTGACTTGATGGTTGCCATGGGTGACCTGATTGTCGCCATGGGTGACCTGATGGTTTCCTGTCTGTTCTGCAGTCCAGGGTGCAGCGATGCCCCTCCTCCTCCTCTGAGACCCCCCGCCCGCCCGCACGCCGCCCCGCTCCAGCGGCCATGAAGTCCGACGGCCTGGCAGGAGACGCCCCCCGGGTCCCCAAGACCTCTAAACCCAGACCGGTGGGCCGGAGCCGGACCGCCACCGGGGCCTCGCCGCCGCCACTCAACGGGACCCCGGGCACGTCCAGAAGGGACGCCGCTAACGGAGCTAGCACTAACGGCGCCGCCTCTAACGGTACGCGCGGCTCGGCGGGATGCCCCAAGGACCAGGAGAAGAGACCGGCCCCCGGGGGCCGCCCCGCCTGGTCCACCGCGGGACACGGCAAGTCTGGGCCCGCCCCGAGGAGCGCAGCGGGGGCCGGCCGAGCTAATGGCGGCGTGGCTAACGGCGGTATGGCTAGTGGAAGCCATGTGCGGCCCGGGACCTCCTCCGCCTCAGGCAGCGCCTCGCCGGAGACCGGCACCACCAGCCCGCCCACCGACAGACTTCCTGCCGCAGGTCCGCATTTCCTGTATAATCACTTCCTGGATAATCACTTCCTGGATAATCACTTAATGTTTGTCAATAATGATGTCCGTGTTCTGGATAACAGGACATAGAGGCATTCATTCATTTATGCATTCATTCATTTGTTAATTGTTGAGACAACAGGTAGTTCCTTAGGTCATTTCATTCCCAGTTCAAATTAAATGTTTCGGTAACGTGATGAATGATGTTGTCGTAGGTTCCAAACCCAAGCACCTGACCAAGGTGGTGAGCAAACCGTCGGCCCCCAAGCCGGCCCTGAAGCCGGACCCGACCAAGACCAGCAGGTCAGTCTCTTCCTCCTCGGCTGTTGAAAGAGAACAGAAATGAGTGTTTCATTAGTGTCACCGTAACGAGCTCATCACCGTAACAAGTTCATCACCGTCACATCACCGTAACAAGTTCATCACCGTAACAAGTTCATCACCGTAACATCACCGTAACAAGTTCATCACCGTCACATCACCGTAACAAGTTCATCACCGTAACAAGTTCATCACCGTAACATCACCGTAACAAGTTCATCACCGTCACATCACCGTAACATCACCGTAACAAGTTCATCACCATAACAAGTTCATCACCATAACAAGTTCATCACCATAACAAGTTCATCACGTTACATCACCATAACAAGTTCATCACCATAACAAGTTCATCACCGTTAAATCACCGTAACAAGTTTATCACCATAACAAGTTCATCACCATAACAAGTTCATCACGTTACATCACCATAACAAGTTCATCACCGTAACCATGATGACGTAACGTCATCATGCGGCCGAGGTGCAGCTGGTAAACAGTACACTGTTGCAGTAACTTGGTAGTTGCTACTACAGTGTACTGTTAACTATGAGCACTATGCATTTACCTTGCTTCTATTAATATTGTGAATAAAGATATCATTTTGGTGTATTTTATTTATATTAATGAAGCGTTATCTTATCTTCTAAAATACACCATATTGAGTCATACTATAGTTTACTGTTCATGTCACTTCACTAACCCCCGAGATTCTCTCAGTCCTACCAACAAGCCGGGCCCTAGAGACCTGGGTAAGACCAAGGCCGGCCCCGCCCAGAGGCCCTCTGGGGCGGCCCGACCAGAACCCAAGACCAGGAGCAGTGGCCCCCCAGAAGCCAGCGGTGAGAAGCATTACATTTAAAGTGATTTAAAGGTGAAGGAACATGTCTGAACCTTTTTGGACACAAGATGTTTACCTCTTGGACCCAGAAGGTCCGTCTGGGAAAAAGCTCTTCTTCTAATAATCACCCAATGTGGTCCCGGTGTTCGAAGAACCACTCCTTATTTTAAATTGAGCTAACATACAAAATGGTCAAATTATTTGAGCATTCAGTCAATTCCACAGTCAATCCCATTCAGTCAAGTCCACTAGAGAAAGACCCGGGGTCTTGAGTCTAGGGAGACACATACAGGCCTCCCCTGGAGGAGGATAGCCGGTCTGGTGTCTACAACCACATCACAGTGTCACACTTCGCTAAGCGCTAAAGTCAGCGTAATAAACGAAATAGCTGATATTGACAACGTTTTACTTCAATAATACGCTTTACTGTTGCAACGTAACAGCGTGCTTCAGATCAATGACATACGTGATGTTTCCAGGTTCGAAACCCGGAACGGCGGTGAAGAAGGCCGCCTCCCTCAAGAGGGAGGAACCAAAGGAGGCGGGGAGACCTCCTCCACCCGCAGCAGCTGAACCAATCCGAAAGAAGAGCACCAAACCCCTGGAGAAGCCCAGCGCCAAACCCTCCAAGACCTCCAGGCCGCCTTCCTCCTCCTCCTCCCCCAGACCGGGACCTCGACAGCGGACCGCCGGCCCCCACGCCTCCCCCCACGCCTCCCCCAAGGCTGGAGGAGGAACCAAGACCTCCTCTTCCTCCTCCTCCCCCTCCTCCAAGAAGCCAGGAGCTAAAGAAGTAGACTCTGCCCTTCCACAGGAGACCTCATCACCGGCGTCAGCCAATCAGAATGCAGCACACGGCGGCGCCGGAGGCGGGCTTTGCCTCCCATTGAGCACAGACCCGCGAGGCTCCTCCCACACGACCCCAGGAGGACCCGGACCGACCGGACCTCCGCAGCCGGCACCACCTCGCCGAGGTCCGGACCCGCCACCCGGCGACGCCCACCCCGCCGCGGACACGCCCTGCGGCGCGGACACGCCCCCAGAGGACCCGTGGGGTTCCTCCGTAGGGACCCCCCCCCTCCCCCTCCTCCGGGCGACGCCCGAGTCCGAGACGGGCAGCAACAGCACGTCCTCCGACGACATCAAGCCGCGGTCAGAGGACTACGACGCCGGGGGCTCCCAGGACGACGACTGCTCCCACGGGCGCCGCGGGGGAGGAGGGGGGGAGGGGGGCGGAGCAGGAGGGGGGGAGTCCAAGTGTGGCACCGTCCGCTGCTCCGACTTCCTAGGGCGCAGCAGCAGTGACACCAGCACCCCGGAGGAGCTGAAGCTGTACGATGCCGCGGGGGCGGGGCTACGTGTGGAGGTGCGACTCAGAGGGGGGCGGGACCCCGCCGAGACCACCAGCGAGGAGGAGGTGGGGAGGAGGGGCCGCCCACGCTCCTGGCTGCACCGGGACGAGCTGCTGGCCCGCCAGGAGGAGGCACCGCCCGAGACCTCCTCCTCAATCGGGCCGAGGAGCGACACAGACCGCCTCACCCCTCCCCCCTCATCCTCATCCTCCTCGGAGGAGGAGACTGAGGAGGACGAGAGGTCGGAGGTGGAGGTAATACCGGGGGTGGCTCCGCCCACCGCGCCCTCTGACCCCTCCCCCCACTTCCAGGGTATCGTCAACCTGGCGTTCGACGACGACGCCGGCGAGCAGGAGAACCAACCGCCTCCTCCCTCCTCCTCCACCGGCTTCCGGCGATCTGTGCTCCTCTCCGTGGACGAATGGGAGGAGCTGGGCTCAGAGGAGCCTCCCGCCGCCCCCGTCGCCCCCCCGCAGGAGAACGGGAGCGACGGCCCGGACGTCTTTGACTCCCCCTCCCCTCGTCCCCCGGACCCCGCCTCCCCCAAGGAGAACCATCAGAAGGAGGAGGAGGTGGACGCACCCCCCCAGGAGCGGCCCTCCCACCTGGACCTGCGACCCGGCGGGGGAAGGTCCTCCCTGCGTCTGGACTTGAAGGACCAGAACTCTGCCGGTCCGGACCCACAATCCCCTGCAGGTAAAGTATGATACCTCAGGACCCCCTGGTTACCGTAGAGACCCCAGGAGGTTGCTAGTTGAATCACCAGCCTCACGCCAGGCAGCTGGGTTACGGCACACAACCAAAAGCCTCGTCCCTCGTTCTGAACCTTGTTCACCGTCCGAATGTGGAACCTTGCTGTCCTTCACTCATCCAATTTACCAATGAAATTCAGAGACAGTTCCAATAGTTAAGATCTCTGGTGTTACGAACCATTTAACCTTTTTAGTTCCTCCAAAATCTAACTTAATATTCTCCAGCTCCTTCCTAGTGAGTGTTCACTAAACACTTCCTTGTTTTTAAATGCACCCTGTGACCCCAACCGGCCAATCGGAGCCAACGTCCTTTTTGAGAACTGTCAAAATAAGTCTTCCTCATCCAAAGCACTCGTTAAGTGTTGAGTTCCTCGCCGTGCTCCAACATGCATGCTGTCGGCCTCACGTCCGTCCTCCTCGTCTCTTTGATTTGATTTCTTAAATGTTTTGTACTCCATCACCTCGATGTCGTAGAACCAGTGAAATAAAGTGTACCTGTGTTCGTAGTCGCTAGTCTGCTTCTGTGGTCTGCTGCTGTCTCGTCTCCGCATCGCATCACATCCCTCCAGACAGACACCACCACGTCAAGGTCTGACCTCCACCCCCCGTCTCCGCTTCTACCCACTCAAACATTTAGAACCAATGAAACGCTCCTGTGTTCTCCCGTTCTGCTCGGGAGCCGTCGCGTGCTCTTTGTTTTCCGTTCGGTTCCTGGGTTTCTATTATTTGTCAGGTTAGAGGTTTTGAAACGTGTGAAGGCGGGTCGGTGAGACCACCTGTCCAGGGGTTAGGTGGTGCTTTAAGGTGTCCCTCAGAGAGAGAGACGGTAAAGGGGAACGTTAAGGTGTCCCTCAGAGAGAGAGAGAGAGAGAAGGTAAAGGGGAACGTTAAGGTGTCCCTCAGAGAGAGAGAGAGAGAGAGAGAGAAGGTAAAGGGGAACGTTAAGGTGTCCCTGAGAGAGAGAGAGAAGGTAAAGGGGAACGTTAAGGTGTCCCTCAGAGAGAGAGAGAAGGTAAAGGGGAACGTTAAGGTGTCCCTCAGAGAGAGAGAGAGAGAGAGAAGGTAAAGGGGAACGTTAAGGTGTCCCTCAGAGAGAGAGAGAGAGAGAGAGAGAGAGAGAGAAGGTAAAGGGGAACGTTAAGGTGTCCCTCAGAGAGAGAGAGAGAGAGAGAGAGAGAGAGAGAAGGTAAAGGGGAACGTTAAGGTGTCCCTCAGAGAGAGAGAGAAGGTAAAGGGGAACGTTAAGGTGTCCCTCAGAGAGAGAGAAGGTTAAGAGGGAACGTTAAGGTGTCCCTCAGAGAGAGAGAGAAGGTTAAGAGGGAACGTTAAGGTGTCCCTCAGAGAGAGAGAGAGAGAGAGAAGGTTAAGAGGGAATGTTAAGGTGTCCCTCAGAGAGAGAGAGAGAGATAAGGTTAAGAGGGAACGTTAAGGTGTCCCTCAGAGAGAGAAGGTTTTAGGGTACTTTAACTGTGTTTAAACATCGGGATGTGTTAAGGGCGGTCGTACTACAACACACCTTCAGACTTTTGTTAACTTTGTCACCGCCTCTCTGAACACCTGAAAGAATGAATAAATGAATTAAACAACAAGGAATCATGTTGTCATTTAGCGTGTTGTTGGTGTCTTTTAGGAGACAAAGCGTGTGACTCAGTGGACGAGAGCGGAGGTCCATCCAACGCCCTGACCCCCCCTTATCACCTCCGGGGTCCGGACGGGGGTGAGGAGGAGGAGGAGCAGGAGAAGGAGGATGAGGAGGAGCAGGAGGAAGAAGAAGAAGAAGAGCAGGAGCAGGGGGTTGAGTTTGTCCAGCGGGACTGGTCTCTCCTCCACCAGCTCCTGTCAGAACAGGAGTCCTGTCTGGGCGTGATCAACCCCGTCCCCGAGGAGCTGAACCTGGCCCAGTACCTCATCAAGCAGACCCTGTCTCTGTCCCGGGACGGACCCCCGCCCGCCGGGCCCCCCTCCCGGGAAAAGGAGACGTTCAAGCGCTGGGCGGAGCTGATGTCTCCCCCTCCCGGCGACGAGGAGGACTCCCCCACCAGCATCACGGTCACCAGCTTCTCCCCCGAGGACGCTGCCTCCCCCCAGGGGGAGTGGACCATCGTGGAGCTGGAGACGCGCCACTGAGCCGCCGGTCAAACTCTCTCCCGCCCCCTGGTGGAGACTCTGAGTCTCTCCCCCCCCCCCTCGTCGTGCATGTGGACGTTTGTCTTGCTGTCCAGAGAGAACAGCCATGTTTATTATTCCTCCTCTGAGACGTGGAGGGAGGCGTTAGTGTCCTTTACTAGACCAGATATGTATTTGTACAGAAGTTTATTAAACTTTCCTATTTATGACTCAGCAATTATGGCTTGGGAGAATATTCACTCATGCAGCACTGACATCCTGATAGTTTATATAAATATACCCGTAGAAAAGATATATTCCCATAAAAGTATGTGTAGTCCTTCTACTGAAGGGATTTAACATCTGGTGAATCTTCAGCTTGAAATTATGTAGTTTTCGGCTTCTTATAAAACGGGCCGTCTTAACAGTTCAAACTTGTGCTGGCAAACTAATTTGCTGAACTGAATGGTAGGATGAATTGATCATTGCTCATTTACATATTCTACCCTCATTTAAATGGTACAAACCTGGTTGGAAACCAGCAAAGTGTTTTCCTTCAAAGGAACCTACTGTACCAGCAGGTGTGATGCTGGTTAGCAACAATCAACCTTCAGCTGGAAGGTTGATTTACCCATCATGCATCTGAGTGTCTACCCATCATGCATCTGAGTGTCTACCCTCATGCATCTGAGTGTCTACCCATCATGCATCTGGGTGTCTACCCATCATGCATCTGGGTGTCTACCCATCCCACCTGTGATGTGACTGGTGGGTCTATTTTCAAATGACCAATCAGCTTCACTTCAATATACTGGTAACGGAACAACTTGAATTAAACAATGATTTATTATTCACTTCAGAGTTAAACATTTATTAACACATTCATAAAGAAGGCTTAGCGAAATACATTGTATCAGTCAAAGATGGTGGCATCATATAAAACAAGCAATATCACAATAGATTTGCAATAATTTATACAAAAATTGTATTTATCTTATTTTATAATTAAGAGATTAATTAATAATTAATAATCATAGGAAGACCCGTTAGTAACATTGATCTAAACGGAAGTATTTTAAATAGTTAATAAGTAGTAAGAAATCATCTAAAAATACAAATATCTATAAAATGTATATACATCAAATATTGTAACACTTTCTCAACAGAAGGTTCTAACTCCATTTTTAATCATAAAACAAGGCGTGAACATTGACCCAATAATACTGATAATTTATAATAAGGAATCATTAAACCTTGAATTGAAATATTTTAGGTTCTCTGCTGTTTTGTTGACCCAAGATTTAACACATTGGTCAATGTCGTCGGATAGCCTAGAAATAATGTTCTGTTGTGGACAGACTGAGGAACGTGTCCCTGCTCGTTGGCGCCACCTCGTGGTGAGAACTAGAACTGCATATGTTTGTGTTTGTGTTTGCATCTGCGGACCAACACACACACTCGCCTGAACTCAAGGTTAGATCATGACACGTTTCAAACAACACAGACTTGGTTTTCTGACCAAGAAGGTATGGTGAGAACTGGAGATGACAGGTGGACGAGGTCCGAGGACAGCATCACTGGGGGCGGTGTCAGCCAATCAGAGCACAGGAACGAGGAAGAAGTGAGGACGAGGCTGAGGAGGAGAAAAGCGTCACCAGAGGGTCGGAGGTTTGGGACGTCCTGGTCTAAACTACCCTGAGATTAGCTTCAAATGTACACTCAATGCAAAGTCCAGTTTAAGTTACTTCAACTCCAGGTTTTAACTTTAAACTCAAAGTCCAGTTAGACTTAGGAAGGCTACTTATTGCTTATTGTATGGGAAACTGGACAATTCAAAGGAAAAATTTGACATTGAAAGTTAGACATAAAACTATCAGACACACACGGACCGCCACACTTTAAGATGACCTAAGACGTAAGTGGTGTCTTGACCAACACACACACACAAACACACACAACACTTTACCTCAGAGGTCTAATTCTGGAAGAGACCGGAGGATTCAGAGGCCATATTAGGCACCAGGACACCTGTGATCAGACAGACAGACAGGAGCTAAGTGGTTATTTCCCTCTCTGCGCTCACAGCTCACATCAGACAGGAAACGCTAACGTCTCCCATCATCTAACACTATTTATTTAACAGCACAACACAAGCAGCTGGGTGACTCAGGGACTAAATTTAGGACGTAGTTCTGGAACAATCCGGGTGGCAAAGCAGCGCCACAAAACAGGATTATTGAAATAGTTGGTGTTAAATGTCGTGCGGTATGCGACCTCCTCCGGGGTCGGACATGGAGGAGGGGGTCCAGGACTCATTCATCACTTACAAGGGAAATGGTTTAAAAATGTGTTAAGAGCATTTGCTCCGAACAGTCAGCAGAGGTTTCATAAATGATTAATTATATATTCTTAATCTAAACATATATTAATATCAAATAGACAATAGATATTATTGCATTCAATCATTCGGTACTTAAGTGATGGTACATCATTGTTAAAATTATATTATTTTATAATTATATGGAAATCTGAATGAATAGAATGCAAATGTTAGTGAAACAGTGAAAGGACACAAAGGTTTTTAAGACTGAAACATGCAGTTAATAAACATTAGCATCATGCTAACAGTCCTGTATTTACCAGTTAAAATACACAGCGGCCATTAACATCATCCTAACAGCCATGACCTCTGACCTTTGGTCATCATTGTTCAAACCTCCGCAGTTATCACTCTGTTGCTACAAATACAGACCAGCCAATCAGAGAGCTCCCTGGCTTTACATAAATGCATCTAACCAATCAAAGCTCCCTGGCTCTACATATAAGGACAATTGTAGAGCTTGCCCTGTTTTTCAAGGTGTTTGTCACCTCAGACCAGTGAAATATGATTATATTATATATATTATATTATAATTCCACTGTTAATCGTCAATAAAGATGACGCTAACCGTTAGCCAGGGTTGCTCTTGAAAGAGCACAAGATGGCCACCGATGCGGTGGCCATCTTGGACACACCGGTTCCTCTGGGAGCTTCCAACAGACTTTAGATAATAGAGTGTATGAAGTCTTATTGTTCGCCGTCTTCCGGCTCTCCTTGAGGAAACCAGCGGCACGGCGTCAGGAAATGTTCCACAATACACAATTCACCACAAAACAATACATAAACATCACAGCAGCAAGACTTTATGATTACCATCACGGAAACACAACTCAACTCACAGTCTGGGAGTAGTATAACCCTGGCCAGTACTACAGTAGTACTAAAATACTACTTCTACAGTACTGGCTGTAGTACTGCTCCTGGGTCAGGTCCCAGCGGGCTTCCATGGTGTGTTAATAGGATTGTTTTGCTTGGTTCCGAGGCCGTGGGCCTGGGGTTCGTTAGCGGCTCCACAGACAATAGGCTCTTTGTTCTCCAGTCAGACACGACCCCTCAAAACGGCCCCTCAAGAACCTCCAGACCTCACAGACTTAAATTACTCTTCCAGCTACTCGTCGTCGACCCAGTACAGTGCTGTCCTTTTATTGAAAAATTGGAAAACATCTTTCAATTTTGGTGATCCAGAGATCCCATGAGGCTTTCATAAAGCCCGACGGTGTCTGCTTCCCATCATCACTACGACTCTTAACTGAAGGCCCCTGAAGGATCCTCCAAGATGCTTCACGGAGGAAGAAGCTGCTCCAGTTTGCTCCTGAATCGTCTAACACAGACTGTATTGTTCCACGCTTAAGGATGACCCGACCCGACCCCAAAGCTTGGGTTACTGGTCGTCTAACCTCGGCTGTTATGAAAGATAAAGACACAGAACACGACTCCCAGCAACACAAGCTCTTCTCGGACCGCTGAAGGATGAGTGTATCGTTTGATGAATACAGTAAAGTTAGGTTAGTGTGTCCAGGATTCAGGGAAGTTGATTCTAGATGATTAGCAGGTAGAGTTCTGACATAGAGAAATATAACATAGCAGCAGTATCAACATGTACCATACCTATACCAGTAAGAGTTTGTAACATGTTTATGTACTGGTATGGTTCTAGGGACACAGCTAGATAGATTGTAAAACCAGGACTAGTCTGGTTTTAAAGGGTGATGGTTAACTCAGGACTAGTCTGGTTTTAAAGGGTGATGGTTAACTCAGGACCAGTCTGGTTTTAAAGGGTGATGGTTAACTCAGGACTACTGGTACTGTACCTGGAAAGAGACGCATCGGAAAGTCTATGTTCTGTGAATCATGAGAGAGGGAGTCAAGAGAGGGAGAGAGAAGGGAGAGAGAAGGGAGGGGAGAGAGAAGGGAGGGAGAGTAAAGTGTACAGAAAACGCATCAGAATCAACATCCCCGACAGATGTGCTGTCTGGGATTAATAAAGTATTATCTTACATTATCTTAGACCTCCATGCTGTAACGATCTACAGATTTACAGTTTTAACGTAGAAAACCACACTGGTAAAATACAGACCAGCAGACGGCTGACCTCATTCTGGATCAAATCTATCCTGGTATTACGCTTGTGGTAAGATAGGATCTCACCCCAGAAGGCACGAGGTCATATTTAATCACACCATCCACACCAGCAGCAGGACAACGTTACACGGTACAGTATAAACATTCTACCATTATCATATTGTCTGTCATTTATTGCATAAACAATTTTACAAGCAACTTTTCCCTTCCCTGCGAACTCTTGAATCCATTCTGAACGTTCACCGGTAGAACGTGGAATGATATTGAACCAAAAACTGTTAGTATATCTGGAGAGTGAACCCATGAGGTGTTACAGGACGATTCAAACCCTCACCTCCTGCAGAACGTCCGCCTGTTCGATGGCCTTCAGGACGCTCTTCTTGGACGTCTCTTGCGCCTCCCCGCCCAGCAGGAACTCGTCCAGGATAAAGTAGGCCTTCTCGAAGTTGAAGATGATGTCCAGCTCACACACCTGCTCCCAGGACACACACACACACACACACACACACACACACAGACAGACAGACAGACAGACAGACAGACAGACAGACAGACACACAGACACACAGACACACACACACACACACACACACACACACACACACACACACACACACACACACACACACACACACACACACACACACACACACACACACACACACACACACACACACACACACACACACACACACACACACACACACACACACACACACCTGGTTAGCGTACACCCCTCTGTGTTTCACCAGAGATGGAATTACACCGGTGTTTTCATCTTTTCTTGCTCTTTAAGTGTTAATAAGTGTAACACTAGAAGGACGAGGATGAAGAAGATGGACTCACACTCCCGAAGTACTTGTCCAGCAGCTCCACGTAGCGGTGGATGACCTCGAGGGTGATCAGCTCGTTGTCCTGCTCCTCGATGGCACAGCAGAAGTACAGGCTGGCGTATCTATGGCGACAGCAACAACCACACCAGCCAATCACAATCACCGTTAAACACCACCCGATCTCCACTGACAACGACGCGGGGCCGTCCTCCCTTTCCGCATCTATGCCGTCGCCACGGAAACGGACCACATGGGCTCGTTGGTTACGTTACAGCCTTCTCCCCCTCGTCAACCTGATTCCCCCCCCGTGGGCCAGTGTGGGTCTCACGGACCGTTTGTAGACCACCTTCAGGTCCCTCCACTCCAGGAAGCTGCACATCTTGGCCTTCCTGGCCAGGATGGTCTGGACCAGGTCCCTCCCGATCCTCTTCTTCTCCTTGTCGCACAGCGGGACGAACCACTTCTGGAGCCGCAGCTTCCCCTGCCTGCTGAACAGAAGCATGAACCGCATCTGGAGGAGACCAGGGGGTCACACATTATTATTATTATAGATTATGTATTTACTAAGTGATACGTTTTTCAAAAACGTGTTTTTCTTCTTCCTCTTCCTCTTTTGAATATAAAATAACTTAATTACATTGGGCTTCATTCAAGTTTCATTCATGTGTCTGTCTGTCTGTCTGTCTGTCTGTCTGTGTGTGTGTGTGTGTGCGTGCGATGTGTGCCAGAATCAATACCAGAATATGATTCCCTGATCAACTTTAAACAGGAATAACACTTTCTCATTTAATGTGAGTACTGAGAAGTAGTATTGTGGTTTTAGTTGTAGTAGTTCAAGTAGTATATAGTAGTAGTATTGTAGTATAACCACTTACCTCGACTGTTAATCCCGTACTGACTGCGAGGGGACTCGAACGCACGCACCCTAAATACCGTTTCACTTCTCTGTGCCGCTATTGGCTGACGGCTCTTGGACCGACGTCGCTGATTGGCCGCTCCGCCTCCTTTTGGGCCTGCCCCTCCTGGTGCTTTAATTCGGTTCGGAGCCTGTGATTGGCTGCCACGTCGATCAATCAGAAAGACTTAAAGGATTGTCGGTTGGGTCACAAACACTGAAGAAAGATTTGATCCATTGAGTTACAATTGCACTAGATTTGTATTTTATTTTATTAGCATTTATTTTTATGTATTTGTTTTTTTGTTTGTTTATTTATTCATGTATTTATTCATGGCTTAGCTAGGGTAGATGTAGGCCTACATCTAAAGTCCAATTTATCAACACACACGCTGGCAGCAAAGACCACCCTCTAATCACCCACCCACAACACACACACACACACACACACACACACACACACACACACACACACACACACACACACACACACACACACACACACACACACACACACACACACACACACACACACACACACACACACACACACACACGTTTAATTGGATGAGTGAATGGATGAACGTGTCCCAGTTCACTGTGTTCACAGCAGCCTTGTATCACAGTGAGTAACCACGGGTTGTCATTACAGTATTAAAGTAATCCTCTTCACTGCTTCTCCTCTTCTCTCTTCTCTCCTCTCTCCTCTCCTCTCTGCGCCTCCTCTCCTCCTGCTTCATCCGTGAGCCGACTCGTTTCACCCTCGGAGGACGAAGCATGGAGCTGTCGGTTCGAGTCCCCGCTGCCCTCAGCCTCCTGCTGCTGCTGACCCGGGGTAAGAGAGAGAGAGAGAGAGAGAGAGAGAGAGAGAGAGAGAGAGAGAGAGAGAGAGAGAGAGAGAGAGAGAGAGAGAGAGAGGAGAGAGAGAGAGAGAGAGAGAGAGAGAGGAGAGAGAGAGAGAGAGAGAGAGAGAGTTATGTTCATCCATGTTGTGCTTATTGAATAAGAACAAGTGTACCTGAGACCTCATGTCAGCTGAACAGGATGAGGCTGTAGGCTGTAGCTTTACCTACTGGTGATGTCACTTTTTCAACTGAAATGTATGATTTTTCACACACGCCGTCGTCTGCGCCTCAGTCCTCGTGTGCGTCCGCTCTCAGCAGGTAAGAGGAAGTCACCTGTCCTTAAGGTCCTCACTTAGAACAACCCCCCCCCCTGAAAGTCCTGAAGATATAAACACATCTCTCTCTCTTTCATCCTCATCATCATCATCATCATCATCCTCGTGAGGAGGAGGAGCAGCTCCCTCAGCAGGAGGTGCAGGAGGTGGAGCAGGAGACCTGGACCGGGCCGGTGAAGGAGTGTTCGTGTGACTGCCAGGCAGGTGACTCGGTGACCTCACCTGCCTGGGCGACCGCCCCCCCGCTGGGCCAGCTGCTGCAATGCATGCCAGGTGAGCCCCCCCCCCCCCACCCCCCACTTAAACCTTTTAAACATCAGCTTTGTCCTCGTCAAGTAGATTGAAATCTACTTTAAATGGATTGTTGATTTGATTGATAGCTTAAGCTAATGGTGGTTGCCTCCAGCGATGGAAGACGGGAGGAGGTTATGTTTTCATCCGTTTGTTTGTCTGCAATATAACTCAGAAAGATCTGGACAGAATTGGACAAGACTTGGTGGTTAGAACAGTTGATTCGATTTGGATCTGAATCCTGTTGTGTTTCTATGGTTTAACTCCTGTTCCACTCAGTTGGGTGGACCACCTGAGTGGAGGGTTCATCTGGTGAACACCGTGAGGAGTGAGAGTCTGTGTGTCCTTAGAGAGACCAGAGAGAGAGAGACGGAACCGAAGGGGTCGTGACCCCCGTTCTCACCTCCCTCACATGATCGCGACCACAACTTGGTGTCTTGTGATGCGTCACCATCTGATGTCCATCTGAAGATGGTGGTAGTCGCTGAGCTGGTGACTACGACACTTAGCCTTCAGAAGTGTTGAACACAAGAATGTATCATCAAACACGGATGGCTCATCGGTCAGCAGTCTCCTGTGACTCCGTAGGGAGAGTGTTAAACCCAGGGCCGTAGTGGAAGGGGTTCCTCTGTAGAGGTCAGGGGGAGGCAGTACCTCAGAGGGCAGAGCGGGCCGTCTGGCGACCGGGAAGGTCGCTGGTTCGATTCCCCCGGCTCCTCCTCCCCCTCCTAGCCAAGTGTTGAGGTGTCCCTGAGCAAGACACCCTAACCCTAACCGCTCCTGACCAGCTGGCTCCTCGCATGAATGAGTGAATGTGAGGCAATAATTAAAAAGCTTTTTGTGTAAAAGCTCTCTATATATATATATATATATATATATATATATATATATATATGCAGTCCATTAAAGGGTGTGGTTCTGTAGCTGTGGGTGGTGTTACTGAACCAGGGAACATGTCGGAGGTGGTGTTGTTGGGTTGTTTGATGGAGCAGGGTGAGGACCACCCGCTGACCAGAGTCCCATAATCTGATTACTGAGCCGCTGGCGAAGGAATGAGGAGATTAGGAGGAGCTGGAAGTAGGGCAGCGTCCTTCAGGCTGACTAGTCAAACACAGAGCCGGGGAACAGACATTTCACTTCTTCACACATTTGACCATGTGCAGAGTGTGCGTGCGTGCGTGCGTGCGTGCGTGCGTGCGTGCGTGCGTGCGTGCGTGCGTGCGTGCGTGCGTGCGTGCGTGCGTGCGTGCGTTGCGTGCGTGCGTGCGTGCGTGCGTGCGTGCGTGCGTGCGTGCGTGCGTGCGTGCGTGCGTGCGTGCGTGCGTGCGTGCGTGCGTGCGTGCGTGCGTGCGTGCGTGCGTGCGTGCGTGCGTGCGTGCGTGCGTGCGTGCGTGCGTGCGTGCGTGTTCAACAGTGTGAATTGATGTGTTCAACAGTGTATACTGTAGATGTGTGTCTTAACAGAGTGGATGTGTGTGTGTTAACAGCGTGGATGTGTGTGTAAACAGTGTGTGGATGTGTGTGTGTAAAAAGAGTGGATGTGTGTGTTATCAGTGTCTTATCAGTGTGTGGATGTGTGTGTATTAACAGTGTGTGGATGTGTGTGTATTAACAGTGTGTGGATGTGTGTGTGTTATGTTTGCGTACCTCAGTGTTATGCTATTGTCTGCTTCAACTAATGTACACCTTGTAAGTCGCTTTGGATAAAAGCGTCTGCCAATTGCCCTAAATGTAAATGTAAATGTAAATGTTAACAGTATGTGGATGTGTGTGTGTTATCAGTGTGTGGATGTGTGTGTTATCAGTGTGTTATCAGTGTGTGGATGTGTGTGTTAACAGTGAGTGGATGTGTGTGTTAACAGTGTGTAGACGTGTGTGTTATCAGTGTGTAGACGTGTGTGTTAACAGTGTGTGGATGTGTGTGTTATCAGTGAGTGGATGTGTGTGTTAACAGTGTGTGGATGTGTGTGTTAACAGTGAGTGGATGTGTGTTATCAGTGTGTAGACGTGTGTGTTAACAGTGTGTAGATGTGTGTGTTAACAGTGTGTGGATGTGTGTGTTATCAGTGAGTGGATGTGTGTTAACAGTGTGTGGATGTGTGTGTGTTATCAGTGTGTAGGTGTGTGTGTTAACAGTGTGTGGATGTGTGTGTTAACAGAATGCCCATACCACCGCCCACTGGGTTTCGAGTCTGGTTCTGTGGGGTCGTCTCAGATCAGCTGCTCCAACCAGGCCCAGTACGCTGGCTGGTACTCCTCCTGGATCCCCAACAAGGCCCGGCTCAACAACCAGGGCTTTGGGTGAGTGGAGGTGCCCAGGACATGAGCTCTGTTCTGGGGGGCTCGCTAGGGGCAGTGGCTCTGGAGGTAGATGATACAGAGAAAAGTGTACACAAAAAACATAAAATATACGTAAACATTATTTACTATTAAGTAGCTCTCATGCTGGGATATTTCACTTTACAGTTAAATATGAAATATGAATATTACACATTAAACCTGTATACTATTAGACTTGCATGATGTATCGATTATGGATTATGGATTATAGACAATGGAGAACACACTGATGTGTGTGTGTGTGTGTGTGTGTGTGTGTGTGTGTGTGTGTGTGTGTGTGTGTGTGTGTGTGTGTGTGTGTGTGTGTGTGTGTGTGTGTGTGTGTGTGTGTACCCCCAGGTGTGCGTGGCTGTCCCGGTACAACGACCAGCAGCAGTGGCTCCAGGTGGACCTCCAGGAGGTGTCTGTGGTCTCTGGTCTCCTGACTCAGGGCCGGTGCGACGCTGACGAGTGGGTCACCAAGTACAGCGTCCAGTACCGCTCCCTGGAGACCCTCAACTGGGTCTTCTACAAGGACCAGAGCGGGAACAACCGGGTGAGTCTCTATCTGCATCAGAACCGAAGAACTGAACACAGACTAAGGGTTGCCGGTTTTGGCCTCCTGGTGGATTCTGCTAATGGTGTCTTTGAGCGGGTCTGCTCACTCCCAGCTTCAACCTGACCAAATCAGCTACGTAGCAAAGATACCATGACCCTGGGTTAGACAGTACAGAGACGGGTCATTAAGGAGCAGGAAGGGGTTAGACCAGGGGTATTCAACTAGATTAGGAAGGGGGCCACAATTGTAAAATGTCTTGAAGGCGAGGGCCACAAGACTATGACAACGAAAATGAACAAATGCCATTGTTATTGTACAACCAACCATGCAATTATAATAATGATTATTATTATTGTTATTATTATTGTAGTAGTAGTAGTAGTAGTAAAATAGGCAACCAAAATAGTAATGTAGGCTACTGTGGCAGATTTGTGGTCTGCTGCGGAATATAAGGAGGGAGAGCGAGACGCAGTCGGGTAAACGGATATTTATTTCACACAAGGTTCCCGAGGTGGCTAAAACAGAACAATCCCTCAACGGGCAAATGATAACTGGCAGGGGTCTGGATTCTCGTCCTGGCATAAGCAGTTGTAAGAATAGTGGTTGATGCAGTGTAAGAAGATTTAAGTATTTCTATTTTACCACGTCTAGCTGTGCTACCAGGCGGGTAAGCAGCATTGAAGTTAGCAGCATGCTTGGTCTCATAGTGGCGCCTCACATTAGCAACCTTGCAGACTGAAACAGTTATTTGACATATTAAACATAAAGGTCTAGGATTGGCGTGCGATGGTCAAATAAATACAAAATCATCAGTCCATTTGGGGTTGAAGTGTCGGTTTTCACCGTCAATTTTCCGCCGTTTCTCTCCGCTCATTTTGGATCAGTAATGAGAGTAACGAGATTGACACAATGTCGCGATAATTACACGCTGATCAGTCCAATGCAAGATTGCCTTTTAAGAACTATTGAAGGAGAAATCATTTGGACTCATTTAATTCGGATAACATAATAGCGAACATATATTGACATTTATTTAAATGATTATACATTTTAATATTTTTTTTATTTTTTATTTTTTTACATTGGAATATGGAGTGCGTTCCAGGGGCCACGAGAAAGCTCCCCGCGGGCCGGATTTGGCCGCGGGCCGCCAGTTGAATATCCCTGGGTTAGACAGTACATTAAGGGGTAAGACAGGTCATTAAGGAGCAGGTAGGAGTTAGACAGTAAAGAGGGGTCCGACACCTTGATCACCACTAGGGTTAATATCCTGCAACCAGAACACACCTGTAGTGGTTTCCCTGCTTCATGTAAACAAGATGTTGCGGTGGTTACCTGACGCATGATACCCCCCTATAATATATGAATACCCCCCCCAGGTATTCTACGGGAACGCCGACCGCACCTCCACTGTCCAGAACCTTCTCCGGCCGCCCATCGTGGCTCGGTTTGTCCGTCTGCTGCCCCTGGGCTGGCACACGCGCATCGCCATGCGGATCGAGCTGCTGCTGTGCATGAACAAGTGCACCTGAAGCACACTCACACACACCTGGAGAGCATCGGCCACGCCCACATTCTAGCCATGCTCATATTCTAACCACGCCCACAACCCCCCCCCCCCCTCACCTCAGAGTTTAAGTGCAAGCAGAAGGACCTGGTGTCTTTTAGACTCAATAAAGTTATATATATTTAAAGTTTATGAACATATAACTTATCTTAACTTCTAAATGTAAGCACTGCTCTGAACATTTCTATGGCGGCCCTGACGTTAAAATAAAAACATTGGTTGAATAAAAGTCATTTTTATTCCAGATTGACCGTTACATTCGTAAACATGAAGATCCTAAAATAGTAAAGTGTGACCACTAGAGGGGGACTATGCTACGCAGTTGTGTCTGTAATAAAAGAATAACAAATCAAAATACTTTGATAAACATCTGTTAAATATCACCCAGCAGCATTAATGTAATACTGTGTGTTGTGTATTACAATACTCCATGATACAATACTACAATACGAGGAGAAGTGGGTCCATTATCTTCTCTGTTCAGACTCCACACAGAGGAAGATCAATATCATTATTATTATTATTAATATCAATATCGCAATGCCACGCAGTCTCTTCAAAGTGCAACGTTTAAAAAAATAAAATAAAAATTCAAGATGTCTGCCCGAGCTCCATCCGCTTCTTGAAGTCCGCTTCCAAACGTTCCTTATTTTTTTAAATATATTTTTATATATTGATTATTGACAGGTGTATAACAGAACGGAACCCTGCTATAAAAATCACATTTAGTACAAAAAGAAAATTACAATTAGTACATTGTGTTTCGTATCATATACATCACACATCCCGGTACAAATCCCAACTGATTTTACATGTAAGACCAGTTCAATTGTTACGTTATCAACCCAAAGATAAAAACACAATATAAGGTTTCTCTGCCTTAAAGCAAATACATATATTACTTTTATATAACCCACTCCGCCGTCGATTGGTTTGAAGGGCATCCATAACTCAGAAGTACTTCAATATGTCCTACAGGGGGCGCAATGGATGTTTTATCGCGATAAATCTGTTCAATAAATTATTTTTAATATGACAAAATACACTTCGTCCTGGACATCGATGCTGATTGTCAACGCCATCTGACATCGATGAAGTTAGTGGTAAAGGAGTTATGAACACATGACTGGCATCCTGACGGTACAAGACTGGGTGAACACCTGACTAGAATGAACACATGATCCTTCAGTTAGAAACTAGCCGTAAGATATACCGGTATGAGTCGTTTGTTGGAATGGTTTTGAGAGGAAGAAGCACAAACTTGACTTGTATTTCTATTGACTAGAAACAGAAACACTTAAAACACACACTTAAAACCTACACTTCATATAGATATGTATTAATCATGTATAGCAAAATTATAATAGTGTGTATATATAATAATATCAATTCTATCAAACACGAAAGCTTTATAGAATGAAAATGTGAGGGTGAAGCGATGGAAGGTTTGGTTTGGGGTCTTGATGTGGTTTATTGTTGCTCTCCATCATCATGCCGTTCGACAGGAAGTACCCCTCAACAGGAAGAACCCTTTGACAGGAAGTACCCCTCGACAGGAAGAACCCTTTGACAGGAAGTACCCCTCGACAGGAAGAACCCTTTGACAGGAAGTACCCCTCGTCAGGAAGTACCCCGGGACCTACAGAGCGGTCTCCTTCAGGTCGTTGAGGTTAGGCATGCGTTGGCGGGACTGGCGTGTGAATCCGTGTCCGTTCTGTCCGCCCTTGGCGGCCATCTGCTCGGGGTAGGGGTTTCCCTCGGAGCGTCCCAGGGGCTGGTGTCCCGCCCAGCCAGGGTCCAACACCGGGTACCCCTGCTGCTGCTGCTGCTGTCGGATCTTCAGCTGGGGCGTGGCCACCCCCGAGTGACCCCGCCCCTCGGGGAAGGGCCCTTTGGAAGGGGCGGGGTTGGGGACGGGGAGGGGCTGGTAGCGCAGGTCGGCCGTCTGATTGGACTGGGAGGACGAGAGGTGGAGCAGCTTCCTCAGAGACCTCAGGGGCTGGCTCTGGGGGAGGGACATGGAACCACAAGAACCACACAGTAGAACATCATCAGAGACACAAGAACCACACAGCAGAACATCATCAGAACCGCGCAGCAGAACATCATCAGAACCACAAGAACACAGCAGAACATCATCAGAACCACACAGCAGAACATCATCAGAACCACACAGCAGAACATCATCAGAACCACACAGCAGAACATCATCAGAACATCAGAACCACAAGAACCACAACCATGACATTATGCAAAACACCAGCTACCAGGTTACTACCTGAGCATGTTCCATGGTTGTCATGGTTACCTGAGTGTTACCTGAGTGTGTTTCATGGTCGTCACGGTTACTACCTGAGCATGTTTTATGGTCGTCATGGTTACTACCTGAGCATGTTCCATGGTCGTCACGGTTACTACCTGAGCGTGTGCGTCGGCCAGCTTGTCGTGTGTCCAGTGGTCCTGGTCGCGGGGGCGGTCCCGGGGGCGGTGGCCGGAGGAGCGGGAGGACTTCTGGAGGATGCCGCGGTCCACACCGTCGTTCGCCTGTTTCCATGGCAACAGATACGTTAGCGGCATGACGGGAGTCGCGTGTAGCATGTAGCGTGTATGCGGGGGCCTGGTCATGCTAATTAAATCCACTCTTTCTGAGACATGCGGTTAGTCTGTCAGCACAACCAGTTACAGCTGTTAGCACGTGTTAGCATTCTCCAAAGGTGGTTGGTCTAGCGGTTAGAGTGAAGCTATCTATGCTAGGTACTGTATCGGATCTGTGGGTGATCTAGCGAAAGTATCTATGCTAGGAAGCTGATCTGTGGTCATCAAGCGGTTAGAGTGAAGGTACCTATGCAAGGCAGGAGGACAAACGAGAAGCAGATGATGAGTGAGGCTGTGTTAATGGAGGCTGAACCAGGTGTGGTCTACTGGCTGATTAGTGATGGTGGGTTAGTGGAGGCTTGGAGAGCTGTACCATGGGGGCCTTGAAGCTAGTCTTTGAGTTAAACAGAGGGAACAGACAGCTCTTGATCAGGGGGGGTCTTCCAGCCTGAAGCTCCGTCTGCGGTACAGAGGAAGACGGCGGGGGATGGAGAACCATGTCAACAACAACAACAAACAACAACAATGACCATAACCGGGTCACGGTCTGACCAACCGGGATCTGAAGTTGTTTTCCATGACTGGAAAACGTCAATATCTACCAAATGTCCCAGAAACATCAACAACTAGAGGTCCCTCAGTAGAACAAACCTCCAACTAGAGGGCCCTCAATAGAACATAACTCTAACTAGAGGCCCCTCAGTAGAGAACATACTGTACCTCCAACTAGAGGGTCCTCAGTAGAGAACATACCTCCAACTAGAGGGCCCTCAGTAGAGAACATACCTCCAACTAGAGGGCCCTCAGTAGAGAACATACCTCCAACTAGAGGGCCCTCAGTAGAACATACCTCCAACTAGAGGGTCCTCAGTAGAGAACATACCTCCAACTAGAGGGCCCTCAGTCGAGAACATACCTCCAACTAGAGGGCCCTCAGTAGAACATACCTCCAACTAGAGGGCCCTCAGTAGAGAACATACCTCCAACTAGAGGTCCCTCAGTAGAGAACATACCTCCAACTAGAGGGCCCTCAGTAGAGAACATACCTCCAACTAGAGGGCCCTCAGTAGAGAACATACCTCCAACTAGAGGGCCCTCAGTAGAGAACATACCTCCAACTAGAGGTCCCTCAGTAGAGAACATACCTCCAACCCATACACATCTACTGTTCCTTGGCCAATTCAGTACATAACCTTTTGAGTTATCTTGCTAACTGACAAACAGGTGAAAACATAACAGCCACACAACATCTTCGATGGCGGAGGTAATAATGTAGTCTAAGGAAATGGTGTAATGACTTGACCAATTTTTTATAGTAAGTGTAGTATAGTATAATAAAAATAAAAATGTACTAATATAATCATTTGTAAATCGGTACGATTGTTGTAAAACCATTCTTCTGTTCTTCATCATTCCAACAGTTTGACTTCCGAGACTAAAATTGATCCAATTTGTCACATTATAGTTGTTTTCCATGATTGGAAAACAAGGTTTTAAAGTCCAGGTTTTCCAGGAGACCCGGGAGCTCAGGACCCCAGCCTGACCTCTGCTGCTGCTTTAGAGGCTCAAGTCAAGTCAAGTTTATTGTCACTTCACAGTTTACACAAAAGTACAAAGCAGTGAGTGAAAATCTTATGTGCAACAAAACTGTCTGTCTGGCTCGGTCGGTAGGAGGCGAGGCAGCAGGGGTGGAAGAGCTCAACAGAGATATGGAGGTGGACGCACCGTGAGGACCATGTGGATGACCCCAACACCACAGGTGGGTGGGTTTTTAAACTCTGACCCGGAACCATGACCTCACCGGCTGGGACTTCTTCTTCTTCTTCTTTATTGCTCTGAAGAATCCCTGCTTCTCTTTCTCCTTGGTCTCCACAGGGTTCAGCACGGCCTCGTGGGCCGTCCTGCAGGGGAAAGGTCAGGTTTAACAGCTATTATATTATCAATAAAGGTCAGGTTTAACACCTTTTATATTATCAATAAAGGTCAGGTATAACAGCTATTATATTAGCAATAAAGGTCAGGTATAACAGCTATTATGTATATATATATATACACAATAGTATCATTAAAGGTGCTGTAGGTAAGATTTAACTGCTATTATATATATTGATATATTGATATGTACATACTGTATATATATATACAGTATTTATATATCTATATGTTGCTGTTGCAGTGTCTGTATTTAGTTGAAGGTGTCTGCCTCTGCAGGAAACCATTTCGATTTTAGTAGCTCCCGGCAAATTTCTGACCAATCAGGGCATCTCTTCCCTGATTGGTCCGGGGGGAATCCATCTTGCCGGTCAATCAGAGGTGTGTGAATGTAACACTTCTCAATTGTGGAGAAACTTAGGGAGGGGTGAGAGAGGGAGGGAAGGAGGGAGCAGGCAGGGAGGGAGAGGAGCAGGGAAGGAGGGAGCAGGGCGGGAGGTAGCAGGCAGGGAGGGAGAGGAGCAGGGAGGGAGAGGAGCAGGGAGGGAGGGAGAGGAGCAGGGAGGGAGGGAGCAGGGAGGGAGAGGAGCAGGGAGGGAGGGAGAGGAGCAGGGAGGGAGGGAGCAGGCAGGGAGGGAGAGGAGCAGGGAGGGAGAGGAGCAGGGAGGGAGGGAGAGGAGCAGGGAGGGAGAGAGCAGGCAGGGAGGGAGAGGAGCAGGGCGGGAGGTAGCAGGCAGGGAGGGAGAGGAGCAGGGAGGGAGAGGAGCAGGGAGGGAGAGGAGCAGGGAGGGAGGGAGAGGAGCAGGGAGGGAGGGAGCAGGCAGGGAGGGAGAGGAGCAGGGCGGGAGGTAGCAGGCAGGGAGGGAGAGGAGCAGGCAGGGAGGGAAGTAGCAGGCAGGGAGGGAGAGGAGCAGGCAGGGAGGTAGCAGGCAGGGAGGGAGAGGAGCAGGGAAGGAGGGAGCAGGGCGGGAGGTAGCAGGCAGGGAGGGAGAGGAGCAGGCAGGGAGGGAGGTAGCAGGCAGGGAGGGAGAGGAGCAGGCAGGGAGGGAGAGGAGCAGGGAAGGAGGGAGCAGGGCGGGAGGTAGCAGGCAGGGAGGGAGAGGAGCAGGGAGGAGGGAGAGGAGCAGGGAGGGAGGGAACAGGGCGGGAGGTAGCAGGCAGGGAGGGTGAGGAGCAGGCAGGGCGGGAGGTAGCAGGCAGGGAGGGAGAGGAGCAGGCAGGGAGGGAGAGGAGCAGGGCGGGAGGGAGAGGAGCAGGGAGGGAGGGAGGGAGCAGGGAAGGAGGGAAAGGAGCAGGGAGGGTCGGAGAGGAGCAGGGAGGAAGGTAGCAGGGAGGGAGGGAAGGAGTGGAGCAGGGAAGGAGAGAGCAGGGAGGGAGGAGGCAGTAAGGGAAGGATGGACAGGAGCAGGGAAGGAGAGAGCAGGGAGGGAGAGGAGCAGGGAAGGAGGGAGCAGGGAGGGAGGTAGCGGGGAGGGAGGGAAGGAGAAGAGCAGGGAAGGAGAGAGCAGTGAGGGAGGGAGCAGTAAGGGAGGGAGGAACAGGAGCAGGGAAGGAGAGAGCAGGTCGGGAGGGAGGGAGAGGAGCAGGGAGGGAGGTAGCAGCAAGGGAGGGAGGGAGGGAGGGAGAGGAGGGAGCAGGGAGGGAGCAGTAAGGGAGGGAGGGAGAGGAGCAGGGAAGGAGGGAGCATGGAGGGAGTGAGCAGTAAGGGAGGGAGGGAGAGGAGCAGGGAAGGAGGGAGCAGGGAGGGAGGGAGCAGTAAGGGAGGGATGGAGAGGAGCAGGGAAGGAGGGAGCAGGGAGGGAGGGAGCAGTAAGGGAGGGAGGGAGAGGAGCAGGGAAGAAGGGAGCAGGGAGGGAGGGAGAGGAGCATGGAAGGAGGGAGCAGGGAGGGAGCAGGGAGCGAGGGAGAGGAGCAGGGAGGGAGGGAGAGGAGCAGGGAGAGAGGGAGCAGGGAGGGAGGGAGAGGAGCAGGGAGAGAGGGAGCAGGGAGGGAGGGAGCAGTAATGGAGGGAGGGAGCAGGGAGGGAGAGGGTGTTTTTTTTGGGTTGTTTAGTTTATAAATCTTGCTCTCTGCTCTTTTCTGCTCTTTCTTTGCAACTCTCAAATTGTACCTTGAATGACCTAGATTCTTACCTAACCTAGAGTTATACCTGACCTAGATTCTTACCTCACCTAGAATCTTACCTAACCTAGATTCTTACCTAACCTAGAGTTATACCTAACCTAGATTCTTACCTCACCTAGAGTTATACCTTATATCGATTCTTACCTTACCTAGAGTTATACCTAACCTAGAGTTATACCTAACCTAGATTCTTACCTAACCTAGAGTTCAACCTAACTGAGATTCTTACCTAACCTAGAGTTATACCTAACCGAGATTCTTACCTAACCTAGAGTTATACCTTATATAGATTCTTACCTTACCTGGAGTTATACCTAATTTAGAATCTTACCTTAACTTGAGTTATACCTAACCTAGATTCTTACCTAACCTAGAGTTCAACCTAACTGAGATTCTTACCTAACCTAGAGTTATACCTAACCGAGATTCTTACCTAACCTAGAGTTATACCTTATATAGATTCTTACCTTACCTGGAGTTATACCTAATTTAGAATCTTACCTTAACTTGAGTTATACCTAACCTAGATTCTTACCTAACCTAGAGTTATACCTAACTGAGATGCTTACCTTACCTAGAGTTATACCTAACCTAGAATCTTACCTAACCTAGAGTTATACCTTATATAGATTCTTACCTTACCTGGAGTTATACCTAATTTAGAATCTTACCTTAACTTGAGTTATACCTAACCTAGATTCTTACCTAACCTACAGTTATACCTAACCGAGATGCTTACCTTACCTAGAGTTATACCTAACCTAGAATCTTACCTTACCTTACCTTGAGTTATACCTAACCTAGAATCTTACCTAACCTAGAATCTTACCTAACATAGAATCTTACCTAACCTAGAATCTAAAGGCCGGGACACACCAAGCCGACGGTGCATCAATTAGCACAAATGAGGGCTGACGAAGCTCCACCTTCGTGCAAAAAGTTGCACGCACCACACTGCAGACAGCTGTCCAGCACATAAGTTCTGCACCTGCCTGAGAGGAAATTACTCTCCTTACCAGCAGGTGGAAGTAGTCTGTATAGGTCATTCTAAAAGGGAAACCGAAAGACCCAGGACATAAACAAAACAAAGATATAAACAAAACAAAGCAGCTAATGCTTAAATCTCTTAAATAAAAAAAGAAATTTTGAATTCTTCTTTTTTAAGTCTTTTTTAAGTCTTCTTAATTTTCCACGAAAAAAGTAGAATAAATTAATCAAAGTGACAGGAGCCTTCTGTGTGTCCTCCTCATTTGTTTGCTTCGTCACATGTGTGCTCTTCTTGCGTACTGATTGGTTCACTGATTCCCTAGCTGAACAGCCAATCAGAGTGATTTCTCTTTCCGTAAATCTGCCACTGATTGGGTCACGTCACGCCAACCTACAATCCTACAGCAACTTTAACACCCTGTAACGGTAATGCACATCTCCTAGCTGTTTGACTTACAGTCAGGCTGGAGACACAGTCCACTGTCAACACATGGTCCTGGACTGATACATATTCAGGAGGAACCGACTACCAGTAGGGGTTGCTGTCTCTGCACCGCCAGGTAACGCCATTTCAAAGATCAATATGTTGATGCTGATTTGTGATGAATAGAAGATCTAAGCAGACTAGTAATTCTAGTTTGTTCTTGCTTGTTTTGTGTGCTTGGTTGCTGTTTGAGAAGGCGTGTTTACCACGGGTCAAAGTTTGTCTGCCTCTTGGAGTGGTTGGACCCCGTGCTGCCCTCCCCCGACAGGCCGGGCCCCCGGCCCTGACCCCGGCTCTGACCCCGGCCCTCGTGGAAGGAGTTCTCTGGGCGTGGAGACGGGACTGTCCACAAAGAGTTGTTCAACATTAAATACAGTTACACAGCACAGGCTTTAAAGGCTGGGGTGTCTTATTGTTGAAGACTTATAGAAGACAGAGGCTAGCATTGTGTCACCGCTGTTGGTTTCCACCTCCACCCAAAACACTAATGAAAACAACTCCTCCAGCCAATCATTTCAAGAGCTCTTGGGGACTCTGACCTCTGTAGAAGCTGCCCACCCTCCTGGGCATGGAGTCGCTGTAGATGATGCGGTTCTCTTTAGACGAATCCTCTGGCTGCTCGTGGTACATCCCCACCTGCAGCATAACACAGTCATCACACAGGTATACCTAACCTCACCTGGCCAGGTATACCTAACCTCACCTGGTCAGGTATACATTCTCTCACCAGACCAGGTATACCTTAGCTTACCTGGCCAGGTATACTTTACCTAACCCTAACCTGACCAGGTATACCTTACCTGGCGAGGTAGGATTTACCTGGCCAGGTATAGCTTGGCTAACCTTGCTAATTTCTAGCGAGGTTAGCCAAGCTGTCACTGAGCTTTTGTTGACTGAATAGTAAAACAATGTTATAAATAGAGAGACAGAGGGAGAGAGAGAGAGAGACAGAAGGAGAGATAGAGAGAGACAGAGGGAGAGAGAGAGAGAGACAGAAGGAGAGATAGAGAGGGGGAGCGGTTCTATCTCTGATCTGCAGTCTCATCATAGAGAAGTAAAGCTCACAGTACAAATGAGGAGGCTGAGAGAGACAGAATAAAGAGAGCAGCGTCCGCCCACACCCTCAGTCTGTGTGCAGAGGGCTAGCTACACGGCTCGCTGCGTGCACAGGGCTAGCTGCACGGCTAGCTGCATGCACAGAGCTAGCTGCACAGCTAGCTGCATGCACAGGGCTAGCTGCACGGTGAGCTGTGTGCACAGCGCTAGCTGCCTGCATGCTAGTCGTGGGCGCTAGCTGTTAGCTGTTAGCTTTGGTCAGGGGATTGTGGGTAACGGGGGCAGCAGGTCGGACCTCGCTTTTCTGCCGCTGAATGTGAAAGGAGGCGGAGTTATCCCGGGTGGAGTCCCTGATTGGAGGCCTGGCAGAGTGGGCGGAGTCCGGGGGTGCCTGCTCGCTCTGTTGATGGAGACGAGGTGTGAAGACAGTGCCATGACAACAGGGACACACACACAAAAACACTCTTCCCCCTCATGTGTACAAACATACAAGACTGCATGACTCACGCTAAGGCCACGCCCACACTGAGCAACATACAGAGCACACAGCGAGTGTACACCTGCCAGGTGTACGCTGTACCCACTGAGCCAAATGACCAGCAGGTCAGACCTGAGGGTTACCTGTTGTATCAACACTGGATTCCTACAGACATGTCAACATGGAGCATATTTACGATGAATATATTCACAACAAGAGGTCCCTCAGTAGAGTCATACCTCCACCACACCAAAAAGTCCCCTGGATCCGGATTTGGATCCAGATCTGCACCAAAATCGAATCAACTGGTGCATAAGTAATCTAACCACTAAGTTTTACAAGTTGTACAATGACAATACATTTGAATCTAATCTAATCTAATCTAATAACATTTCAAGTTATCTTGATAACAAGTAAACATCTCCAATGACCCGGGGGTCCCCTCCCAGACCAGTTCCCTAGGTCCGTCTGCACCCTGAGCAGGGCCAGGCCCCCGGGGGACCAGAGAGACCACTCACCCTGCCGGGGTCCTCCTCCGGCCTCCCCCCAGGGTGCCGGGGCAGGGAGCGATGCTGCAGCTGGGGGGAAAGCATCTGCAGGCTACTGGCCCGGATGGCGAGGCCCTGGCCGGGCGTCAGGCCCTCCTCGGCCCCGTGGGGCCTCTGGTGGTCCCGCCGCACGTACATGGAGTGGCGGTGGGGCCGCTGCTGGGAGGAGAAGGGGCTGGTGTAGCCCTGGCCATAGACCAGGGGGTCCTGGGGGGCGGAGAGAGAGTGGCCGTGGCCTCCTCCTCCTCCTCCTCCTCCTCCTCCCGCTCCGTCCCCGGGGTCCAGGGCGTCAGGGGACCTGCTCTCCTCTGCCGCCTTGTGGCGGGAGGAGGCGCGGCGGTAGGCGGAGTCCAGCGTGTTGCTCTCGCGTTCGGAGCGCGTGCTGCCGCGGCCCCCGTGGTTCAGACGGTCGTTGCGGCGGGTCAGGGGGCTCCCGGGGGCCGTCAGGTCCAGGCAGGACGAGGGGAAGTACCGGGTCGAAGGCTCGTCCGGCAGGAGGTGCACCTCGTTCAGGTTCCCCACCGATTTGGCGTCACTGAGTGCCCCGTGGCTCTTGGACAGGTTGAGGAAGGCGAAGCGGGAG
>CM051004.1:5104627-5179627 GCA_027704905.1 Muraenolepis orangiensis | reverse complement strand
TGAAGTAGCAAGTATGCTACTCATGATGAGTAGCATGATGATGATGATGTAATGACCAGACACTTCATGATGATGATGTAATGACCAGACACTTCATGATGATGATGTAATGACTAAACACTTCATGATGATGATGTCATAACCAAACACTTCATGATGATGATGTAATGACCAGACACTTCATGATGATGATGTCATAACCAGACACTTCATGATGATGATGTAATGACTAAACACTTCATGATGATGATGTCATAACCAAACACTTCATGATGATGATGTCATAACCAAACACTTCATGATGATGATGTCATAACCAAACACTTCATGATGATGTAATGACCAGACACTTCATGATGATGATGTCATAACCAGACACTTCATGATGATGATGTAATGACCAGACACTTCATGATGATGATGTAATGACCAGACACTTCATGATGATGATGTCATAACCAGACACTTCATGATGATGATGTCATAACCAAACACTTCATGATGATGATGTAATGACCAGACACTTCATGATGATGATGTCATAACCAGACACTTCATGATGACGTTGCTTGTTGGGAAGCGAAACCCAAAGTTCAGTAGAGTTCTGTACAGTATGAGATAAGACCAGCAAACTGGACTTGTCTTATTTGGACGCGGTGTCAACAGATTATTTATGTGGAAGCAGCTTGAGTCTGTGGTCTACTAAAGACCCTGCAGGGACCTGTGGAACTCCACCACTGCAGTAGTGAAGGTAACCACTGCCCTCATGAATCACACCAGGAAGGTGGAGGTGGTTAAGAGTGAGTTGCTCACCAAAGTCACACAGCTTGAGGACATCTTCAGAGCTGATGAGGAGGTTCTCTGGCTTAATATCTGAGAGGGAGAGGAGGAGGAGGAGGAGGAGAGAGAAAGGAGAGGAGAGAGAGGAGAGGAGGGGAGGAGGAGGGGAGAGAAAGGAGAGGAGAGAGAGGAGGGGAGGAGGAGGGGAGAAGAGGAGGAGGGGAGAGAAAGGAGAGGAGGGAAGAGAGAGGAGAGGAGGAGGAAAGAGAGAGGAGAGGAGAGGAGGATGAGTAAAGAGAGGAGAGGAGGAGGACAGCGAGAGAGGAGAGGAGGAGGGAAAAGAGAGGAGAGGAGGAGAGAGTGAGGAGAGGAGGGGAGGAGGAGAGAAGGAGGAGGGGAGAGAGAGGAGGAGGGGATGAGGACAGAAGGAGGAGGGGAGAGATAGGAAAGGGTGAACAGAAGGGCAGGGAGGGGGAGGGGAGAGGGGAGAGGAGACGGGGGAGAGGAGAGAGAGGAGATGAGAGGGAGAGGAGGAGGGATGAGGAAGGAGAAGTGGAGAGCATTATTGTACCAGAGGTACACAAGAAGAGACAATGACAGCTGATGTGTAAAGAGATGTGTGCTGTGTACTGTGTGTACTGTGTACTGTGTGTACTATTGTCCCCTTGTCACGGTGTACAGTATATATACAATCTGAAGGCGTATTCTGGGTGTAGGCTCCTCTGCCAAGAGGAACTCACAAGGCCATCTGCCCCATCTCCACCCTGCCAACGGAGATCTGACACGTTGGGAATAACCCACCAGCTCACAGTTCAGCTGAGGAGCTGAGAAGCTATTCCAAGAGTCGGGAGACGTTTATAGAAGCACAGCGTGGCGTCTCATGATGAGGAGGAGGTGAGGAGGGGGAGGTGAGGGGGTGGTGAGGGGGAGGTGATGAGGAGGTGAGCGTCAGAGCAGCAGGACGCCAGCGGAGGTTAGCATCATCTATCCCCAGCAGGGGTGTTTCCGGAGGGTAATCTGAACCCAGCCTCGTAGTGGAGGTTGTGCCGTCCGGACCCGGGCCACCTGGTAGATATTTCTGGACCAGTGGTCCACGGGGAGCGGCCATTATTAAACATGATGGGATGTGTCATGGCCAGAAAACAGACGAGTCTGCTGCCTGCTCTTAAGATGGAGTCAGCACTGTGAGTTGAGACCACCGTTGTACTGCTCCTCTGCTCTTGAAACACCCTCTGCTCTGATTCTCCCCCTCCATTACTCCTACTCCATTACTCCTCCATACCTCCTCATTACTCCTCCATTACTCCTCCATTACTCCTCCTCCATTCCTCCATTACTCCTCCTCCATTACTCCTCCTCCATTACTCCTCCTCCATTACTCCTCCTCCATTACTCCTCCTCCATTACTCCTCCTCCATTACTCCTCCTCATTACTCCTCCTCCATTACTCCTCCTCATTACTCCTCCTCCATTACTCCTCCTCCATTACTCCTCCTCCATTACTCCTCCTCCATTACTCCTCCTCCATTACTCCTCCTCATTACTCCTCCTCCATTACTCCTCCTCATTACTCCTCCTCCATTACTCCTCCTCCATTACTCCTCCTCCATTACTCCTCCTCCATTACTCCTCCTCCATTACTCCTCCTCCTGCTGTTTTGTGTGTAAAGAGTGACTGCTGCACTATTTTGGTGTACGTGCCCAATGACAATAAAGGCATTCTGAATCAGATTCTCCTCCTCCTCCTCCCCCAGTCCTCCTCAACATCCTCCACCCCCTCCACTACTACTCCTCCTCCTCCTCCTCCTCCCCCAGTCTCTCGTCAACATCCTCCACCCCCTCCACTCCTCCTCCTCCTCCTCCCCCAGTCCTCCTCAACATCCTCCACCCCCTCCACTACACCTCCTCCTCCTCCTCCTCCTCCTCAACATCCTCCACCCCCTCCACTACCCCTCATCCTCCTCCCCTCCTCCTCCTCAACATCCTCCACCCCCTCCACTACCCCTCCTCCTCCTCCCCTCCTCCTCCTCAACATCCTCCACCCCCTCCACTACCCCTCCTCCTCCCTCCTCCTCCTCAACATCCTCCACCCCCTCCACTACCCCTCCTCCTCCTCCCCTCCTCCTCCTCAACATCCTCCACCCCCACCACTACCCCTCCTCCTCCTCCTCCTCAACATCCTCCACCCCCTCCACTACCCCTCCTCCTCCTCCTCCTCAACATCCTCCACCCCCTCCACTACCCCTCCTCCTCCTCCTCCTCCTCAACATCCTCCACCCCCTCCACTACCCCTCCTCCTCCTCCCCTCCCCTCCTCCTCCTCAACATCCTCCACCCCCACCACTACTACTCCTTCTCCTCCTCCTACCCGTCTTCCTCAACCTCCTCCTCCTCTGCTGCTCCTCCTCATCCCTGGAGTACCATGGGGCCGTTCCATGAAGAACCAGGAGCAGTGTGGGTGATGAGGTCATGTGATGACCCTACCTCTGTGGACGATGTCGTTCTTGTGGCACCAGTGGATGGCCTTGATGAGCTGGTAGATGTAGCTCCGAACCTTCTCTGAGGCCACTCCGTTGGGCAGATCCTCCAGCAGCTCCAGCATGTTCTACCACGACACCACACAGGGCTAGCTTTAGCTCCATTTGGCTAGGTTTTGGCCAGTTTTTGATTCGTTTGGCTAGTTTTGGCAGTTAGTTCGGTTGTTACGAGTTTTTGGCTAGTTGTGCTGTTATTGTGGCTAGTTCTGGCTAGTTATCTGGCTAGTTTGGGCAAGTCCTGGCTAGTTTTTGGCTAGGTTCAGCTAGTTTTAGCTAGTTTCAGCTAGTGGTGTAGCAGGTTTGGACATACCTTCTCTACATACTCAAAGACCAGGTAGAGTTTCCCACGACGCCTGAACGCCTCCTTCAGCTCCACGATGTTCTCCTGCTTCAGGGTCCGGAGCATCTTCAGCTCCCGCAGGGTCGTCTCCTTCACCTCCTCATTCTCTGAGGAGCAGACGGTTTGTAGGAGGAGGTGAGATCAGGAGACACGATCAGAGGAGATCAGGAGAGGAGGAGATAGGGAGAGGAGGAGGATATCAAGGGAGGAGATCAGGAGAGGAGGAGATCAAGAGAGGAGGAGATAATAATAATAATAATAATAATAATAATAATAATAATTATTATTATTATTATTATTATTATTATTATTATTATTATAATAAATTGTATTTATAAGCGCACTTTTCATTTGAGTAAACAAAACTTAAAGTGCTACAGAGTAAAATGGTTTAAACAAAACAAGCAGCAACGTTTAAGCCGGCATCAGGAGAGGAGGAGAGGAGGAGATCAGGAGAGGAGGAGATCAGGTGAGGAGGAGAGGAGGAGATCAGGAGAGGAGGAGATCAGGAGAGGAGAGAGGAGATCAGGTGAGGAGGAGAGGAGGAGATCAGGAGAGGAGGAGAGGAGGAGATCAGGAGAGGAGGAGACGGAGAGGAGGAGATCAGGTGAGGAGGAGAGGAGGAGATCAGGAGAGGAGGAGGATCAGGAGAGGAGGAGGAGAGGAGGAGATCAGGAGAGGAGGAGAGGAGGAGATCAGGAGAGGAGGAGAGGAGGAGATCAGGAGAGGAGGAGATCAGGAGAGGAGGAGAGGAGGAGATCAGGTGATGATGATGATGATGATGACCTTACCTTCGCTGTCTTTGAACTTCTTAATCGCCACAATTTCATTGGTCTCCTGAATGTGAGAGAGAGAGAGAGGGAGAGGGGAGCCAATCAGGTCAGGGCTTGTGTTTATTCAGTACAAATCATCCTCATGCCATCTCCTCAAATATCATTGCTAATAGTATTGCCACTAATGCTGTTCATGGTAACGTAATCAGCACTACTACTAGGACCTCTGTGTTATGCTAAGAACGGGCTCAGCTGGGCTAACATGAAGCATCATAAACAGCGGATCTCTTGGAGGGAGGCTGGCCTCTTGGAGGGAGGCTGGCCTCTTGGAGGGAGGCTGGCCTGCTCCTCCACACTGCCCCAGTTGGAACGAGGTATTTCTGCCCCACAGCGCACAGCCCTGCCCTACATTCGGCGATGCAGCGAGGGGCTAGCATGTTGGATAGCATGAGGGCTAGCATGGTGGATAGCAAGAGGGCTATCATGGTGGATAGCATGAGGGATAGAATGGTGGATAGCATGAGGGCTAGCATGGTGGATAGCATGAGGGCTAGCATGGTGGATAGCATGATAGCCTAGTTATGGTTGGTTATACCTTGTTGGTGTACTAGCATAGTATATCTTAGAACAAGTACCAGGTGTTACTAGCATAGTATCTCTTAGAAAAAGTACCAGGTGTACTAGCAAAGTATCTCTTAAAAAGTACCAGGTGTTCTAGCATAGTATATCTTAGAACAAGTACCAGGTGTACTAGCATAGTATCGCTTAGAACAAGTACCAGGTTTAGTAGCATAGTATCTCTTAGAACAAGTACCAGGGGTACTAGCATAGTATCGCTTAGAACAAGCACTTCTGTAGGTGTACTATCATTGTAGAAGCACTAGCACAGTCTTGGAGACTCGGGTCAATCATTAGAGCTCACAATGACCTCTTCCCATGAGAGCAAACAGGAGCTTTGGACATCCAAGCAACAGTTGCTTTAGAGTTTGAACTAGAGAAAATACCTCCCACTAGAGGGCCCTCAGTAGAGAACATACCTCCAACTAGAGGGCCCTCAGTAGAGAACATACCTCCAACTAGAGGGCCCTCAGTAGAGAACATACCTCCAACTAGAGGGCCCTCAGTAGAGAACATACCTCCAACTAGAGGGCCCTCAGTAGAACATACCTCCACCTAGAGGGCCCTCAGTACAGCCCATTCCTCCTCCATATCAACAAGTCCTGTTTGTCCTCTCTGAGGACCAACCATCCCTCTAAAGCAACAGTTGTTAACCATTTCATCCGGTCCATGTGATTCATCATTGACCCTTATTTTGCATGCACATTGTCCTGGATCCAGATTGGGTTCTGAATCTGTGTTCTGGGGTCCGTGTTCAGTTTGATGTTAATAACTTTGTGAAATATTTTGTGATTTTTTTTGCCCTATCTCCCAATGCTAAAGACTTTTAAATATCCACCAAGTGTTGTCCAATTCGGTACGTAACTTGTACACTTTTTTTTAGTGAACAGACAAAGAGACAGACAAACAAGGACCAAAACATGACCTCCGACCCATCTTGATGGCGGAGGTAACCAGTCTTTGAAGAATGTTGTCGTTTCACACAAACTGAATACAGTATTCAGATCTGTAATATTCATTGAGAAGTGGTGGTAGGAACACTTAGAATTCATTCAGGACCGTTGTGTTTTGATATCTTTATCCTGTGTAGTACACATCAGGATCAATGCCTCACAGTGAAATATGAGATTACGCTCCAGGATTAGGTAACTCCACATTCCTCTGGTCTGCTCTGTGGAGGTCAGGTTGTGGTGTTCGGGGGGGATTTGATAAGTTAAACAGGAGTTATACAATACATAAGCCTGGTGTCACACAGACCCACACCTTCCCATACAAACACTTGATTCCTTGATTTATTTCATCTGAAAATCTAATTATATTCTGATTGAAGCCAATCTATAAACATCAACCGTCACATATCCCACATGCTAACACTGTCAGCACAGAACACTAGCAGTGAAGCTAGTGTGTCATTAGCTGTGACAGTGACAAACAGGCAGTGAGGCACATCGAGATGAACTGTGAGCTAGACAGGCAGACAGAGACAGACAGACAGACACAGACAGACAGACACAGGCAGACAGAGACAGGCAGACAGAGACAGACAGACAGACACAGACAGACAGACACAGGCAGACAGAGACAGGCAGACAGAGACAGACAGGACAGAGACAGACAGACAGACACAGACAGACAGACACAGGCAGACAGACACAGGCAGACAGAGACAGACAGACAGACAGACAGATAGAGTGAGACAGACAGAGAGAGAGACACAGAGTGAGCCCAGACTGTGTGACAAGACTTTAGAAAGGTCTATAAATGTACCAGAGGACCTGATGGAGAGCATGGTGGTGGGAGGCAGGCTGTCTCCTCCTCCCCCCCCCCCCTTCCCCCCCTGCTCCAGCTCCTCCTCCTCCTCCTCCTCTTTGATTGGACGAGGTACAGGGCTCAAGGTGACCTGCTTACAACAGCTAGGTATTTACGGTCCTACTTCCTGCTCTGTCGTTTAAAATATCTGCTCCTTTCCAAGGTCCACCGCTCTGACGCCTCCTAGAGAGAAGCACAGTGGTACTCTGGGTCATGGCCCTCCTCCTCCAGAGGAGCAGAGGAAGAGGTGCTATGGGTGATGGGTACAGAAGTGGTCCACCTGACAGGTTTCAGTGGCCTTGTACCTAACAGAGTGTCAGTGACTCAGTCTGGAACAACAACAGATCCGCTGTACGCTCCGCTATAGTTCAGTATAGTTTAGTATTGTCCAGTATATTGCATAATATATGCTCCTAATACTAGGATGGGTTAAATGCAGAGAAATCTCTTACGCTGTACTGTACTGTGCTGTCATGTACTGTGCTGTACACTGACAAATTATAAATATTATTATATTCCAGTATAGTTTACTGTAGTTCAGTATAGTTTAGTATATTTCAGTATAGTCCAGTATATTCCAGTAGAGTCCAGTATATTAGATTAGATAAAATTAGATTCAAATGTATTGTCATTGCACAGCAAGTACCGTACAGCGAAAATAATTTGACATCTAACCAGAGTGCAAATGTTGCAGTAAAGTGCCTGGTAATATACAATTTACATAAATAAGATGTAAAGACAGTCTACTAGGTATAATATATGTACCTATATATAATATATATTCCAGTATAGTCGACTATATTCCAGTATATTCCAGTATAGTTTACTATAATCCAGTATATTCCTGTATATTCCAGTATAGTTGACTATATTCCAGTATATTCCAGTAGTCCAGAAGGACTAGTCTGTCACACATTCATGTATTGTTGAAGATGAATAATTCTTCTTGTTGACATAGAACTCAGAAGGAGCTGTAATAATGTCTGCCGGTCCTTAAACTCTCGCCTGCGTTTCAATGCATCTCAATGCTGTGTAATATAAACATGTCCACCATGTTTTCTACTTGACGGATCACTCATGGCGCGGTGATGGAGGACGGGTGGGCGTAGCGCTGTAGCGGCGCAGCTAGGCTTCAGCCTGATTCATAAGGCAACACTCATTGATCGCTTGCTTGTTTCCGACCGATCGGTGGCACAGAAGACAGCGTGCAGAACATGGATGTGGGAATAGGGAGAAGCCATTCATCACAGAGCTGCTGTTCTCTACATGGAGTCTGGGAGATGTATTAATAACCTTCGTCTCTCGCCTCCACTGACTTTCATGTGGTCTGAGAGCTTCATGGCTCTAGGATGTAAACATCCATCACCTTCAGTCTCTCACAGAATACAAACTCTCAGTCCCTCCGACACCTTGAACTAAGGAGGCTGAAATACATCTGACCATCATACAATCTGAATCTAAAGGCTGAAAGGATCTGATGACCTGTCTCTGCACAGTCTAACCCCTACCTGCTCCTTAATGACCCGTCTCTGTACTGTCTAACCCCTACCTGCTCCTTAATGACCCGTCTCTGTACTGTCTAACCCCTACCTGCTCCTTAATGAGCCGTCTCTGTACTGTCTAACCCCTACCTGCTCCTTAATGACCCGTCTCTGTACTGTCTAACCCCTACCTGCTCCTTAATGACCCGTCTCTGTACTGTCTAACCCCTACCTGCTCCTTAATGACCCGTCTCTGTACTGTCTAACCCCTACCTGCTCCTTAATGAGCCGTCTCTGTACTGTCTAACCCCTACCTGCTCCTTAATGACCCGTCTCTGTACCGTCTAACCTCCACCTGCTCCTTAATGACCCGTCTCTGTACCGTCTAACCCCTACCTGCTCCTTAATGACCCGTCTCTGTACCGTCTAACCCCTACCTGCTCCTTAATGACCCGTCTCTGTACTGTCTAACCCCTACCTGCTCCTTAATGACCCGTCTCTGTACCGTCTAACCTCCACCTGCTCCTTAATGACCCGTCTCTGTACTGTCTAACCCCTACCTGCTCCTTAATGAGCCGTCTCTGTACTGTCTAACCCCTACCTGCTCCTTAATGACCCGTCTCTGTACTGTCTAACCCCTACCTGCTCCTTAATGACCTGTCTCTGTACTGTCTAACCCCTACCTGCTCCTTAATGACCCGTCTCTGTACTGTCTAACCCCTACCTGCTCCTTAATGAGCCGTCTCTGTACTGTCTAACCCCTACCTGCTCCTTAATGACCCGTCTCTGTACCGTCTAACCTCCACCTGCTCCTTAATGACCCGTCTCTGTACTGTCTAACCCCTACCTGCTCCTTAATGACCCGTCTCTGTACCGTCTAACCCCTACCTGCTCCTTAATGACCCGTCTCTGTACTGTCTAACCCCTACCTGCTCCTTAATGACCCGTCTCTGTACTGTCTAACCCCTATCTGCTCCTTAATGACCCGTCTCTGTACTGTCTAACCCCTACCTGCTCCTTAATGACCCGTCTCTGTACTGTCTAACCCCTACCTGCTCCTTAATGACCCGTCTCTGTACTGTCTAACCCCTACCTGCTCCTTAATGACCCGTCTCTGTACTGTCTAACCCCTACCTGCTCCTTAATGACCTGTCTCTGTACTGTCTAACCCCTACCTGCTCCTTAATGACCTGTCTCTGTACTGTCTAAATCCCGTGCTAAATCACAAAACGTTAATAATAGTATTAGAAAACAAATGTAGAAACCCTGTGAAAGCTATGGAGGACCAACAGGAAGAGATGTTCTCAAAAACAAGATGAGCGTGACAGCTGCCTACAAAATCTCTGTTTCTTGGAATTGAAAGTCTGTGCTGATAAAAGCGATGCAGAACGTAGCATTGAACAAGGGAACAATGAGGTTGTCCTTTAAACCAAATGATGTGGAGAACAGAACCCTGTAGCAAGGTTCTGAAACAGTGAGATACACACGTCTTGGTGTGCTGTAAATGTTCATAAATGCTTCATTGTTTTATTTATCAATTAGTTATTTTCAGATACAATGACATGACACATAACACTTCCTCCGGTACAGGAAGGAAGTGATGTATGTTTACATGTTATAAATAGGGTCCAATGGGATCAAACTCCCCACGTTCCCCAGCTTGTGAGTTCTATAGGGGGCCACCTACCACCTTCTGTACATTATCGTCAATGAGAACACCATCCATTACCACCCGGTATCGTAACCACAGAACAGAGAACCAAACTATGGAACAGAGAGCTGGTGTCTCTGAGACAGACCTGAAGGCTGTGTGTGTGTGCGTGTGTGCGTGTGTGTGTGTGTGTGTGTGTGCGTGCGTGCGTGCGTGCGTGTGTGCGTGCATGTGTGTGTGTGTTATATCTTTCACGCAGTCGGTTCCAGCGTTCTCCGCTGAACAAACACGCCTTGTCCCTCGGTGCCACTGAACCCAGGGCTGAGGGCAGTGACAGGGACGTTCCTCTGTTGATCTGCTCTTCACCACACAGTCCAGCTCACCGTCTACAGCACAGACGTGAGATACCCTAACCCTGAAACCTTGGCCTAGAATCCTAGCCTAGAACCTTAGCCTAGGACCCTACCTTACAAACCTAACCCTAGAACCTTAGCATGGAACCTGAGCCTCTAGACCTAGACCTATAACTCTAGCCCTAGAATCCTAGCCTAGAACCCGAGCCAAGAACCCATGTCTGAGAACCCTAGCATAGGACCCTAACCTACAATCCTGCCCTATCATCTTAGCCTAGAACCTTAGCCCATAACCCTAGCCCTAGAACCGTAACCTAGACCCTTAGCCTTGAACCCCAGCCTAGAACCTTAGCATAGAACCCTAGCCCAGAAACATAGCCCTAGCCTTGAACCTTAGCCCCAGAACCATTACCTACAACGCTAGCCCTAGAACCATAGCCCTGGAACCCAAGGGAACCTAATCCCAGTCTGTGGCTCCAGATTCAGCAGAGCCTGCTGACCTACTTACGAAAGCATTGTCTCCTTCAAGCAGAATTAACAAGCCTGCAGAAACACAGTAAGACACTCACTGTAGCACTACAAGACGGCAAAAAACACTGACAAGACAGGATGATAACACTGACAAGAACGCTTACTCCCCATTCCCTCCCGCAGTTTATGTCTCCAAAACAACACCATCAAAATAAAAATAATATATACAATAAAAATAAACCAAAAAAGAGCAGCAAAGTGACTTAAATGACATGTACGTGTGTTGAATGTACATGTTTTTGTTTCTTCACAAAACTCTTTAAAAGCATTTAAAGTGCCAGTAGTGCAGCACCATCATGAATACAGTGCAGTACAGAGCAGTAACTGTGATGAGTCCAGAAAGTCCAGCAAAGTATGATAGTGTCATGTTAATGATAATGTTATGAAAGTGAAAGTGGCAGCACTCCTAGCAGTTCAGTAGGCACACTGCCTGTGGATCAAAACGATCCTTAGGATGACAGGATGAAACACAGTAACACAGTAACAGTTCACCCATGCAGACTGCACTGTCCTTCACAATAAGAAAGTTGAGAAGAGTGTATTTTGATTTTAAAGCTAATTGTGCTGCTAGCTGAGTGTCTGAGTGTCATTTCTCTGTAATTGCTGGATGCATTAGAGGCTGCTTCTAGAAGCTCCGCCAAGAGACTCCTTCTAGAGGCCTGTGAGTCACAACCTGGAGGCTTTCTTTGTTTGGACCGGGAATCAAGGTTATAAGATGAAGATAAGATTAAAGACCAGTAGATTAGAGACCTACAGTACAGACCAGTACAGACCAGTAGAGACCTATAGTTACAGACCTACAGTACAGACCAGTACAGACCAGTAGAGACCTATAGTTACAGACCTACAGTACAGACCAGTAGATTAGAGACCCACAGTACAGACCAGTAGAGACCAGTACAGACCAGTCGAGACCTATAGTACAGACCTAAATTACAGCCCAGTAGAGACCAGTACAGACCAGTAGAGCCCTATAGTACAGACCTAAATTACAGCCCAGTAGAGACCAGTACAGACCAGTAGAGACCTATAGTACAGACCTACAGTACAGACCAGTAGATACCAGTAGATTAGAGACCTATAGTACAGACCAGTAGAGACCAGTACAGACCAGTAGAGACCTATAGTACAACAGACCTACAGTAAAGAGCTACAGTAGAGACCTACAGCACAGACCTACAGTAGAGACCTACAGTACAGACCAGTAGAGACCAGTACAGACCAGTAGAGACCTATAGTACAGACCTACAGTAAAGAGCTACAGTAGACACCTACAGCACAGACCTACAGTAGAGACCTACAGTACAGACCAGTAGGTTAGAGACCTACAGCAGAGACCAGTAGAAACCTACAGTACAGACAGGTAAATAGGGGGCTATATACTGAACAGGTGTTGTGGTGATAGATAGTCAACATGTGTAGTGATAGATAGTCAACATGTGTACTGATGGATAGTCAACATGTGTACTGATGGATAGTCAACATGTGTACTGATAGATAGTCAACATGTGTAGTGATAGATAGTCAACATATGTAGTGATAGATAGTCAACATGTGTAGTGATAGATAGTCAACATGTGTACTGATAGATAGTCAACATGTGTACTGATAGATAGTCAACATGTGTAGTGATAGATAGTGAATGTGTGTGGTGATAGATAGTCAACATGTGTAGTGATAGATAGTCAACATGTGTACTGATAGATAGTCAACATGTGTAGTGATAGATAGTCAACATGTGTACTGATGGATAGTCAACATGTGTACTGATGGATAGTCAACATGTGTAGTGATAGATAGTCAACATGTGTAGTGATAGATAGTCAACATGTGTAGTGATAGATAGTGAATGTGTGTGGTGATAGATAGTCAACATGTGTAGTGATAGATAGTGAATGTGTGTGGTGATAGATAGTCAACATGTGTAGTGATAGATAGTCAACATGTGTAGTGATAGATAGTGAATGTGTGTGGTGATAGATAGTGAATGTGTGTGGTGATAGATAGTGAATGTGTGTGGTGATAGATAGTCAACATGTGTAGTGATAGATAGTGAATGTGTGTGGTGATAGATAGTCAACATGTGTACTGATAGATAGTCAACATGTGTAGTGATAGATAGTGAATGTGTGTGGTGATAGATAGTCAACATGTGTACTGATAGATAGTCAACATGTGTAGTGATAGATAGTGAATGTGTGTGGTGATAGATATTCAACATGTGTAGTGAGTGAAAGATAGTGTGCGTGGTGGTGATAGAAGGGTTCACTCTAGGAGGTCAGGACTATTTTCGTCCTCAAGTGCATCACAGTGTGTGTGTGTGTGTGTGTGTGTGTGTGTGTGTGTGTGTGTGTGTGTGTGTGTGTGTGTGTGTGTGTGTGTGTGTGTGTGTGTGTGTGTGTGTGTGTGTGTGTGTGTGTGTGTGTGTGTGTGTGTGTGTGTGTGTGTTGTGGGTGGGTGATTAGAGGGTGGTCTTTGCTGCCAGCGCCTTTGTCTCGAACAACACAGCTGCCTTTTCCATCCTCCCTGTGTGGTGTGTGTGTGTGTGTGTGTGTGTGTGTGTGTGTGTGTGTGGTGTGTGTGTGTGTGTTTGAGATCCTTTTGAGACTATTCAGGGCCACAGTACACAGTTGGTTAATTAACGCACTCTACAGACACGGTGACAATAGAAATCCCACAGTTAGATCTACAAATAACCAACACTCTACTAAACTACATCTATAATATATACTCTATACCACATCTATAATATATACTCTATACTACATCTATAATATATACTCTATACTACATCTATAATATATACTCTATACTACATCTATAATATAAACTCTATACTACATCTATAATATATACTCTATACTACATCTATAATATATACTCTATACTATACTACATCTATAATATATACTCTATACTACATCTATAATATATACTCTATACTACATCTATAATATATACTCTATACTATACTACATCTATAATATATACTCTATACTACATCTATAATATATACTCTGTACTACATCTATAATATATACTCTATACTACATCTATAATATATACTCTATACTATACTACATCTATAATATATACTCTATACTATACTACATCTATAATATATACTCTATACTATACTACATCTATAATATATACTCTATACTATACTACATCTATAATATATACTCTATACTACATCTATAATATATACTCTATACTATACTACATCTATAATATATACTCTATACTACATCTATAATATATACTCTATACTATACTACATCTATAATATATACTCTATACTACATCTATAATATATACTCTATACTATACTACATCTATAATATATACTCTATACTACATCTATAATATATACTCTATACTAATGTATACTAATGTACACTAATGTACACACTAATGTACACCTTGTAAGTCGCTTTGGATAAAAGCGTCTGCCAAATGCCCTAAATGTAAAATGTAAATGTATACTACATCTATAATAAATACTCTATACTATACTACATCTATAATATATACTCTATACTACATCTATAATATATACTCTATACTACATCTATAATATATACTCTATACTACATCTATAATATATATTCTATACTATACTACATCTATAATATATACTCTATACTACATCTATAATATATACTCTATACTACATCTATAATATATACTCTATACTATACTACATCTATAATATATACTCTATACTACATCTATAATATATACTCTATACTACATCTATAATATATACTCTATACTACATCTATAATATATACTCTATACTACATCTATAATATATACTCTATACTATACTACATCTATAATATATACTCTATACTACATCTATAATATATACTCTATACTACATCTATAATATATACTCTATACTATACTACATCTATAATATATACTCTATACTACATCTATAATATATACTCTATACTATACTACATCTATAATATATACTCTATACTACATCTATAATATATACTCTATACTAATGTATACTAATGTACACTAATGTACACACTAATGTACACCTTGTAAGTCGCTTTGGATAAAAGCGTCTGCCAAATGCCCTAAATGTAAAATGTAAATGTATACTACATCTATAATAAATACTCTATACTATACTACATCTATAATATATACTCTATACTACATCTATAATATATACTCTATACTACATCTATAATATATACTCTATACTACATCTATAATATACTATACTCTATTACTCTATACTACATCTATAATATATACTCTATACTACATCTATAATATATACTCTATACTACATCTATAATATATACTCTATACTACATCTATAATATATACTCTATACTACATCTATAATATATACTCTATACTACATCTATAATATATACTCTATACTATACTACATCTATAATATATACTCTATACTACATCTATAATATATACTCTATACTACATCTATAATATATACTCTATACTACATCTATAATATATACTCTATACTACATCTATAATATATACTCTATACTACATCTATAATATATACTCTATACTATACTACATCTATAATATATACTCTATACTACATCTATAATATATACTCTATACTATACTACATCTATAATATATACTCTATACTACATCTATAATATATACTCTATACTATACTACATCTATAATATATACTCTATACTACACTACATCTATAATATATACTCTATACTATACTACATCTATAATATATACTCTATACTACATCTATAATATATACTCTATACTACATCTATAATATATACTCTATACTACATCTATAATATATACTCTATACTATACTACATCTATAATATATACTCTATACTACATCTATAATATATACTCTATACTACATCTATAATATATACTCTATACTACATCTATAATATATACTCTATACTACATCTATAATATATACTCTATACTATACTACATCTATAATATATACTCTATACTATACTACATCTATAATATATACTCTATACTACATCTATAATATATACTCTATACTATACTACATCTATAATATATACTCTATACTACATCTATAATATATACTCTATACTATACTACATCTATAATATATACTCTATACTACACTACATCTATAATATATACTCTATACTATACTACATCTATAATATATACTCTATACTACATCTATAATATATATTCTATACTATACTACATCTATAATATATACTCTATACTACATCTATAATATATACTCTATACTACATCTATAATATATACTCTATACTACATCTATAATATATACTCTATACTATACTACATCTATAATATATACTCTATACTACATCTATAATATATACTCTATACTACATCTATAATATATACTCTATACTACATCTATAATATATACTCTATACTATACTACATCTATAATTTATACTCTATACTACATCTATAATATATACTCTATACTATACTACATCTATAATATATACTCTATACTACATATATAATATATACTCTATACTATACTACATCTATAATATATACTCTATACTACATCTATAATATATACTCTATACTATACTACATCTATAATATATACTCTATACTACACTACATCTATAATATATACTCTATACTATACTACATCTATAATATATACTCTATACTACATCTATAATATATACTCTATACTACATCTATAATATAAACTCTATACTATACTACATCTATAATATATACTCTATACTATACTACATCTATAATATATACTCTATACTACACTACATCTATCATATATACTCTATACTACATCTATCATATATACTCTATACTACACTACATCTATAATATATACTCTATACTACACTACATCTATAATATATACTCTGTACTACACTACATCTATAATATATACTCTATACTACACTACATCTATAATATATACTCTATACTACATCTATAATATATACTCTATACTACACTACATCTATAATATATACTCTATACTATACTAGATCTATAATATATACTCTATACTATACTACATCTATAATATATACTCTATACTACACTACATCTATAATATATACTCTATACTACATCTATAATATATACTCTATACTATACTACATCTATAATATATACTACATCTATAATATATACTCTATACTATACTACATCTATAATATATACTCTATACTACACTACATCTATAATATATACTCTATACTATAGTACATCTATAATATATACTCTATACTACATCTATAATATATACTCTATACTACATCTATAATATATACTCTGTACTATACTACATCTATAATATATACTCTATACTACACTACATCTATAATATATACTCTATAATACATCTATAATATATACTCTATACTACATCTATAATATATACTCTATACTACATCTATAATATATACTCTATACTATACTACATCTATAATATATACTCTATACTACACTACATCTATCATATATTATACTACATCTATATATATACTCTATACTATACTACATCTATAATATATACTCTATACTACATCTATAATATATACTCTATACTATACTACATCTATAATATATACTCTACACTACATCTATAATATATACTCTATACTATACTACATCTATAATATATACTCTATACTACACTACATCTATAATATATACTCTATACTATACTACATCTATAATATATACTCTATACTATACTACATCTATAATATATACTCTATACTACATCTATAATATATACTCTATACTTTACTACAACTATAATATATACTCTATACTACATCTATAATATATACTCTATACTTTACTACAACTATAATATATACTCTATACTACATATGTAATATATACTCTATACTATACTACATCTATAATATATACTCTATACTACATCTATAATATATACTCTATACTTTACTACAACTATAATATATACTCTATACTACATCTGTAATATATACTCTATACTACATCTATAATATATACTCTATACTACACTACATCTATAATATATATTCTATAGTATACTACATCTATAATATATACTCTATACTACACTACATCTATAATATATACTCTATACTACATCTATAATATATACTCTATACTACATCTATAATATATACTCTATACTACACTACATCTATAATATATACTCTATACTACATCTAGAATATATACTCTATACTACATCTATAATATATACTCTATACTATACTACATCTATAATATATACTCTATACTACATCTATAATATATACTCTATACTATACTACATCTATAATATATACTCTATACTACATCTATAATATATACTCTATACTACATATATAATATATACTCTATACTATACTACATCTATAATATATACTCCATACTACAACTATAATATATACTCTATACTACATCTATAATATATACTCTATACTATACTACATCTATAATATATACTCTATACTACATCTATAATATATACTCTATACTATACTACATCTATAATATATACTCTATACTATACTACATCTATAATATATACTCTATACTACATCTATAATATATACTCTATACTACATCTATAATATATACTCTATACTATACTACATCTATAATATATACTCTATACTACATCTATAATATATACTCTATACTACATCTATAATATATACTCTATACTATACTACATCTATAATATATACTCTATACTACATCTATAATATATACTCTATACTACACTACATCTATAATATATACTCTATACTACACTACATCTATAATATATTCTCTATACTATACTACATCTATAATATATACTCTATACTACACTACATCTATAATATATACTCTATACTACATCTATAATATATACTCTATACCACATCTATAATATATACTCTATACTTTACTACAACTATAATATATACTCTATACTACATCTATAATATATACTCTATACTATACTACATCTATAATATATACTCTATACTACACTACAGCTATAATATATACTCTATACTACATCTATAATATATACTCTATACTACATCTATAATATATACTCTATACTTTACTACAACTATAATATATGCTCTCTACTACATCTGTAATATATACTCTATACTACATCTATAATATATACTCTATACTACATCTATAATATATACTCTATACTACACTACATCTATCATATATACTCTATACTATACTACATCTATAATATATACTCTATACTATACTACATCTATAATATATACTCTATACCATACTACATCTATAATATATACTCTATACTACATCTATAATATATACTCTATACTACATCTATAATATATACACTATACTATACTACATCTATAATATATACTCTATACTACATCTATAATATATACTCTATACTACACTACATCTATAATATATACTCTATACTACACTACATCTATCATACTCTATACTATACTACATCTATAATATATACTCTATACTATACTACATCTATAATATATACTCTATACCATACTACATCTATAATATATACTCTATACTACATCTATAATATGTACTCTATACTATACTACATCTATAATATATACTCTATACTACATATGTAATATATACTCTATACTACATCTATCATATATACTCTACACTACACTACATCTGTCCTTAATGACCCGTCTCTTTACCGTCTAACCCCTACCTGCTCCTTAATGACCCGTCTCTGTACTGTCTAACCCCTACCTGCTCCTTAATGACCCGTCTCTGTACCGTCTAACCCCTACCTGCTCCTTAATGACCTGTCTCTGTACTGTCTAACCCCTACCTGCTCCTTAATGACCCGTCTCTGTACAGTCTAACCCCTACCTGCTCCTTAATGACCCGTCTCTGTACTGTCTAACCCCTACCTGCTCCTTAATGACCCGTCTCTGTACTGTCTAACCCCTACCTGCTCCTTAGTGACCCGTCTCTGTACTGTCTAACCCCTACCTGCTCCTTAGTGACCCGTCTCTGTACAGTCTAACCCCTACCTGCTCCTTAATGACCCGTCTCTGTACTGTCTAACCCCTACCTGCTCCTTAATGACCCGTCTCTGTACCGTCTAACCCCTACCTGCTCCTTAATGACCCGTCTCTGTACCGTCTAACCCCTACCTGCTCCTTAATGACCCGTCTCTGTACTGTCTAACCCCTACCTGCTCCTTAATGACCCGTCTCTGTACTGTCTAACCCCTACCTGCTCCTTAATGACCCGTCTCTGTACTGTCTAACCCCTACCTGCTCCTTAATGACCCGTCTCTGTACTGTCTAACCCCTACCTGCTCCTTAATGACTTGCTCTGTACTGTCTAACCCCTACCTGCTCCTTAATGACCCGTCTCTGTACTGTCTAACCCCTACCTGCTCCTTAATGACCCGTCTCTGTACTGTCTAACCCCTACCAGCTCCTTAATGACCCGTCTCTGTACTGTCTAACCCCTACCTGCTCCTTAATGACCTGTCTCTGTACTGTCTAACCCCTACCTGCTCCTTAATGACCTGTCTCTGTACTGTCTAACCCCTACCTGCTCCTTAATGACATGTCTCTGTACTGTCTAACCCCTACCTGCTCCTTAATGACATGTCTCTGTACTGTCTAACCCCTACCTGTGTGATTACAGGTTACGGCTAGTGTATCCATAGGAGCCAGCGTCCTCCAGCAGAGACTTCTAGAAATGGACAGTTCCTTGATGACCTCACAAGCCTTCCCCTGATAAAGGTCAGGGGTCAGGGGTCATGTGTGTTACGTTCTTAAAACAACCCCTGGAGCCTTGAGTGTTTGACACAAACACAGATGGATCACACAAGACCCGCAATTATCTAAACCTTTCAGCCGCCATTTCAGACACGAACGCTCCACACACATTGTACAAAATCACACACTCTTCAAAACATCACACACACTACACAACATCACACACACTACACATCACACACACTACACATCTCACACACGTCTTGCTACCAGAGATATTAAACATGGACCAGAGATATTAAACCTGATATTTAACTCAATATTAAAACACACACTCACCTTGTGTCGACACTTCAGGACCACTCCGTAGGCTCCTAGCAGACACAACACCACACGTTAGACAGGATTCTTTGACAGTCGTTGAATTGACTTAATGACATATATGTATATATATATATATAGTTTAACAAATAGTTGAATAATTTATATCATATATATAAATATACAGTTTAACAGGAAGATTGACAGAAAGCTGATATCCTGTCATACTCATAAAGAGTCGAGCTTCACTTGACCTGAAAGACTTGAACCGACCAAAGGAAACCATATTATGGTTATATATTATTATATTATTATATTATGTAAACCATCTAAGGAAACTGAACCACCAGGTATAATCTAAACCATCACTGATCAAACAGTGAGAGCCCACAGGTGAGTTAGGTAGGGGGGGGAGATGGACCCCGAGCCACCCTTTCAGGATCCTTGGGAGAGTGAAAAGCTGATCCGTTGTTCGGCGACCAGGGCGGAACCCACATGGTTCCTCTTCAATCTGAGGTTCCACTATCGGCCGAACCCTCCCTTACCAGCACCTTGGAGTAGACTTTCCCAGGGAGGCTGAGTCATGAATACCCCTATAGTTGGCACACACTCGCTGGTCCCCTTTTTTGAACAAGGGGAACCACCATGCCCGTTTGCCACTCCTTAGGCACTGTCCCAGACTTCCACGCAATGTTGAAAAGACTTGTCATCCACGACAGCCCCTCAACACCCAGAGCCTTCAGCATTTCTAGACGGATCTCATCAACCCCCGGGGCCTTGCCACTGTGGACTTGTTTGACTAACTCAGTGACTTCCTCCCGGGAGATTGATGTTTGCCGCCCATCTTCCTCCAGCTCTGCCTCTACCGTAGAGGGTCGGTTCCTCAAAGTGCTCCTTCCACTGCCCGATCACCTCCTCAGTTGAGGTCAGCAGTGTCCCACCCTTACTGGAAACAGCTCTGGATGGATCCCCGCTTCCCCCTCTTGAGGTGCCGGACAGTTTGCCAGAACCGCTTTGGTGCCGACTGAAAGTCCAACTCCATGGCTTCTCCGGAGTCTCTCAGGCTAACATAGCCTGGAAGGCCTCCTTCTTCAGTCGGACGGCTTCCCTGACCACGTGTGTGTCCACCAGAAGGTCCGAGGGTTTGCCGCCCCTTGAGGCACCAATGACCGTGAGGCCACAGCTCTCAATCTATATATCTATATCTCTATACCCCACATATGCTATATATATATATATATATATACCAGTTAACATACACAGCAATACATGAAACATACACAATACACAATACATGAAACATACACAATACATAAGACATTAATACATTAATACATTAATACATTAATACATAACACATGACTCCATGAATCAACATGGCGGTCACTCACCTTCTCCCACGATCCCCAGGACTTCAAACTTATTCATCACATCAACGAAGGCAGGGATCTTCATGAAATATAAAGACAGCTTGGAGGAGGAGGAGGAGGAGGTGGGGGAGGAGTTGAGGGGAGTTAGGTTTTGAGATAGTGGAGGAGGAGATGGAGGAGGAGGAGGTGAGAGGAGTTAAGTGTGGAGATAGTGGAGGTGGGGGAGGAGGTGAGAGGAGTTAAGTGTGATGATAGTGGCGGAGGAGGTGGAGGAGGAGGAGGAGAGAGGAGTTAGGTGTAGCGATAGTGGATGAGATGAGAGAGGAGTGGGGGGAGCAGCTGAATGGTTAGGAGACGACCTGACGAGGAGTTCCAGTGACTGTGAGTCCAAGCTAGAGAGGAGCTGGAGATGGAGGAGGCGGAGGAGGAGGTGGGAGAGGAGGAGGTGTATGTTCCAGCTAGAAGACGCCGTGGACGGGCCAGCAGGAGGTCCCGGGGAGGTGCTGGCTCTCTGACGGACGCATCGTGATGCACATGGCGGCTACACTCGGACACTCCTGCATCAAACATCACAGCTGGGTTAGTCAGAGTCAGGGGTGAGGGGCAGGGATGAGGGGGAGGGGGTGAGGATTAGGGTGAGGGGAGGGGGAAGGAATGAGGGGTGAAGATGAGGTGGAGGGGTGAGGGGGGGGAAGGGATGAGGGGTGAGGGAGTGAAGACCACCGACAGACTGTTACTCATAACTATTACTCGGAAATCAAGATTCAACTGTTTAAATTAGTCCTACACTATTGTGTCCTTATGACTTTATTACGCTAAATACTACTACTAACTAGTACTACTAACTAGTACTAGTACTACTACTTACACCTGATCTGCTACTGTCTGACCTTTAGTGTGAGCTTCCGTGCCCAAATATGTGTCGGCTACAAAATGTAAAAATACAAACACCAAAACATTTGACCAAACCCATGTGTCGGGTCTCTGGGTGTTTCTACTGTCTGGATGTTTCTACTGTCTGGATGTTTTCTACTGTCTGGATGTTTCTACTGTCTGGATGTTTTCTACTGTCTGGATGTTTTCTACTGTCTGGATGTTTCTACTGTCTGGATGTTTTTACTGTCTGGATGTTTCTACTGACTGAATGTTTTCTACTGCCTGGATGTTTCTACTGTCTGGATGTTTCTACTGTCTGGATGTTTCTACTGGCTGAATGTTTTCTACTGTCTGGATGTTTTCTACTGTCTGAATGTTTTCTACTGTCTGGATGTTTTCTACTGTCTGGATGTTTTTACTGTCTGGATGTTTTCTACTGTCTGGATGTTTTTACTGTCTGGATGTTTCTACTGTCTGAATGTTTTCTACTGTCTGGATGTTTTCTACTGTCTGGATGTTTTCTACTGTCTGAATGTTTTTACTGCCTGGATGTTTCTACTTACTAAATGTTTTCTACTGTCTGGATGTTTCTACTGTCTGGATGTTTCTACTGTCTGGATGTTTATACTGTCTGGATGTTTCTACTGTCTGGATGTTTCTACTGTCTGAATGTTTTCTACTGTCTGAATGTTTTCTACTGTCTGGATGTTTCTACTGTCTGGATGTTTCTACTGGCTGGATGTTTTCTCTTAATGGGACACAGGGAAATGGAGGAATCTGTCTGAAAGAACAGTGACTCATTCCTACTCACATGTAGGTTGGCCCACAAGTAGCCGACATTTCTGCACACAGAGAAAATTATATAAGTTGATTATTTGCTGTTGCGCACAGACACGCACGCGCGTGCACGCACACGCACACGCACACAAACAAACACATACACATTTTTTCTAAAGTCGTCATTGTTGACATGGCACTCGATGGTGTTTGCAAATGTAGGCGTGTGTGCATGTGCGCGCCTGTGTGTGTGCGTGTGTGTGTGTGTGTGTGTGTGTGTGTGTGTGTGTGTGTGTGTGTGTGTGTGTGTGTGTGTGTGTGTGTGTGTGTGTGTGTGTGTGTGTGTGTGTGTGTGTGTGTGTGTGTGTGTGTGTGTGTGTGTGCTCGGACCAAAATAAGCCATAACACCAAAACACGTTAAGTCATGTTTCTCCTGGTCCATCCTAACAGGTAGTCCGACTCATCAGCTCTGAACTAGTTGAGACACACACACACACACACACACACACACACACACACACACACACACACACACACACACACACACACACACACACACACACACACACACACACACACACACACACACACACACACACACACACACCTCGGAGCGGCTCAGTCCGCGCATTTTACCCACAACAACAACAACCCTAAACACACCGTTAGACGCGTCGTCCAACACCCAAATACCCCACCCCACTGTAACGTGCACCGGCAGTTAAACCAGCGTCCAGTTGTTCTACACACACACACACACACACACACACACACACACACACACACACACACACACACACACACACACACACACACACACACACACACACACACACACACACACACACACACACACACACACACACACACACACACACACACACACACCATCAAGCATACAGACACACTAATCATAGACATGCATCACTCTCTCTCACTCCCCCCCCCACACACACACACACACACACACACACACACACACACACACACACACACACACACACACACACACACACACACACACACACACACACACACACACACACACACACACACACAGTGACTTACCGTGGCGGTAGAGGAGCAGAGAGAGGAGATGCGTCTATATCCACCCACCAGTGCAGATCTGCTCTGCGCTGCGCACTACACACTCAACGGTAACTGGATCCTGGCGACCCACAGGCTGGGCGCCTGGCAACGGACGGGATTCGAGAGGGACGTGTCGTCTGGCCAATCATGCCTCGGTACAGGTACGAAGGGGGCGGGGCCGCCTCCTCCTTCGGGGCCAATGGGAGGACGGGATGATGCTGTGCGGAGAGAGAGAGGCGAGGAGCGCAGTTTGCTGCAGGAGGAGCCGACACGACTGTGGCAGTTTGTCTCTAAATTACATAATTCATAAGTTCACAGCCACCCTCGTGGAAACGTAGGGGGCTGCGTTTAAGGGCTTGTTTTAGACTCGTTTTATATTATGTAAACATTTGTGTAGTTTGTTGGTATTTTTGTAATTCTTGTAATTGTGCACTTTGTGCAATTTTCAGCACATCTTTCGAGCTGGCAATAACATTTCCTCTACATTGTACACTGTGCCTTATACATGTGACACATAAACCAAATCAGAATCTGAATCTGACCAATGATGATGATGATGAAGAAAAGGGCCGGTTGCTTTGTTTATACACATACAATCATCCAGCGTGGTCTCCAGAAACACATTCAAACCGTGTTGGGGGGGTTTTGACCAGCCTCAATGGGTATCGCTATGTGTCGGTGGGTATATGGTGCATAATTGTGTGGGGAAAGTGCAATATAATAAGTGTAGTTATTAATGTGATACACTTTGTCGCCATCCTTCCTCTGGGATCTGGCGCCACCTACAGGACTAAACCAAGATAATACACCCTGTTCCCGTAGCAATATATATGGCTAATTGGAAATTAGAAGCTAGAAAGAAATATATAACTGAATGGATGGATGTAAGGCACGTATAACCTGAGAAAGTATAATGCGTTTATACTAAAGTATAAGTTTGACAAAATGATGTGGGACTTTATAACCAACTGTTACTTCACCCCCCATTCAAACCAGTGGTGACCCGCGGCCAATAGAGGGCGCTCAAATGTGCACACAAACCACTGGAGAGCTGAACATCTGAGTGTATCAATTAATTATTACATTGTTTTTATTGGATAAAGGAGAGTCATGCTGTATTTGTGTATAATTCCCTGTATTTATCACTTGGAATGAGAGAGAACCGTACAAATTGTGAACTGTGGGCTGTTCTCCACGGAGCCTAAAGTCCCAAAAGCTATCTTGTGCGCACAAGTTGTTTTGTGTTGTGATTATTATAAGGTCATTTCTGCTTTGAGGACCACTGCGGTAAGGGTTACATTTAGGACATAAGAGTTCATGTCCGCCTAAACAGAACCTGTCAGACATTTTGTCAGACATTTAGCAAAACTCCAGATTATGTTCATTGATTAATGCCCATATTTTGAACATGCAGTGGGAAATAGTTCTGTGCAATATCCATAAAGGTCTATATTTTATAAAAGGGCCAGTCTTAATTTGCTGAGATAATAACTGGTAACCACACACTGGTTATGTAAGCTTATTATGGTGTGTTCTCAGTCATCAGTCCTGACTCGCCAGTTTAGGTGACATTTTCTGACAGTTTTTCATTTGCTTTCAGTTCACTGCGACCGCACACTCAAAAGAAGCTGCAAAAGGTACACAGCTCTCCTAAGGAAAGAGATGACCCAATCAGCGTGTCATCAGAAGAAGATGAACGACCTCCTCCAGATGACAGGGAACAGAACAATGAAGAGGAAAAAAACAACAGTAACTGTCCTGATGCTTTTAGATTAACAAGATCTGGTGAACCAAACATTATATGTTATCACGGAGGAAATATCAAATGTGCTGAACAGAATGCAGACAAATGCTGGTTCAGAGAATGGCTTTAATGTCCACGACAACTAGAGTGCGTGCAATGACGTTTGCATGACGATAGCCATGTTCATTTTTACTGTCCATACCGTATATATATATTAATCTTCAACTGTTGATACAATTGCATATCCCTGCTCACAACCTGCTGTATATACATTATATATATTTATCCTGTTGATATAATTGCATACCCCGGGTCTCTCTACCTGTTGAATACTTATTATTATTATACACCTATAATTCTGCACATATCTCATACATACTGCATATCTCATTTATACCTGTTTTATACCTAGTAGACTGTTTTTACATATTATTTAACCACTGTACATTATATATTAACATGCACTTTACTGCAACATTTGCACTTTTTCACTGTACTGTACTTTTACATTTGAATACATTTAATACATTTGAATCTAATCTAATCTAATCTAATCTAATCTAATCTAATCTAATAGGGGCTTCTTGACAGTGGTTTTGACAGTCTTGATGAGACGATATCAGTCAATCCTGCTGTGGTTGTTGAATGACATTATGTGTGCATTATTTTTGCACAAAAAAACAACTAAATAACTGCATTATATGAAAGTCATGCTGTATATGTTGACAAAACATTGTACAGACAGAATACATCATAAAGTGTTCAAAGTTGAAAGTAAGTGTTAAACCATAGTAAAGCATTTTGAATTGACCCTGTAGACTCTGTTCTTGATAAAGTTACACACATGAGTGTTAGTGTGCTATTCACGTAAAACATGAATAGTTCTAACTTGTTATCATTCACAGACTGTCAATTCCTTTAAATGTCCCGTATCTCTAAATAGGCCTAATATTATTATATCTTTTTTCATTATCACTTTGTAAATTAGTTCATTGCTACTGATGACACAAATAAGAGAGGTATACACGTAGCCTAAAACAACAATAATATCTAGTCATCACTTTAATTTTTATTTTTTTATTTTTTTAAGCAGTAGTAGTGTCTTTAATGTTTCTTCGGAAGAATTCATTTATTTTTATATATTATATTTATTGGGTTTTTCACATAGACAGAAATAGTCACACATACATACATTGACACATCAAGTCAAGTCAAGTTTATTGTCACTTCACAGTTTACACGAGTATAAAGCAGTGATGTGAAAATATTATGTGCAAAACCCGACGACAGACAGCAGTTATAAAAATAAGATAACAATAAAATTAAAACAATACAATAAAATAAGTAAACAAAACTGTATAAAGTTAAATATATAAAATAAAAATGCAATTTATGAAATGCAATATATCGTCACAGAAAAAGACCAATATATGTATATATAAATCAATGTAATAAAATATACATTGTTATATATACGCCCTTGTTCAGCAGCCTGATGGCCTGACTGTGGAAGCTGTCTCTGAGTCTATTTGATACCACGTGATACTGCGGTATCGCCTGCCTGGCGGTTGGGCAGTTGGTGGCTGGTGGGCAATGTCTTTATGACGCGTTTGGCCTTGGCCACGCACCGCTGGTTGTATATATCCAGGAGGGAGGGGAGCTCACCTCCAACCATATACTGGGCCGTCCGCACCACCCTTTGAGTGCGGTGCAGTTCCCGTACCAGGCGGTGATCCACCCTGTAAGAACACTCTCGATGGTGCCGTTATAGAATGTTCTCAGGATGCGGGGGCCCGTGCTGTATTTCCTCAGACGCCTGAGGAAATCCAGGCGTTGTTGGGCCCTTTTCACCACGTGTGTGGTGTGCGTGGACCATGTGAGGTCCTCGGAGATGTGCACGCAGAGGAACTTGAAGCCTCTCTACTGCAACACCGTCGATGGAGATAGGGCTGTGCTCTCCTCTCTGCTTCCTGTAGTCCACCATCAGCTCCTTGGTCTTCTTGACATGGGAAAGAACATACAGTCACACATACATACATTGACACATAACATAACACATAACACATAACAGTCCCCTCCACCCACCCCCCACCCTCAATATCGAACATTCAGGGAAACCTCACAGGTTGAAATGAAACAGGAGTAAATACAATTAGATAAAGTAAAGGATGTGAAACAATAATAATAATGAAAAAATGAATTAAATAGGAGAGGGAAGTTTGGAGTCCCCTGCTGCTACCTCCGCGACCCGATTACGGATAAGCGGGAGAAGATGGATGGATGGATGAATTCAATAAAAATAAAATTATACAAACAAAATAAAAATATGAAAGAATAACTCGTTTCTATATTTAGATAGTTATTATAATTCTTATTTTGTTATAAGCAGCATTATTATTATTCCTTATTTTTTTAATCGGTGTTTGATAGCGATATTAATCTATTTCATTCATCAATTTCCACTTGAAAGTCCACTTTTCCAAAGCGAGGCAGGACGCCATTTCCCACAGCCACATTGCAGGTGTAGGACCATCCGTATTTTTCCACCTCAATGCAATTACTCTCCTTGCCTGAAGTAGGCAGATATTAATCAAGGACACTGCTTTTGAGTTTCATTGCAGTGTTTATTGTCTGGGTTTGTGCCTTTAAACAGGCACAATTGTAATTTCTACTTTTAAGTCATCTCTCCAAGCATTGAGTCTTGAGTGTGAATTGTCCTTTGATTTGGACTGCAGCAGAACATCAATGAATGATAGTTGGCCTCGAGTATCCATATGATTTAGAGTGGCCCTACAACTGACAAGGGTGGCTCATCTAAGCATTTAGTCTGTGAATTTAAAGAAGTGGCTTCTAGGGATGGCATATTTATGAACCAACTGATCAAAGGACATACGTTTTCCTTGGCAGCCCACTGTTTGAATCCCCCATACGCTCTACCGGGGGCAAAGTTATCATTACCCCATATTGGGGAGAACTGGGAGAGTTTGGGAGCATCTCCTATATAGACATGTGCTTCATGCCAAACAGAAAGAGTCATTTTAACAAATGGGTTTTTTGTCAGATTTTTTTTCCAGCATGAGCAGAGTACATACGACTGGAGGGATAGGCCTGATGTTGTATTGCGTTCAATGTCTAGCCATGCTGGAGGGTCAGAGGTGGAGAAGTAAAACATGGCTGTGCGAAGCTGCGCTGCCCAACAATACAATTGTAGATTAGGTACTTGAAGTCCCCCTCTATCATAAGGCAGATGCAAAAGGTAGTCTTGCACGCCTGTTGTTCCATATGAAACTTGAGAAGAGCTGCCTGAGTTTGCAAAAAAATGATTGTGAAAGAGGGAGAGGAATAGACTCAAACAGGTAAAGAAATTTGAGCAGAATGGACATTTTAAGATATTAATAGGGCCTAACATGGAGATGGGCATTGGCATCCATCTATTCAGAGATTCTGTTACTGATTGTATTATGGAGTCATAATTAGAGTGGACAATATTCTCAATTTCTGGGACAATTTTTATTCCTAGGTATACAGTATATAAAACCCTCCTTAGTAGCTGAAAAGGGGGTGGGTATCTCTGGGTTGTGTCTCTCATTTTTATTTAAAAATAATATGGTGGATTTAGAATTATTAACCTTATATCCAGAGAATTCCCCAAATTAATTGATTAGACTAAGAGTTGGGATAGATGTTCTCAACTTGGACAGGAAAATTATAATATCATCCGCAAATAAGGAAATGATATGCTTAGATTCACCTATCATCACACCCGAGATTCTCTGATGTTGCCGGATAGCCAAAGCTAGTGGTTCAACAGCAAACAGAAATGAAAGAGGGGACAGGGGTTCTGATTAAATTGAATGGCACAGTCCTCAGTGTCCCATAACTCTGGGGTGGGGTAAATCACATTTTGGAAGTTATTCATCTTGTGCGCACAAGATAAATAACTTGTGCGCACAAGATAAATAACAAATATATCTAGATGTTAAAAAATACTTTTGGGACTATAGGGGCTCCGTAGTTTTCTACCTCATTAGAGTACATATAATATACTTATACCTTGTTACAGTAGCATCAAATAAATGATTTATAAAAAGCCAGTTTTCTTCTAAGATTTATGTGGACCATCCATCTGCCAGAAGTACTCAAAAAGAACAAACAGGCAAACACAATGGCAAGCGAGACATGAATAATAATTAACATTACACGTTATTTAAAACAAACACAAAAAAATAAAATAAAGACAATTATATATTGTTAAAAATAAGACAAAGGTGGTAGCAATACTTTAATACTTTATTACTATGTAAGAAACTATTGTTTTTAAACACTTTTTTAAAGGGCCTATATTTATTAACTTGATCAATAAGTTACATTTATAAACTTAAAATATGGCTTTATTTATAGACTTCAACATGGGTAATATTTATAAACTTGGAAATGGGTTATATTTCTGAACTTGAAAATGGGTTATATTTCTAAACTTGAAAATGGGCTATGTGTCATATCCCACATGACTTGAACGCACCGTCATACGTCCTGTCCCAATACACATCCATGGTATTTATTCAGATCACTCACACACTAATAAGAGCAAGAAGAAGAAGAAGAGCGCCAGACGTGAGTTATTGTTTTTAACCTTTTTTCGTAATCCTACGAAGTTTCGGGAACGTTTTTCCGTTAAAGCGACACGTCGCGAGACGTCGTGTAGACGTATTATGTTTACGGTCTTCCAGAAGTGTTTTGACGATGCTAACACGAAAGCTAATGCTAGTTAGTTAGTTATTAACCAGGGGCTACCAGTGGCTACATAGCCTGCTAGCTATCGGCTAACGGCTAGGTAGCCGCTAGCTGTTCGCTGGCTGTTCAGCAAAGTCTGCTATTGACACTTTAATCTTTAGTAAAACGTTAAACATTTAGTGATGGTAGCTAGTGGTGAGGCGTTCATGTGTCACTGATAATAAACAACAACAAACCACAATAAACTTCTCTTTAAAAGTTTTTAATAGTTATAATTTACTTATTATTAAATTCTAATTTAGCAGAATATAATCTACAGAATAGATTCAAATGTGCTCAAAATTTCAGGAATATCTAGGTTACAAGAATTACAAAAAGTACACAAAAGTACATATTTACATAATTGTAGTATAATAGTTTTCCGTATAGCTCGGCATAACATTTTGTTCAAATGTTACTGAAAACAAGTTTAAGTGTGTAAAAGTGTTTTTTTTGGGGGGGGGTGATGCTGAAAAATAAAAAAAGATATACACATACTATGGAGTATAGCTAAAATAACGTTATCTTTATTATAATTAACGTGGATGTCGTGGTGGTTTGGAATTCATTTGACCGTATAGACTCCTCACTCACATCAGTAACATAATACATTGTTATGTAACTGATGATATCATACAGGTACAGGTCTGTATGATGTAATCAGTAATGGAGGAAGAGAAACACCCACCACTGTGGGCCATGGGGTTTTTCCAGAACTAAATGTCACACACACACACACACACTCACTTTGTATGTGGGAGTGACCATAACAGTATGACCTCTTGAGTTTTTGTTTGAATCTAAAACCCAGATGATGGTGAGTTCAGGACTTCAACAAAGATTATTTTAAACCATAGTCTACGTTGGACTATGTATAAATTCCATTGGCTAGACATGCGGAAAGAGATGGACTGATTCTAATTCTAACTGTCCTAATTCTATCCCAACTGTTTTTAGTGGTGTGTTAATAATTAATGTATTAAGCATATATTAACACCAGTGCTTATTTATAATAACACACAAAACAGACCCATTCAAGCAGAGGGGGAGCAGGTAGGCTAGATATCCACATCATAGGAACATTCATACTCTCAATATTCACAATATCTCAGTGATAATAAACAATATGGTAATGATAATAATCACAATAATAATAGTAGAACTACACATTCTGTAGTTATCTTGCAGTTATCTTATAACAGACAATCAAACAAACAAACAGGGACAAAAACATAACCTCCTCCCCTCCCCCCCAGGACAGGTAGCGCTGTACTCCCAGGACAGGTAGCTAGTAGGTGGAGGGAAGAGTGGATGGATGGGTGGAGGAGCTTGAAGATTCAGCAGGTGTATAACGTCCCACCTCATTAGTTCCCTCTTGTCCTTCTTCCAGGACCGTACACCAGGCAGCCCATCAGCAGAGCCCGGCCCAGAGGTCTGGCTGTTGGTCCACCTGACAGACATACATCTGGGGCCCGCCGCCATGGGCAAAACATCGCTGAAGGGTAAGAAGGCTCTGCTTCCAGAGACAGTCAGCTGAGGCAGGGGATTCACCACACACACACATCAGCATGTCACATGTCACATGTTCCCAGACGAGCAGTGTGACTGACTGAATCAGATGATCTGGGGTGCGTTTCCCGAAGCCTTCTTAACGCTACGTCATTCGTAAGTTCCACCTTAAGTTCCACCTTAACTTCTCGCCGTGTTTCCCGAAACGTTCTTAGCTAAGTATACCTTCCGTAAGTAACACTTTCGTAGGGCAGGTCTGGAGCTCTCTTAACTCCACCTTAGCGATGTTGTCAGCTCTCTCCGCTAGTGGCCACCACTGTTCCGACCCGCAAGCCTCTGAAATCAGCTGTTGGCCTAGTTTTATTTCAATCTGTGAATCAATATGTAGTTCATAACGGTAATAATATACAACAAAAATACCACATTAATGGGAATGTTTTCATGCCGAAATTGTACATTACGGTGGATACATTTTGCACTTTATTGAACATGAAATCGCCTCTTAAACTCCTAAAACTCGAAACATGCTCGAAAACAGTCTTCACGATTCAGCGCCACCTCATCCAGCATGACCTCCATCTCCACATTGGTGACGCTGGCGGACCGCTTTTTGCGATGTTTTTGCCCTGACATCAGTGGCGTAGCGGAGGCCCCCGCAGACCCCGCGGTGCGGGGGAGCCCCGGAGTTTAGGAGCCCCCCCCCCCCCCCCCCTACCTGTTAAGTTGCTAGGCACCACGGTTTGACTGGCCATCTGGCATACCTGCCGGCCCGGACCACCACCCTACCGTCGGACTTCACGATCGCGACCCCCCCCCCCCCCCCGTTGGACTTCATGACCTGCGGGGGAGCACCGAAATATTGCGCAACACCACTGCCTGACATATCTAATGTTACATATCTAATGTTCATTTCTTGTTGGTGCGCTTTTATTGAAATTGTCAGCCAATCAGAGAGAATTGTGAACTACACCAGTTATGTGATGGGGCTGCTGGTTAATCAACCCTAATTGCAAAGTTATTTAAGGCACCATGACAATGATATAAAAAATATTTAAATCAACCTTTTCTTGCCAAATAAGGTGTACTGGTAGGTGGCGTAATTTGCTGAGGTGGTGTAGCGCGAAGAGGCTTGATATCACAATCTGAGGTGGCGGGCTCGTGCCACCTGTAGGCAATCATTAGATTTACGGTTTGATAATTGAGTTTGTAAGTTTTAAATTCTATGAATATGTTCTCAGTCATGATAAATGCAATGTTCTTTAGTATTCCTGCAGTGTTTTATTGATAAAACTCTCATAACGCGGTGAAACAGTCGCTACCTGGAGTGAAAAGTCGATTCTCGAGTCATCGATTTCAGCGCAACGTCGGACGTAAGAAGGTATACCTTAAGCAGCCGCCTGAGGGATAGTTCGTGGAACACACGTAGAACAGTAAACAACTTTAGTAAGGTATACCTTTCAAGTCTTCGTAACACGCTAAGAGACAACGTTATCGGGAAACCCACCCCTGGTCTCTTAGCCGAACTGTGTTCTTCTGTTCTGTTCTTGTTTCCAGTATTCAGTTTTCCCGTCTGATCTAATGGTGAAGCTCTTATACGAAAGTGAAACGAAAAAGCTACATTTGAGTCACTGAAATAATTTGAATTTCAAAGCAGCCAGCGATGACAACATCTTTCATCATAAAATCCATGTTTGAATAATGAAAAGATTTACATGAGCACAAATGACTCTGAACATATCTCGTTTGATACGTGGAAATGGATCACCAAGTACATTGGGTCTGTCCGTAACACAACATTCAACATTTAATAACATCTCATCATTGATGTTTTCAGACCAAAAAGAAGGCAAGAAGGAGAAGCTGGGCAGGAGCCTTCCAGCCCAGAGTTCCAACCCCGCAGCCACTAAAGGTAACACTCACGTTCTGCTGTTTACCTGGATGTTAAACTACCAACCCCATACAGATGTTAAACTACCAACCCCGTACAGATGTTAAACTACCAACCCCATACAGATGTTAAACTACCAACCCCGTACAGATGTTAAACTACCAACCCCATACAGATGTTAAACTACCAACCCCGTACAGATGTTAAACTACCAACCCCGTACAGATGTTAAACTACCAACCCCGTACAAATGTTAAACTTCCAACCCCGTACAGATGTTAAACTACCAACCCCGTACAGATGTTAAACTACCAACCCCGTACAGATGTTAAACTACCAACCCTGTACAGATGTTAAACTACAAACCTCCATACATACTGTAGATTTTGTGGAGTTGTCTCCTGGTTGGTTCTGGATGTAACATGGTGTTGTCTCCTGGTTGTTTCTAGATGCCTTCAGCTGGGAGCAGTACTTGAAAGACACAGCGTCCACCCCGGCGCCTCCAAGCTTCTTCCGTCAGGTAGAAGTATACTTCTTGCTACAGATAGGGTTAAGGAGGCCTCTTGCTCTAGGATGCTACAGGTAGGGGTTAGGGGGCATCTTGCTCTGGGATGCTACAGGTAGAGGTTAGGGGACATCTTGCTCTAGGATGCTACAGGTAGGGGTTGAGGAGGCATCTTGCTGTAGTATGCTACAAGTAGGGGTTAGGAGACATCTCGCTCTAGGATGCTACAGGTAGAAATTAATGGACCTCTTGCTCTAGGACCCTACAGGTAGGGGTTGGGGGACATCTTGCTTCAGGACTGACCACGATCTCCTTCCTGTCTGTAGTCCCGTCTCCCTCCCACCAACGACTTCAAGGTGGGGATGAAGCTTGAGGCGCGGGACCCTCGTAATTCCACCTCCGTCTGCATCGCCACGGTGATGGGCTTGACGGGCACCCGCCTGCGGCTGCGTCTGGACGGCAGCGACAACACCAACGACTTCTGGCGCCTGGTCGACTCCGCCGACATCCAGCCAATCGGAACCTGTGAGAAGAAGGGAGACATGCTGCAGCCTCCGTTGGGTAACCATGACGACCACACCCTGATCTGATCTATAATCTATAACACACAGGACCACACCCTGATCTGATCTATAATCTATTCTCTGATGGTTGTTTTTTACTGCCAGGGTTCCGGATGAACGCGTCCTCGTGGCCCATGTTCCTCCTCCGGACGCTGAACGGGGCAGAGATGGCACCGGGTACCGCCTTCAAGAAGGTAGGAGCTCCACCATCACCCGGGGACGTGACCCGGGGACGTGACCCGGGGACGTGACCCGGGGACGTGACCCGGGGACGTGACCCGGGGACGTGACCCGGATAGTCCTCATGTCCATCATAACCCATGTACAAAGGTAGGGCTAATTTTAGGGAAAAGAAAAATTGAGGATTTACAAGTCGAGCCCAGATCAGAGGCACTTAGAGACAGCTAAAGACCGCTAACCAGGGCCATATATTATAGAGACGTCTTGGTATTGATATTGATATACTTATGTCACTATGTGACAACCGTGGTCTCCTAACCCTACTAAAGATTAAACACTATGGGTCCCCAGGAGCGCCACTAGAGACAGTTTATACACTATGGGCCCCCAGGAGCGCCACTAGAGACAGTTTATACACTATGGGCCCCCAGGAGCACCACTAGAGACAGTTTATACACTATGGGCCCCCAGGAGCGCCACTAGAGACAGTTTATACACTATGGGTCCCCAGGAGCCCCACTCAAGACAGTATAAACATTATGTGCCCCAAGATGCCCCACTAAAGACAGTTTCTACACTATGGGCCCCCAGGAGCCCCCTCGGCCCCCCCAGAACAACCTGACCCCCGGTATGAAGCTGGAGGCGGTGGACAAGAAGAACCCTTACCTCATCTGCCCGGCCACCGTGGGCCAGGTGAAGGGGCCTGAGGTGTTCGTCACCTTCGACGGGTGGAGGGGGGCCTTCGACTACTGGTGCCGATACGACTCCCGGGATATCTTCCCGGTGGGGTGGTGCTCCGTCACCAAGCACAGCCTGCAGTCGCCCGGCAACAGTGGTGAGTTTCTTCTGCTCCTCGCCGCTCCTCCTCCTCGCTACGTCTCTTCCTCTCCTCCATCTCTTCGTCTTCTCTCCTCTTTTCCTATGCTCTCCTCCTCTCTCCTCTCACCTCATTTTTCCTATCCTCTCCTCACTCTTCTCTTCTCCTCTTCTCTGTCCTCTCCTGCCTCCTCTCTCCTCCAGGTGGCAGCAGAGCTCTGGCCAGGCCCAGAGGCTGCCTCCCATTAAGCTCTTTTGTCTTCTTCTGAGTTGTTTACTTGGTTGTGTTGTCATGCCAACCAGATCTGTCCTCACATGTGATGAGCTCTGTGCTGGCGGAGAGCCGACACCTCTCTATGAGCTCCCTCAGTTATTTAGTTTACTTTTTTTTTTGGTATTTTAAATTTACCTAGAATTTAAAGCAAGTCAAGCTAGTGTGTGTGTGTGTGTGTTATCACATATGATCGCCAAACACTCGTGGAATTACGGAACAATACAACGCAACAAAGGACTGGGACTAACCTGCGGAGATCCGGAGGGACAAAGGAGAGCAGGGTGAGGGGAGCCCCTTCCCCGGCCGGAGCCACCAAGCCCCGGGGGGCAACCACAAACGTGCCCGCAGGAGAGAGGGTTCCGTGGCGGCCTACTGGTTAGGATACGCCGAAGAGGATGGAAACCAGCCCTACCGAGCATTCTCCTTGCCAACGTGCAGTCTCTTGCAAACAACGATCGGTGAACTGAACTGCCGTACCGCCTCGCAGCGGGACGTCAGAGAGTGTTGCGCCATGATTTTAACGGAGACGTGGCTGTCCTGTGATACCTGACGAAGCAGTGAAACCACCGGGATTCTCTTTGTTTCGGACTGACAGAACAGCTGAGTTTACGGGGAAGAACAAAGGTGGGGGTGTACAGGTGCTTTCTCAACACTGCTCATCTAATTTGGAATTACTGATATTTAAGTGTCGCCCTGTTAACTTACAGAGGGAAATCCCCGCTATTCTTATGGTGCCGGTTTACATCCAACCACGGGCTAATGCGAACATCGCATTGGACAAACTTTACATCGAGGTGAGCAAGCTTTGCTACCCTGAAACGCTACCCCAAGGCAGTCCCCATCGTAGCGGGGGACTTCAACCACTGCAACTTAAAGAAGGTTTATACTATCAACACATCTCATGTCCGACAAGACACGGCAAGCCTCTTGATCACTACACCACTATTCAGCACGCTTATCGCGCTGTTGCATGTCTGGCTTTTGAGAATTCAGACCACGCCTCCGTGCTTCTGCTTCCTGTTTATAAACCAAATTTAAAGACCGGGCCCACAACTGTGAGGACCGTGCGTTGCTGGTCAGACCACCCCATTCTACATCTGCAGGGCTGGCTGGAAGTCACGGACTGGAGTGTATTCAAGACCACTGACCTGGATGTGTACGCAGATCATGTCAGCATTACATACACATTAACAGGCTAGTGGAGGAATGCATCCCGACCAGACCTGGTCGTTCATTCCCAAACCACAAAGGTTATGAGGACGGCGGGAAAAGATCATCGGATGTGCACTTCCATGCATTGAGGAGATCTTTAAGACCAGATGTTGGAAGAAGGCCATCTCCATCACAAGGGACCGCAACCACCCTGGGCACCATCTCGTCGCCGGTTCCGCAGCATCCGTACAAGGACTACCAGGTTCAAGGACAGTTTTTATCCATGGGCAGTGACCTACTGAAATGCTAGCAGTGCTGCTACTATGATAACGTTGTCATCCATATAACGTTTCACTATCATACCTTTGCTGGACTTTCTGGACTCATTACAGTTACTACACTGCACTGTATTCATGATGCTGCTGCACTACTGGCACCTTAAAATGCTTTTTGCACAATTCAACATTTGTATATATCATCCATCAGTCACTTTATTGTTCTTCTATTGTGTACAGTATAGTATAGTATAGGAGTGTAGTGTTTTATAGTATAAGCTAAGTACATAGTAAAGTATATTGTGTTAAATTGTAGGAAATTCATACTGCAGGAGGGAATGGCGAGTAAGCATTCCATTGTGCTTAAAGTTCTTGAATCTTGAATCTAGTATTTAACAAATGTGATTATTAAGGCCTGGGTTGAGGCCTTGTGCCAAATCTCCTTGTGCTCCTTGCTTGTTCACTGTGGCTGGGAGCAGATGGGCGCTAGCAGGTAGTGGAGTGTGAGGAGAGGAGAGGAGAGGAGAGGAGAGGAGAGGAGGGGGGGGGGGGGGGGGTCTGCTGGACAGCTGAGTGTTGTATTCCACCAGGAATGCGTTCTACAAACCCCCACACAGTCTGACCTGGAGACAGTGGAGCATCAGAAGGATGTCCACAATATCACCCTGATAACAGCAGGTCCAGCTGCTGGATAAACAGAGAGACTGATCTCTCTCTGAGAGACACAGACAGACTGACTGATCTCTCTTTGAGAGACACACAGACATATATTATATGCTTTATACAAACTATGTGTGTATATAGATATAGATAGATATAGTATTGTTTTCACTATGGTTATTGTTTTATGATCATATTTTGTATCCAAATGTACTCGTCGTTCTTTGGCAACATAACTGTTGGTTTTCATGACTTTGACTGTGAGAGAGAGACAGAGGGAGAGAGAGAGACGCCGAGGGAGGAAGGAGGAAGATGTACGTCCTTCACTACCTGCCCTGTTTACACAGAGCCCCCATGTTTACTGTGGAGCGTCCCCAGCCCAGGCCCTGGAACACTCTCACTCCTTTAAATCATCCACACGTTCAACAGAAGATCCCACCAGGGCTTGGAGAAGACCCCTGTATACCTGCCTCACACCACCCAGCCCTGCCTGGTCTCTGACCCCCACTACCCCGGCCTGGGAGCCTCTCCATGGAAGTGTGCTCCTGAATATCGAGAATAAAGTATATGGGAGAATTGTTTTGATTTGCCTATGTTTTCCTGGCAAGTATCAGAGGTGTCTGGATTCTGTCTTCTATTCCAGGCTCTCAGTTTCCTTTTGGCGATTCAGGGAAACTTTGGCTGGCAGATTGATCTGGTCTCTCCACTGAGGTCTGCATACCGCTGCGTAGACCATCACACATTATTGGTTATTGTGTTGTTGTTCACTGATGGGTGTCGTTTCTCCGTGCCTGGTGGTTGTGTGTTTAAGACTCTGGTCACGATGCTGTGGTTGTCAGGGACTGGACGGAGGTGCTGAGTGTTTGTTTTACCATCCCAGCTAGTCCACATTCAGCACACGCCACCTCATCTTCCTCTGTTTAGTCTTCTGAGAAGCCCTTGGTTCAGGGTGTAGCCTGTTGTAGTGTATTTGACGTACTAACTACTATAGTATACTATACTATACTTCATAATATAAACAACCTCATATGTGACTTACTATGTGATGTACTAACTACTATACTACATAATAGAAACACCCTCATATGTGACTTACTAACTATACTGTACTATACTACATAATAGAAACACCCTCATATGTGACTTACTAACTACTGTCCTACAACAATGTTATATTTAGTTACTAACTACTGTTCTATACTACATAATAGAAACAACCTCATATGTGACTTACTAACTACTGCACTATACTACATAATATTAACAACCTATGTGACTTACTAACTATACTGCACTATACTATTTTATAGAAACAACCTCATATGTGGCTTACTAACTATACTGTACTATACTACTTAATATAAACAACCTCATATGTGACTTACTAACTACTGTACAATACTACTTAATGGGCCAGATGCCTTGACCCCAACCGGCTTCTTAATGACCTCTGTAGTCACTGGAAGTCCCTTTGTGTGAGTGGTGAACAACCTGGGTTCCTTTAGAGAAGCGTCCGGGCCCTAAGGATCCTTCATAATAGAGAGGCAGCTGAAGGCTGAGACCGGCCTCGCAGAGGAAATGAAAGTCCATATGGCTTACGGCTAATTAGCCGGAGGGGGGTGAGCTGTAGCACAGAGACAAGCTTCAAGCCTCTTCCTCATGTGTGGAGTCTGTTCTCCTGCAGCCCCCACCCCCTACTGCAGCTGTCTCACTCCCCCACCCAGGGCTTCACAAGCTGGGCTCCAGCCCTCACTCCCCCACCCAGGGCTTCACAAGCTGGGCTCCAGCCCTCACTCCCCCACCCAGGGCTCCACAAGCTTGGCTCCAAACCCAGCACTTTTCTTTAGGGAACAGGGCCTGATGTTTCGTAGTGTTTCATCCCTCTGCTGCTGTGTGTCTTCTGTGTTTCTCCCCAGTCCCGCTGGCCAAGCCCCCGGCGTCGCTGCAGTCGTCCTCTCCCTCCAAGCCCAGCCGGCGCTCCATGCAGGCCCCGTTCCGACTGCCCAGCCCCTTGCCCCAGCTGCCTGTCCGCAAGGGGGTGCGAGGCCGGCGGCCCAAGAGTGAGACCTTGGCGCTCCTCAAGGCTGTGGCGGAGGCCGCCGCTGCCACCGCCAAGACGGCCCCCCCAGGGGGCCACACCCAGCCAGCCCCTCGGCCCCACAAGAAGAGAGGACCCAAACCAGGCAGCAAGGTGAGGGATGGGGAGGTGGAGGCAGGTTACACCTTCTTCATGGCTTTCTAAGTCAGTAGCACCACCCAAACGGTATGGACTAAGACAGTGGGGAGTCAGCACCACCCAGACGGTAGGGACTAAGACACTGCTGGGGAGTCAGCACCACCCAGATGATATGGACTTAGACAGTGGGGAGTCAGCACCACCCAGACAGTAGGGTCTAAGACAGTGTGCTGGGGAGTCAGCACCACCCAGACAGTAGGGACTAAGACAGTGTGCTGGGGAGTCAGCACCACCCAGACGGTAGGGACTAAGACAGTGGGGAGTCAGCGCCACCCAGACAGTAGGGACTAAGACAGTGTGCTGGGGAGTCAGCACCACCCAGACAGTAGGGACTAAGACAGTGTGCTGGGGAGTCAGTACCACCCAGACAGTAGGGACTAAGACAGTGTGCTGGGGAGTCAGCACCACCCAGACGGTAGGGAATATGTCTGGTTTCTGATAGTCTGGTTTGAGGCTATTATGAGGCTGGTCAGGTCTGGTTCTACTTTGAGTATGGTTCTGGACTGGGTCCATGTCTGGTCCTCATGTGTTGGTGGTTCTGTGTTCCAGAGGAAGCCCAAGGTTCTCCCAGGTTCTGGTCCTCTGGGCTGTGTCTCCGTCCCCAAGGAGAGTCCAGCCGGCCTCGGGACGCCGCTGTCAACAGGTGAGCACTGACCCACAGGCGGTAACCCCCTCTTCATGACCCTGTCCCCATGGTAGCCCCATCCTCATCCCCATGGTAACCCTATTCTCAGCCCCATGGTAACCCCATCCTCATCCCCATGATAACCCTATCCTCATCCCCATGGCAGCCCCATCCTCATCACCATGGTAACCCCATCCTCATCCCCATGGTAACACTATCCTCAGCCCCATGGCAGCCCAATCCTCATCACCATGGTTACCCCATCCTCATCCCCATGGTAACCCCATCCTCATCCCCATGGTAACCCCATCCTCATCCCCTATGGTAGCCCCATGGTTACCCCATCCTCAGCCCTATGGTAACCCCATCCTCAGCCCCATGGTTACCCCATCCTCATGGTAACCCCATCCTCAGCCCCATGGTAACCCCATCCTCATCCCCATGGTAACCTCCTCCTCATCCCCATGGTAACCCTGTCCTCATTACTTATTTTGACCAAAGGGGACCTGAGAAATTGTTTTGTGTGTGTGTCCTCCTAGTGTGTGTGTACGTGAACAAGCAGGGGAACTGCGGCCCCCACCTGGACAAGAAGCAGGTCCAGCGCCTCCCGGACCACTTCGGTCCGGGTCCCGTCAACCTGGTCCTCCAGCAGGTGGTCCAGTCCTGCCTGGACTGCTCCTACCAGCCTAAGGTCCTGCTGGCCGCCCTGCAGACCCACTCCGGGTCCGGGGAGGTTGTCCGAGGTACCCTGCTGGTCCTAGTAGTACAATTATGACTAGTAGTACTATTATTATTTGTAGTAGTAGTAGTTGTAGTATGTCAGTTCTTAGTCGAGGCATGATGTCACTAACGTAATGTTCATGTGTGTGTGTGTGCTGCAGTGCGTACAGACAGCGGAGTATGTCTGGTGAAGCTTCCTTCAGCCTCCAGTCCTCTGTTTGTTCTGAGGTTCCTGGAGTCCGTTTGTCTCCACCTGCAGGGAGACAACCTGTTCAGCAGCCAGCCCTTCACACGCTACCAATCAGGTACCGCTAGTTAGCATGGTGCTACCCTGTGTTCCTGCGCAAGCTCATTAGCATGGTGCTACCCTGTGTTCCAGTGAGAGCTAGTTAGCATCATGCTACCCTGTGTTCCAGTGAGAGCTAGTTTGCATCATTCTGCCCTGTGTTCTAGTGAGAGCTAGTTAGCATCATGCTACCCTGTGTTCTAGTGACAGCTAGTTTACATGGTGCTACTGTGTGCTCAGCAAGAGATAGTTGGCATCATGCTACCCTGTGTTCCAGTGAGCGCTAGTTAGCATCATGCTACCCTATGTTCCAGTGAGAGCTAGTTAGCATCATGCTGCCCTGTGTTCCAGTGAGAGCTAGTTAGCATCATGCTGCCCGGTGTTCCAGTGAGAGCTAGTTAGCATCATGCTGCCCGGTGTTCCAGTGAGAGCTAGTTAGCATCATGCAACCCTGTGTTCCAGTGAGAGCTAGTTAGCATCATGCTGCCCTGTGTTCCAGTGAGAGCTAGTTAGCATCATGCTACCCTGTGTTCCAGTGAGAGCTAGTTAGCATCATGCTGCCCTGTGCTCCAGTGAGAGCTAGTTTGCATCTTGCTGCCCTGTGTTCCAGTGAGAGCTAGTTAGCATCATGCTGCCCTGTGCTCCAGTGAGAGCTAGTTAGCATCATGCTACCCTCTGTGTTCCAGTGAAGCAGGAGGTCCTGGAGGCCCCGGCCCAGAGGCCCAGTAAGAGGAGTCTGTCCGGTGCGTCCCTGTCCTATTCCACTCCCATGTCCCCAAAACACCACTGTAGCCACGCCCACCCCTCAGAAGGTAGGACACACAAATCCTGTCTTTCTCCACTGTCCTCTCTCTCTCTCTCTCTCTCTCTCTCTCTCTCTGTCTCTGTCTCTTATCTCTCTCTCCTGTCCTGTAAGCCACTAACAGTACAGTATCTCTGTGTGTCTCCCCCCCCCCCCCAGAGACCCTCCCCCACGGCGACGGCAGTCTCCCGAAGGAGCAGTGGTCCTCCGCCTCGGCCTCCAGTTCCATGACCCCGCTGACCCCGCGACCCCACGCCGACCTTCACCACACCTTCTACCCCAGCGGGGGGGCCGCCCCCCAGCGCTCCTCCTCCTCCTCCCGCCCCACCGAGGCCGGCTCCTCCCCCGCTCTGCGCCGGGTGGAAGGTGTGCAGAGGGTTATTATGGGATGTTCAGCTTCTTAGTCCTTTAGCAGGCACCACGTTACCGGGCAACAACCATCCTCGGTGATGCTGCGGTAACTAAGCAACACAAGCTTTGGTAACTAAGGAATACACAGAATGTTTGAGGTGGAGCCACAGATTGGTCAGATAGGGATAAGGTGTCAAAGTTCAATTTAGTTTAACCTTCAATTAAAAGTGAAAATCTCTCTCTCTCTCTCTCTCTCTCTCTCTCTCTCTCTCTCTCTCTCTCTCTCTCTCTCTCTCTCTCTCTCTCTCTCTCTCTCTCTCTCTCTCTCTCTCTCTCTCTCTCTCTCTCTCTCTCTCTCTCTCTCTCTCCTCTCTCTCTCTCTCTCTCTCTCTCTCTCTCTCTCTCTCTCTCTCTCTCTCTCTCTCTCTCTCTCTCTCTCTCTCTCTCTCTCTCTCTCTCTCTCTCTCTCTCTCTCTCTCTCTCTCTCTCTCTCTCTCTCTCTCTCTCTCTCTCTCTCTCTCTCTCTCTCTCTCTCTCTCTCTCTCTCTCTCTCTCTCTCTCTCTCTCTCTCTCTCTCTCTCTCTCTCTCAGCGGCCAGCTCCACCACGGGCCCTGAGCCCCAGGCCCCTGAGAGGGAGGGCCCCCTGGGGGCCAGCAGGAACCCGTCCTCCTGGTCCATCCAGGAGGTCATGCAGTTTGTCAGGGAGGCCGACCCCTCGGCCCTCGGGCCCCATGCAGAGCTGTTCAGGAAACATGTGAGTTATTTGTTTCTGGTTCAGTATGGTTCTTTATGTTCTAGTTCTTAATGTTCTGGTTCTGTGTGATTCTTAATGTTCTTTATCTCCTGGTTCTGTGTGATTCTTTATCTCCTGGTTTTGTGTAGTTCCTAATGTTGTCATTCTATGTGGTTCTATATGTTCTGGTTCTGTGTGGTTCTTAATCTCCCGGTTCTAAGTGGCTGTATATGTTCTGGTTCTGTGTGGTTCTTAATCTCCCGGGTTCTATGTAGCTCTAAATGTTCTGGTTCTGTGTGGTTCTTAATCTCCCGGCTCTGTGTTCTGGTTCTGTGTGCAGGAGATTGACGGTAAGGCCCTCCTCCTGCTGAGGAGTGACATGGCGATGAAGTACATGGGCCTGAAGTTAGGCCCCGCCCTCAAGCTCTGCCACCACATCGAAAAGCTGAGGCAAGGCAAGCCCTGACACACACACCTGCCGCACTGTCCACCAATCAGGGCGCTTCCGCAGAGCTACAGGCTGAAGCCCCTCCTCCGACGAGGAGGAGGAGGAGGAGGAAGAGATCTGGAGGGAAGACAACACATTACCTCATCCCCCTGCCCAGGACTGACCAGGAGTCAACACAAGGACAAACACACCTGTGTACCAGGTATACACCACGTGTGTGTGTGTACCAGGTATACACCACGTGTGTGTGTGTACCAGGTATACACCAGGTGTGTGTGTATGTGTACCAGGTATACACCAGGTGTCTGTGTGTATCTTCCTCGTCTTCCGTTCGTTAGTCGTATCTCTTCTTCATAAAACACGTCTGTGTGTTTATCTGCCTTTGTGAGGAGTATACACCATGGGTGTGTGTGCACCATGAATACACCAGGTGTGTGTGTACCATGAATACACCAGGTGTGTGTACCAGGAATACACCAGGTGTGTGTGTACCATGAATACACCAGGTGTGTGTACCAGGAATACACCAGGTATGTGTTTACCATGAATACACCAGGTGTGTGTGTACCAGGTATACACCAGGTGTGTGTACCATGTATACACCAGATGTGTGTGTACCAGGTATACACCAGGGTTTCCGGACAGATTTTATTTTACCGGACAAATTTGAAACTTACCGGTCATGTTTCAAAAACAGTCTATATTACAAACGCAACTATAATGTACACCTAGATTGACGAAAGAATGACAAAGACCTCAAATAAATTTGACTATTTAATGAACAACAAAACGAACAAGAACGATTGAGCAAAACCTCGTTAGCCGCAAAAATCTAGGCTATTTCAAAACACCTGTAACATCTGTAGTCCGTTTTAACATAGGCTACATGGCATCAAATTTACCCTGTAGGCTACCAGGCAACTTTTTGCTTTCTCCTTCATTTCATTGCGGCAAAGTCCTCTGCTGCCGAGCTGAAATCAAAGGTGTCTAATGTGTCTTTGCAGCTTGCAATACGCATAAGTCGCATCACTCTCTCCTCCTCCAAACGACTCCGCAGTGGTTTTCAAACCATTCTGCAGGGAGAAGCCCCTCTCTGCTGGCACGCTTGACACGGGCACAACACAGGCCCTTTGAGCCCGTGTGGCCCAGTCGGGGTACAGCTCGCTGAACTCACAAATGAGCACTTGGCAAGCTGTCGCTAACATTAAAGCCCCATAGCCGTGGAGCGCTAACATTAAAGCCCCATAGCCGTGGAGCGGCCATCACTGCACCTGCATCTCGTCGGGCGGCTTGACGTCATGAGAGGAGCGGCAGCTGATTGGTCACTTCATTCGGTCACCCTTCCGGGGGGAGGGGCAGTAATAAAGCTGATCTAAGTTTAGTATGAGCATTATTACCGGACATTTTGACCGGCAGGTTTTTAAATTACCGGTTTTTTATAATTTTTACCTGCTAAAAACCGGTAAATACCGGCTAACGGAAACCATGGTATACACCATGTGTGTGTACCAGGTATACAGACGTTTTTGTTTTTTTATGAAAACTAAATCAGATTCTTGTAATGCCGCAGGTCAAAGGTCAGGTCACTCTGACCTCCCAGGGATAAAATACAACAAGATGTCAGGATTATCCTGTTTATTTAATATTCAAACATTATTACAATACTTTGGTAACACTTTGAGACAGACTTATAACTAACGGGTTGTAATAATAATAATAATAATAATATTTATTAAATGTTTTAGGTGTCCATGGTGGAGGCTGCAGCATGTGGGGGGGTTAACGGTTTTTATAAAGAAGAGTTTTAAGAATAAATGTATTTAGCAGATATTTAAATGTGAATCAAAGCCAAAAGACACCAATGAAAGCTCTACCTGCTTAATGAATATACAGGAACAGAACAGGGAGACATGTTGGATGGCTACTCTCATGAAGTAGGGCTACATCATGAGAGTAGAGCCTACATCATGAGAGTAGAGCCTACATCATGAGAGTAGTCCTACATCATGAAAATAGCCCTACTTCAGTCAATACTCTCATGATGTAGGACTACTCATGAAGTAGGACTACTCTCATGAAGTAGGATAAGTAGGACTACTCTCATGAAGTAGGACTACTCTCATGAAGTAGTCCTTTGACCTTTGACATAACGTCTCCATGGGAACAGAGGAACACTTGATGGGTTGAAGCGTGGCTCTGCTCCACAACAACAATGTACATTTTGTACAAAGTCAATATTTGATATTGGGTGTGTCGTTGTTGAAACGTCAAATCAGAGTTCTGTTCATCTCACCAGAACGTCTGAGACCTGCTCTCATCTCTTCATGATCTTGTTTGTAACACCAAAGAAATGTGTTTTATCATGTTGAATATTTTCTATTTTATAAATGCGCTACAACTAGTTTTGTGTTTTGTGTGTGTGTGTGTGTGTGTGTGTGCAGCCTGTAGCTGTACACCACAGATTGGGTTTCTGTCATAATAGACGTTGTTTAGTTTGACGGCTCGACCGGGTGTTGACTTATCAAACATTCATGAGGGTAAGGGAACACTTCAGGAACCAGGGGACACCTTCTGTGCAGATTGGTCCAAATGGTCTTTATTTAACAAACAACCCACAGGAAGTCAAAGTCATATCAGGAGAACATCACGCCATTAAAAACTCATCGCATGTGTCCAGGGAAACCTAAAGCATTTTGGAGTCTAAGTCTTCCAATATGCGTTTAACACTTCAAGGAGACATGTGATTGGCTGATATGATTGGCTGCATCTTTACAAACAATATATTAGAATGTACTGTATCTTGAGTGGAATCCTAAACGGTTGTTTAGGCGTGAAGAACCGCAACATCTCAACGCCACATCCTTAATAAGACAAAAAAGTGCAACTCTGATAAATAAGCGAACCCACGACACACGTTAGAATCACGTGTGGTCAACGCTCGTGAGGTCTAAGATAGAAAAACATTAGAAACAGTAAAAATGACATCAATGTAGTCCATGTTTGGTGTTTTTACAGAACACTTGTATTATAATAGTATAATAAGAGTCTGTATTCTGTTTGTGGGTCCAGAGCTCAGTCCTTCAGTCATTTCAGGTCAAGGTAAAATTAACCCCCAACAATGTTGAATTTAATCAGTTTAGATTTGATTTAGATTTGATTTAGTCAATTACATCCGCAAACAGGCTTTGTCGTCTAGTAGTAGTCTAGTAGTTAGTTAGAACCGTGAATCACAAAGCACCTCAGCCTGATTTTGACTTTTTATCAACATTATAGCAGCTCGTCTGGTCAGTCAGTACGTCACTAATTATAATAATATAAATAGTAATAATAATACAAACACTACACATCTCAAACATGGCAGAGTAAGACTCTGGTTTCAGACTCATTTTAAGAACACACAAACTAACCGTCCATTCAGGGTGAGGAGCACCTTGGACATGGTATAGTAGTGCTTAACAACAAGCCTAATTCATACAATTGTAATAAATATTAAATAATATAAAGCATCCATACAGAGTATGTTCCTTGGTTTCGAGTGTCATCCAAGCAGACGTGATCCTCAGTCCATGTCAGGTTAGGATTTCAGAGGTAAAGCTTCTAGCACCGTCCGTCCTCTGGAGGGATGTTCCTCTCCCCTGGCTTCAGGCTCACTTCCTGGGGAGGAAGGCGGCGAGCCTCTGCTTCTTGATGGGCAAGATGTGGATCTCCTGGGAGCTCACCTTCTTCAGCTTGATGGCTCTGCTCTTAGGGAGCTTCCTGTGAGGGTTGTCGGGGTCCCGCTGGTCCCCCTGAGGGCCCCGGGGCCCCGCGGGGAGGCACAGCTGCTGCAGGGCGACCCCCGCCTGGCCCGCGTCCCGCTTGATGGAGAAGTTCTTGGTGGACACCCCCGACAGGCCCTTGATCTTCCCGCAGAGGATGGCGGGGATGGCGTCCTTCACGGACACAATGACCTTGGTGGTCTGCGAGGTGCCGACCAGCTCCAGGCTTCCTGCTCCGCCCAGGACCCCCGACCCGCCGGCACCGTCATCCAACAGCCACTTGTGTCTCCGGCTGAACTCCAGCAGCTTGGAGTCCTGGGGGCACTCCACCGGTCGCAGGACCCCCAGGGACAGAGCGGCGGTGGGATGTTCCTGAGTGGACCGCAGTGTGAACACCCTCTCGCCCTCTCTGGGCCCAGTGCAGCGCTTCCTTCCGCCGGGCACAGACAGGTCCAGGACGTCGTCCTGCAGACAGGGGAACTCCCGCTTGGGTTCCAGAGGACGGGTCCGGACAGAGAGGTCCAGTGCCTCGCCCTCGTCGGGAGGAGGCGCGGACGAAGACGCGTCGGGCGACCCAGCGGGAGGCGGAGGTGTGGTTTCAGAGGTAGCGTCTGCGGTGGTTTGGGTGCTTCTGCTCACGGTGGCTCTGGGGACGTGGCCTTTGGAGTCCTCTGCCTGCGGGACGGGGACGGGGACGGGCAGGGGGATGGGCAGAGGGACGGGCAGAGGGATGACCACCGGGTAGGGGACCAGGAGAGTGGCCGGGGGCACCAGAGGGGCCAGGGGGGAGTTGTAGGGATGGGACCCCGGAGGAGGAGCAGGTGGAGGAGGCTGGAAGAAGGCAGAGTTGGCGAAGGTGGCGTCCCCCGGCGCAGAGCCCGGCAGCTGATACGACGAGGAACCGGTCTGGGAGGAGAACAGGTCCTGCAGGATGGCGGCGAAGGCCGGGTTCTGGAGCAGCGAGAGCACGCCGGCATCCTGGAAGTGTCCCGAGGGTTTGTGGTCGAACGCCAGCGAGGCGTTCTGGCACAGCATGTTGCTCTGGAGGGGCAGGAGGTGGCCCAGGTGCTGGAGGAGCTGCTGGTCCAGGACCAGGGGCAGCGAGACCGGACCTTGGCCGGTCAGGAAGCACGGCGACGCCCCGATGGGCCCCAGCGGGGAACCGGCGGCCCCGCCCACCTGGAGGTGGATGGGCAGCATGAGAGGACCGTCTCCCAGGCAGATGGGCTGCAGGACGGTGGCCCCCACCTTGAGGGACACTCCCCCCTGGGGCTCCGAGGGGCTGGATGAGGGGGGAGTGTCCGCCGGGGCGGGGGGAGGAGCTACTCCCTTGGTCGGCGCCCTCAGAGACACCTCCCAGGAGTCTCCGCTCTCTGCTTTCCCGCCGCTTTCCTCGCGGCCGACACCGTCGGTCTGATGGTTGGCCATGGTCAGCGAGGAGCAGGTTACCACAGGTCACACTGGTCCATCAGGGGTTACCACAGGTCACTGGTCACACTGGTCCATCAGGGGTTACCACAGGTCACTGGTCACACTGATCCATCGGGGGTTACCAAAGGTCACTGGACACACTGGTCCATCAGGGGTTACCAAAGGTCACTGGACACACTGGTCCATCAGGGGTTACCACAGGTCACTGGTCACACTGGTCTATCAGGGGTTACCACAGGTCACTGGTCCATCAGGGGTTACCACAGGTCACTGGTCCATCAGGGGTTACCACAGGTCACTGGACACACTGGTCCATCAGGGGTTACCACAGGTCACTGGACACACTGGTCCATCAGGGGTTACCACAGGTCACTGGTCACACTGGTCCACAGGGGTTACCAACACTCACATAAAACTGGTCCATCAGGGTCTGATCTCTGGAACACAGAATGGGATGGTCAGGAAGGAAGAGAAAAGCTGATATCAGTTAACTGTAGCTCCTACATCATTAGCTCCTACATGTCTCCTACATGTCTGTATCACAGCGTTCTGATTCAGTGAAGCAAGATTGTACACACCACACACACACACCACCACACACACACACCACACACACACACACACACACACACCACACACACACACACCACACACACACACACACACACGTCTGCCCCTCCCCCCTAGTCATGTGAGGCTGAACTCTGCTGACGCCATTTAACTGTCTGGAGTCTCAGCTGAATGCAATAACCATGGAGAACTAGTTAGAGTTTAACTAATACTTTAATAAACACTCACATTAACCATGGAGAACTAGTGTTTAACTTATACTTTAATAAACACTCACAATAACCATGGAGAACTAGTTAGTGTTTAACTAATACTTTAATAAACACTCACATTAACCATGGAGAACTAGTTAGTTTAACTAATACTTTAATAAACACTCACATTAACCATGGAGAACTAGTTAGTTTAACTAATACTTTAATAAACACTCACATAAACCATGGAGAACTAGTTAGAGTTGAACTAATACTTTAATAAACACTCATATTAACCATGGAGAACTAGTTAGTTTAACTAATACTTTAATAAACACTCACATTAACCATGGAGAACTAGTTAGAGTTGAACTAATACTTTAATAAACACTCACATTAACCATGGAGAACTAGTTAGTTTAACTAATACTTTAATAAACACTCACATTAACCATGGAGAACTAGTTAGTGTTTATTACTATTAATAGCATTTAACTAAAATACGAGGACAGGAAATAAATAACTTAAATAAACATCTTCTCCAGAAGGACAACATGCTGTTCAGAGAGCAGCCGTTAAACACAGTGGACACTGACTCAGAGGGGCGTGGCCTATACAGGTGAACGGAGGTGGGCGTGGCCTATGCAGGTGAACAGGTGTTGTTAACCAGCACTACACTCCTACCTGTACAGGTTAGATCAGGTGAGGTTTAGAGGTTACTGTCACTACTGTACAGGTGGGTTAACAACCTTAACCAGGTCTACGCTTCAGGTGGTTTTGAACTACTCTTACCTGTACAGGTAAACATGTTTGTCTCCTAACGTCACAAAGGAATACTCACTCTATGCAGGAGGGGGACAACATCAACTAAATGCAAGAGACAGCATGGATGCACAACAATCAATCATCAATACATATTGATTAATCAATCAAAGGGAGTGAGTATTGAATGTTAAGCATTGATTATGCTAATCACCTTTGCTCTCTCTCTCTCTCTCTCTCTCTCTCTCTCTCTCTCTCTCTCTGTCTCTCTCTCTTCGTCTTAGGCCGTCTTATATTCATAAGAACCGATACAGTGGGCTAAGTCTAATTCTGTCACCAAGACAACGTCCAGAAGGTGTAGAATGATGTCTTTCCTGTGTTTACACTGTGGGCCATGTGCGCTGCCTGGGGTTAGATGATAGCGTAGCAGGACTAGAGAGAGACCTCACCAGACACGGGACAATGGCAGCAGTAAGGAGGAGGAGGAGGATCAGGGATGAGGAGGATCTAAAGGTCATCACCCCCCCGACCACCTGGGGTTGAGTAATCCAGATGACCGGCGGGAGGGTTAGTTGTTCATTCCTGATGTAATTAGGCTCTTCATTAGCGGGTTAGCTGCTCACAGCGGATGCTGATTCAATATGTAAATGAGGACACTGATGAGGAAAACGGAACAACAATGGAACGATAGAGCCTCTCTCTCTCTGTCTCTGTCTCTCTGTCTCTCTCTCTCTCTCTCTCTCTCTCTCTCTCTCTGGATCAAGGTCCTCACTGTCACACCAACAGCTGTGAGCTGCTTGGTTAGAACAGGAACAAACCATTGGTTTAATCAGCTACTATACTATACTATAGACCAGACCCTGGACTGTAGACCAGACTATAGACCAGACCCTGGACTATAGACCAGACCCTGGACTGTAGACCAGACCCTGGACTGTAGACCAGACCCTGGACTGTAGGCCAGACCCTGGACTATAGACCAGACTCTTCAATAGACTAGACCCTGGACTGTAGACCAGACCCTGGACTGTAGACCAGACCCTGGACTGTAGGCCAGACCCTGGACTATAGACCAGACTCTTCAATAGACCAAACTCTGGACCCTACAGTAGACCAGACCCTGGACCCTGGACTATAGATCAGACCCTGTACCCTACAGTAGACCAGACCCTGGACTATAGACCAGACCCTGTACCCTCTACAGTAGACCGGACCCTGGACTATATACCAGACCCTACAGTAGACCAGACCCTGGACTATAGACCAGAACCTGTACCCTCTACAGTAGACCAGATCAGACCCTGGACTATAGACCAGACCCTGTACCCTCTACAGTAGACCAGATCAGACCCTGGACTATAGACCAGACCCTGTACCCTCTACAGTAGACCAGACCCTGGACCCCTACAGCAGACCAGACTAGCCCACTATCTCACGGTCGGGTTCCCGCAGACACAACATCTGACAATATGACAACAATAATAATATTGAATTATATATAATATCCACCAACACCCTGCGAGAATACGGATGCGAGTAGGGTGGTTCAAGATGATAAACCCAATCAAACATCATCCCATGTCCTACATGTTGCTGTCCGCGACGCCGACCGCAGCTCCTCGGTTTTTTCCGTATAATAATGTAAATATTATCTATAATAATAATACTAATAACAATAATAATAATGTATTCCTCACCTCCCGTTCCGACGCGCGGGTTCGAATCCCTTATTGACACAAAAACCCAAATATCCGTTAAAAGGCAAAAACCCTCCAAGCGCACACACCCCAGTGGACTCGGCGGCCGGCGACGGTGATGAGGAGGAGGAGGAGCAGCAGGAGGAGCAGCTGATGAAGACCGGCGGAGGAGGAGAGGCTGTGTCTGCGCGCGCAGCACCCTACCGATAACCGGGTACCGGATCCCGCCCTCCCCGGGTCTTAATCACATCACATCCCGTCCGTCCTTATATTTGGTGTCGATTTAGAATCGTTTCCTCCCCGCAGAACAGCAGGACTGCTTTCAACTCGGGGTTGGGGAATTCTGGGGGAAAAAACCCGGTTCTGGACCCTACAGCAGACCAGACCCTGGACTATAGACCAGACCCTGGACCCTACAGCAGACCAGACCCTGGACTATAGACCAGACCCTGGACTATAGACCAGACCCTGGACCCTACAGCAGACCAGACCCTGGACTATAGACCAGACCCTGGACCCTACAGCAGACCAGACCCTGGACTATAGACCAGACCCTGGACCCTACAGCAGACCAGACCCTGGACTATAGACCAGACCCTGGACTATAGACCAGACCCTGGACCCTACAGTAGACCAGACCCTGGACTGTAGACCAGACCCTGGACTATAGACCAGACCCTAGACCCTGGACTATAGACCAGACCCTGGACTATAGACCAGACCCTAGACCCTGGACTATAGACCAGACCCTGGACCCTACAGAAGACCAGACCCTGGACTATAGACCAGACCCTGGACTATAGACCAGACCCTGGACCCTACAACAGACCAGACCCTGGACCCTACAGTAGACCAGACCCTGGACTATAGACCAGACCCTGGACCCTACAGTAGAACAGACCCTGGACTATAAATCAGACCCTGGACTGTAGACCAGACCCTGGACCCTGGACTATAGACCAGACCCTGGACTATAGACCTGGACCCTACAGCAGACCAGACCGTGGACCCTACAGTAGACCAGACCCTGGACCCTACAGTAGACCAGACCCTGGACTATAAACCAGACCCTGGACTGTAGACCAGACCCTGGACTAAAGACCAGACCCTAGACTATAGACCAGACCCTGGACCCTACAGTCGACCAGACCCTGGACTATAGACCAGACCACCCTACAGCAGACCAGACAATGGACTATAGACCAGACCCTGGACTATAGACCAGACCCTGGACCCTACAGTAGACCAGACCCTGGACTATACAGTAGACCAGATCCTGGACTATAGACCAGACCCTGGACTCTACAGTAGACCAGACCCTGGACTATAGACCAGAACCTGGACTATAGACCAGACCCTGGACTATAGACCAGACCCTGGACTCTACAGTAGACCAGACCCTGGACTGTAGACCAGACCCTGGACTATAGACCAGACCCTGGACTATAGACCAGACCCTGGACCCTACAATAGACCAGACCCTGGACTCTGGACCCTACAGTAGACCAGACCCTGGACTATAGACCAGACCCTGGACTGTAGAACAGACCCTGGACTGTAGACCAGACCCTGGACCCTACAGTAGACCAGACCCTGGACTATAAACCAGACCTTGGACTGTAGACCAGACCCTGGACCCTGGACTGTAGACCAGACCCTGGACTGTAGACCAGACCCTGGACTATAGACCAGACCCTGGTATGTAGACCAGACTCTCATCCCTGATCCTCCTCTTTTTCAGGGAAGTACCCCGGTTCTAAATATACACCAAATATAATGAGGTCCGACCAAAGGATAGTATTATATTCTCCATCATGTAAGACAGGAGGCTGCTGCTTTATTGAACTGTAATACGATAATCAATAATCAATACCTTCGTTCCAGTAATACCGAAAGACCTGGACTATAAGAGGTTATATCAACATGTAAACTGTTGGTATTATAGGGTAGGCTTCACCTCCTCAACAGGAGGGGAGACATGGTCAGGATGAGGAGGATATGTGGCTAGATGGAGGAGAGGAGAGGGAAGTGGGGGAGAGGAGGAGGGGAAGGAGGATGGGGAGGAGAGGGAAGGAGGAGAAGAGGAGAATGAGGATGGGTTGGGAGAGAGAAGGAGGAGAGGGGAAGGAGGAGAGGAGAGGAGAGGGGAAGGAGAAGTGGAGAAGTAGGAGAGAGAAGATGAGAGAGGAGTGGAGGAGAAGAAGACGAAGATGAGGGAGGAGGAGAGAGGGGAAGGAGGAGTAGAGGAGTAGGAGAGAGGAGATGAGAGAGAAGGGACCCTACAGTAGACCAGACCCTGGACCCTACAGTAGACCAGACCCTGGACTATAAACCAGACCCTGGACTGTAGACCAGACCCTGGACTAAAGACCAGACCCTAGACTATAGACCAGACCCTGGATCCTACAGTCGACCAGACCCTGGACTATAGACCAGACCACCCTACAGCAGACCAGACAATGGACTATAGACCAGACCCTGGACCCTACAGTAGACCAGACCCTGGACTATACAGTAGACCAGACCCTGGACTATAGACCAGACCCTGGACCCTACAGTAGACCAGAACCTGGACTATAGACCAGACCCTGGACTATAGACCAGACCCTGGACTCTACAGTAGACCAGACCCTGGACTGTAGACCAGACCCTGGACTATAGACCAGACCCTGGACCCTACAATAGACCAGACCCTGGACTATAGACCAGACTCTGGACCCTACAGTAGACCGGACCCTGGACTATAGACCAGACCCTGGACTGTAGAACAGACCCTGGACTATAGACCAGACCCTGGACTATAGACCAGACCCTGGACTATAAACCAGACCCTGGACCCTACAGTAGACCAGACCCTGGACTATAGACCAGACTCTGGACTCTACAGTAGACCAGACCCTGGACTGTAGACCAGACCCTGGACTGTAGACCAGACCCTGGACTATAGACCAGACTCTGGACCCTACAGTAGACCAGACCCTGGACTATAGACCAGACCCTGGACTGTAGAACAGACCCTGGACTGTAGACCAGACCCTGGACTATAGACCAGACCCTGGACTGTAGACCAGACCCTGGACTATAGACCAGACCCTGGACCCTACAGTAGACCAGACCCTGGACCCTACAGTAGACCAGACCCTGGACTATAAACCAGACCTTGGACTGTAGACCAGACCCTGGACTATAGACCAGACCCTGGACCCTGGACTGTAGACCAGACTCTGGACTGTAGACCAGACCCTGGACTAAAGACCAGATCCTGGACTGTAGACCAGAACCTGGACTATAGACCAGACCCAGGACTATAGACCAGACCCTGGACTATAGACCAAACCCTGGACTATAGACCAGACCCTGGACCCTACAGTAGACCAGACCCTGGACTATAGACCAGACCCTGGTATGTAGACCAGACTCTCATCCCTGATCCTCCTCTTTTTCAGGGAAGTACCTCGGTTCTAAATATACACCAAATATAATGAGGTCCGACCGAAGAATAGTATTATATTCTCCATCATGTAAGACAGGAGGCTGCTGCTTTATTGAACTGTAATACGATAATCAATAATCAATACCCTCGTTCCAGTAATACCGAAAGACCTGGACTGTTATATCAACATGTAAACTGTTGGTATTATAGGGTAGGCTTCACCTCCTCAACAGGAGGGGAGACATGGTCAGGATGAGGAGGATTTGTGGCTAGATGGAGGAGAGGAGAGGGGAGTGGGGGAGAGGAGGAGGGGAAGGAGAGGAGAAGGAGGATGGGGAGGAGAGGGAAGGAGGAGAAGAGGAGAATGAGGATGGGTTGGGAGAGAGAAGGAGGAGAGGGGAAGGAGGAGAGGAGAGGAGAGGGGAAGGAGGAGTGGAGAAGTAGGAGAGAGAAGATGAGAGAGGAGTGGAGGAGAAGAAGACGGAGATGAGGGAGGAGGAGAGAGGGGAAGGAGGAGTTGAGGAGTAGGAGAGAGGAGATGAGAGAGAAGGGGGAAGAGGAGTGGAGGAGAAGAAGAAGGAGATGAGGAGAAGGAGGAGAGAGGAGCAGAGAGGGGAGATGAGAGAGGAGTGGAGTAGAAGGAGGAGATGAGGGGAAGGAGGAGAGAGGGGAAGGAGGAGTGTAGGAGCGAGGAGCAGGGAGAGGAGATGAGAGAGGAGTGGAGGAGGAGAAGAAGGAGGAGGTGAGGGAGGAGGGGAGAGCAGCTGTAGAAGTGAGGAGGGGCCCCAGGGCCTCCCGGGGGCTTCTCTATCAGCCCTCAGCAGCCTGGGGGCCTCCACCGGGCCCCAGACCTGCATTGTTCTGCTGGGAGGCTCCTTCATAATCACACACACACACACACACACACACACACACACACACACACAATTCCGTCCCTCACGTCAATCAAACATGCGTTAGCTTCACAGATGGAAACACGGTGTCAGAGGAACACAAATCCTTCCACTCAGAGAGTGATGAGTGATGTTTTGAATTGAACACAAAGGGGTTTGAATAACTACTATAAATTAATATATATATATATATACATATATAACACACATGGGCCAACACACGGTAACATGTAGTAGACTCTCATTAGAATAAGACCCAATATTAGACCTTTGTCCTTCATAACATATGGTCCCGTAAAAGTATTATCTGGAACACCAGGAAAATACGGTCTGTTCAATGGATAACAATATCCATTTTATATACTGTATTTATATATACATATATATGTATATACCAAGAACAAATCGTCAATGTTCAATGGAGAACAATATCCATAGTGTATATCTATATCTATATATATCTATACATATATATCTATATATATATATATATATATATACATATATATCTATATATATATATATATAGATATATGTATATCTATATACATATATATCTATATATGTATGTATATAGATATATAGATATATACAATGAATAATGTTATCCATTGAACAGACTTAAATTATTATTTGTATAAAATGATGACCATTAACCTGATCTGCTTATTACTGAAGTAGGTCATTGTGAACTATTGTCGTTATTTTTATGTTTCATGTTTGAGAACATTAGCAGTGGATAAAAGCATTAGTTTAGAACATTACGTATAAACTAAAGATTAGGTCTGAGTGCAGTCGTCACCAAGGCCAGACTAAACAAGATTGTGTGTGTGTGTGTGTGTGTGTATGTGTGTGTGTTTAATGTCCCTCTAGCCTTGACCAAAAAGTACCGCGAGATTTCACTTTCCCGTTCTGTCCCACAACGCCCCCTGGTGGACGCAGGCCGGAACACACGCTGCAGATGACCGAATTTGAGGTAACTTTTCTCAAATATATACACAAAAAGAAACCCACTCATCAGTTATACAGTTATAGAAAACAAAGTTTAGTTTTTCAAAGCAGTCACATTTATTGGCTGTTTCTTTATACAATTTCTACAACCATTTGTGATGATTGTTTGATAAAAATCTGCCACGGAAATTTCATGAAGGCTAACTAAAAAAATAAATACAGGACAACATGTAGCACTGCTCAGAAATATACAGACGGTTGAAATCGATGTAAACTTTAAAAACAATTAATTACAATAAAGAAAAAAAAATCGACTTTTGAAAGTCGTCGTATTTACAAGTTTGTACAAAAAAAAATACAAAAACCGATGGCGAGAAGTCCATCGGAAACGTTCCGTCCAACTGAAATAGTTTTCTCGCACCCTAAAGTGATGATTGTATCTCGGACTATCGACTCTGATTAGTCATCTAAATCATAATTATAATAATAATAATAATAATAATAATAATATCGTCCAGGGAACCGCATGGAGAAACTCATCCCAGCGAGAACAGGCGACAAAGAAGAAGATTCACAACAACAAAACAACAACAATAACAACACAACCACTGTATCAGTGCAAAAAGTCTTCAGTACATATTATTGGAATAATGGTACCTGGTACCTGGGGTGTCCCCGTCCAGTAGTACACGTCCCTGTGTGTGTACAGGTCCCTCTGTCACTAGTACATACTAGTAGTACACAGCCCCTTATCGTACTTATCGTAGTTAAATAATAAAACAGCATTCCGTGAGGTCAAGTTATGAGGAACAGTATTGTAGATGTCCCTCTGAGGATGGGAACACACACTAAAGGACAGCTGCCTCCGAGGTCTCCGTACCGACATGGGATGGTGGTAGTGTGTATGATAACCTACATGTTATGATGATCATGATGTGTTTTAGCTTTTAAAAATGTCGTTTATACCTTTCACCAGAGCACAGTGTCTTTGTATTGCCACGTACTCTCGTATAAACCATTAGTCTCTTGAAAAAATAGGGTTTTAAAAATAGTTGTGGATCATCTCGTTCTTTCGTCAACAGATTGCATACTTGGGTTTTGCTGGAAGTCAATTGTAGTTTTAAACTTTAGTATATGGTACAGAAATATGTATTTTCCAATCACTCTAAACACACGTCTACACAAGTATTGACTGAGCCATATAACTGAGATATTTCGTTATTTCGAAAACACTCTTAGACCAGACTGTCAACCAATCACAGCGGACTTACAAGTTACTTTCCATGACGTCATCGTCATTTATAACACTGACTCAGAACTCTTCAAAACATGTCATAAATCACTCAATCTGCAGGCTACCACGTTCTGCTGACTTTCTGTTAGCGTTCTGCTGACTTTCTGTTAGCGTTCTATTTACGTTCTGCTGACGTTCCGTTAGCATTCTGCTAACGTTCTACTGACGTTCTGTTAGCGTTTTGCTAACGTTATGTTAGCGTTCTGCTAGCGTTTTGCTAACGTACTGTTAGCGTTATGTTAGCATTCTGCTAACATTCTGCTAGATGCCTGCTTACGTTCTGATAGCATTCTGTTAAAGTTCTGCTAACTTTCTGCTAGTGGTCTGTTGTTTCTCAAGATTTAGAAGTAAATTCTAGGGTTGATTTACAGTTAAAGTTCACTTTGACTTTTTCAGATTATAAAGAGCATGAACTTTCAAAGTAAACCAAACTGCCATATTTTACTATTGTATCACTCATATCTTTTGACGGATTATAAAAATAATGTATTTAAGAAAGTGGTTGCATAACTGGCATATTGCATAACATGGGGCCAGGCACCATGTTTTCTGGATGATAGTATTGATTAGTATTCACAGAATACCTGTGTTTTGATATTGTTCTTTCATTTTCGTTCTTTTATTTTGACATTAAAATATATATTTTCTTAATTCATAATTAAAATTTGGCAATTGGTCTTTTCCTAAACCAGTTCCACTATCCAAACACATAAGCAAAATTTAGGAGCACCAGGTGTCTGAACAGAAGGAGGGGGGTAGAGAGCTTGTCACATCATCTTCAGATGATCGCAGAGAAGAGGCTTCTCTGAGGTGTTTTGTGGCTCTGACTGGAATGATGCTCTGTTGGTTCGGCTCTCTAGTGGTCAATCCAACGGCTGATTCAATATTTCTCAACACGTCAGTCTGAACTATCCAAATAACTACTGTCAGTAAATGCACAAATCCATTTCCCTAAAACTGCAGTTTTTTCCCTACTCTCAACAACACTAGAAAACACGACTCACCCCCCAACCTATCGGCGGTATGTGTTTTTCATCCTTCCAAGATAAACTACTGTGGAGTCAACCGCATCCATAGGTCACCATCACAGTTCAAAGGTCACACAGCAGCAGCCACGTCAGCCCCTAACTGCATCCTGACGGGGGGCTCCCGTCCGAGTTCTCCCCCTCGCCCTCGGAGATCGCCTGCATGGGCGGCGCGAAGAACCGACACCTGGCAGCGTAGCGGCTGCTGGTGGCGGGGGGTGGAGCCCGGGAGCGGCCTGGCCGGGACCCGGAGGGGGAGGACTTGGGCGAGAAGCTCTCGCTGTTGGCCCCGGAGGGGGAGGACTTTGGGGAGAACCCCTCGCAGCTGGCCCCGGAAGACAGGCTGAGCGCGGCCTGGGGTCCTGGGGACACCGCACCCGGGACCCGCTGCTGAAAGGGGGAGAAGGGAGAGAGGGGAGAGAGGGCCTCGTCTCCCCCCCGTGGCGAGGCGGGGCTGCGGAGGATCTCGGAGGCCGACATGCGGTAGCTGGAGTCGGAGCGGCTGCCCTTCCGAAGCAGCAGCAGCTTGAAGTCCTCGCTGGACGTGTTGGACTTCCTTACGCTGCGGTAGATGGGGCCAGCCGTCTTGTGGAGGCCCGGGGAGGCACCGGGGGAGGGCGGGGGGGGCTGCGTTGGGGGCGGGGGGACCCCTGGGGGGCCCGGTGATGCAGGCCCCGGTGACGCAGGCCCCGGTGACGCAGGCCCCGGTGACGCAAGCCCCGGTGACGCAAGCCCCGGCGCCGAGGCTCCGGAGGCGCCGCCCAGACGGCTCCGAGCCCCCGACTCTGCTGAGTCTCTCCTGCCCAACACCTTCCTCTTGGACCTGGGAACAAAACAGCACCGGGACCGGTTCACTAACGCTGCTGGATCAGGAAGGAAGACAGACTACTTATCTACTTAGACTTAGTTAAAGGTTCCGGCTTGATACCCCGATGCCTGCACCCTACGCTACGACAACACAGTTTTCAAGATTCAAGATTCAAGATGACTTTATTTATCCCGAGGGAAATTAAGGTGCAACAGTTGAAACAGGGGGAATAAATGCACACAAAATATACTAATACATAAAACTAAATAACAACAAACTAAACTAAACTAAACTAGTATATAAAGTTTATAAAGTTATCTTGAATCTTGAATCTATAAACAAAATATACCTAAATGAAATCTAAATGAAATCTAAATAATATAACTAAATTAAATCTAAATTAAATCTAATTGTATTGACAGATGAATTGCACAATTTACAGTATTATTACAGTAATACGTAGGAATATACAACAATACGTATAGTGCAAATTGGCAGTAATAAAATACTAATAAATAACTCAGATGAATACTGAAATACAATGACTCCAGACACGAAAAATGTCGGAAGCGTACCTGTGTATCATCGCGAACAGATCCTCAGTGGTGCGTGTTTTGGAGGGAGACTGAAACACTGTCACTGCCTCCTCCCTCGGTGGTGACATCACAGGCCACGCTACGTTCTCCTCGCTCGGCGATGACGTCTCATTACTGCTCGACATAGACCCTGTGAGAGGATGACATATTAGGTTATTATTTTAAGTCAAAAATATGGATAAAAGTCAGTGGACTTCTAATTATTGAGTTCAGGTGTTTAAGTTAATTTTCACATTGTCATTATTGTCAATGGAAAATTACAGTTTTCTGTACCTTTACTGGAGGCATCTTCTGCGTCAGGTGAAGCCTCATCTCGGCTGTCCTGTGAGGAACTGAAGGACTCTTCCTCTGCTCCCTCTGCTTCCTCTGCTCCCTCCGCTTCCTCTGCTCCCTCCGCTTCCTCTGCTCCCTCCGCTTCCTCCACTTCTCCGCCCGGCTGGGGCCTCTCTGATGGACCGTTCCGAACAGGCACTTCATCTCTGGGGGCTGCCGGGTCCTGACTCCCCGTCCACCCCGGGGTTGTCAGACGTAAATATGCCGGTTGAGATTCCGACGGGGAAAGCGTCTCCTCCGGTAAACCGGGACAGACGAGGTTCCCGGGACAGACAAGCTTCACGGTTGAGCCTCCGGACGTTTGTCCCTCAGTGTCAAGCGCCAGCCAGGCGCATCTCTCTGCTTCACCATCGTGGCCGGACAGCAACGGCTCTGGGAATGCTGTCGGACTTCCTGAATTCACTGAAGGGCATCTATCTTGGCTGTCTGTGTCATCACTGGGACACGGCTCCTCTGCAGCCATGCCCCCCACCCCAGGCATCTTCAAGGTCAACGGCGGCGGCTCGTAAGACTCCTGAAAAGTGCCAGAGAGGAACGAGGCGTAGAGCTGATGACCTCTGATCTCTGAGGACTTGCCGCTGGATAGAGCGACAAAGTGATTGATGGGGGGGTCTCTGGGTGTCGGCTTGGTCAGGGTCTTCTCAGAGCTGGGTTTCACCGGCTCCTTACTGAAGGATCTCAGCTGGATCGAATGCAGCACGGTGGGAGTGATAGACAAGAGGCGCATCGGCGGAACCTCAGACTTACAGGACACTTGAGACCGTCCAGAACCCGGCGTCTTCTGTTTGCGGTTCTGCTTGAGAAGCTGCATCTGGTTCCTGAGGGCCAACACCGAGCTGCCGGGTTTGTGCTGAAGGCCACTGAGGTCCAGGTTGGAGGGAGGGATGATGGGAAGCTCCAGCGCGGTCTTAGAAGAGCCCCCGTTTCCAGGGCACCTGAACTGGAGCGACGAGAGCGAGGACTTCCTTTCTGGAACCTTGGGCTTCCTCTTGCTGCACAGAGGGGGCGGCGGGCCGGGAAAGAAGGCAGAAGGGAATGAAGAGGTGGTGGGGGTCTCAGACTGGCTGGAATAGCCACTGGAGGGCGACGCCAGCCCGGCCAGGGTCTCTGGAGATGGAAGCTTGAACTCCGACCCCTCAGCCGACGGCAGTGAGGGCGTGGTGGCCCCTGAGTCTGACCTGGAGGTCTGGGACCCAGAGCTCTCCTGAGACTTGGCACCCTCGATGACGGTGGTGCCAGTGGCAGTGCTGGAGTTGGACAGCGAGCGGTACGTGTCATTGGGCTTGAGGTCGTTGAGAAGCCAAAGGTCTGCATAGTCTGACTGCATGCCGCCATCCTCCTTGAAGGATTGAGTGTCCGTGGAGGTGTACGATATAGCGTCCTCCAGACCCTCCGGGAGGTCTACCACCAGCAAGGGGGTCTCAGAGCGGCCTGGAGAACCGCCCGGGTCTAGATTCAGTCTCCTTTCCTTGGATGACGCCGGCCGTCGCTGGCCACACAATAATTTGGGTTCTTCCTGGTCCGAGACACTTTCCTCACTGCAGATCTGCCTCAGAGAGGAGCTTCTCTTGGGCGGAGACGGCTTTTCTTTGGACTTCTTCAGCGAGAGGCAGCGCCGGTTGCGCGCTGCACGAGAGCTAAAGTCCGGCGTGCCGCACTCGGAGGTGGTCGCGTAGCCGTAGGGGAAGCTCAGGCTCTCTTGGAGGCCGCAGTCAAAGTGCATGGAGGTGTAGTAGCCCTCTGTGTCCACCGAGTAGTGTGACACCGTGTCCGCCTTCTCCGACGGGGGCTTGTCGGAGAAGCTGCTCTCGCAGGTGGCCATGCTAGTGAAGCTGGGACACCCCAAGCTGCCTTCCGGCTCCCTGCTGTGCTCAGGACTGAAGCTCTGGGGCCGCGATTCGGGGATGAAGCCCTGATGGTCGCAGGGGGGCTCCAGGACGTAGCCCCACTCCCCCTCGCTGGCGCTGCCCAGCGCGGCGTCCTCCAGTATGTCCATGGCGGTAGAGGAGAAGGAGCCGGCCCGCTGCACGCGGAGCCCTGCGAAGCGTCCATCCGGGGGGGAGTGGTCCAGGACCTCGTCCGTGGCATGGGAGGTGGCGTTCAGAGACAGCTCCGAGTCGCAGTGGGAGGAGCCTGTGAGCTGCGGCGAGGAGGTGGGGGGCAGGGTCTCGGAGGTGTGGGAGGGGCATGTGGAGCTGCTGCCGCTCCAGTTGCCACTGGACGACTGGCGGTCAATCTGATGATCCATCTGATGGTCCGCCCCTGGGACCCCTGCGGCTGAGACGGAGTGCACAGGGCTGCTGAAGGTGTCAGAGCTGGAGGACATCTCGCAGCTCCCCATGTGGGCCTTTCCGGACCTACCTCGGTCCAGCCAGCCGTGGTCTGGGCCGCTCGCATGCCGCTGGTAACCCGAGCTCCCCCGACGGCACTCGGGTAACGCCTGGCGGTCCACGCTGCTCCTCTCCTCCTCCTCCTCGTTCAGATTCAACTCCACGCAACCGGACAGGAAGTCCTCTGCATCGAATGGCGAGAGCTCCTCCTCCAACTCCGCCTCCTCGTCTTCGTCGCTGACGTCGTGGCCGTGGTTGGTCAACCGAGAGCCACCCCGAGGGAGGCTCCGGGACCGCAGCGGCGAGGCGGTTGAGGCGGCGAACATGTCGTCGAGGTTGTCACGGCGGCGGCGTTCGGGCAGGGAGGAGATGTTCCCCGCGGAGAGGGAGAGGGGGTGGGAGGTCCCCGGACCCCGGTGGGTGCGGATCCTCCTGCGGGCGGAGGCGGCGGAGAAGTCCTCGGTCTGGCAGCCAGAGTCCCGGGTGGTGCTGAGGCGGCAGGACAGCCCCTCGCTGCAGATGGTGGCGTCTGGGCTGGGGTGGATGACCAGCGTCCGGTCGGTGGAGCTTGGAGACTCGTCTGAGTCTGGAGACGGAGAAACCCGAGAAGCCGTTAGAAAGCACCGGATCTGTTCATCCTATCAGTGTTATAATTGAGTTATTCTGTATCAGATAATGTTCTGTTCAACCTGAACATGATGAAGGTTTCTATTCACATCAGTTGTGCTCTGTGCTTGTATAAGTTCAAGGATCATTCATTTAATTGACCCACATTGACATCTAATCCTTGAATATTTGAAGAACGTCATTCCATATCATATGGCATTACACAGCTAACAGTAGACAGTCTGCCTCGTCCTGACCAGGTAACCATGTCCCCATAGGGTTGTCACTACAGTATCACCACTGTCCCGGGAGGAGGCGTAGGAGCTGTCGAACATACCGAAGAGGAGGTGCGCCTGTCTGGGAACTCCGGCCACGGTCCTGCGCCTCCTTAGTTTTCTCCTCCTCTGCAGGAGAGACTGGGAGTGGACCAGGGAGCAACGCACACTCGCGTCTCTGTCAAAACCCAACCCTGGTAGGGGGAGAGAGGGGAGGAACAGGGAGAGAGAGAGGGGGAAGGGAGAGAGGTAGAAAGAACATCAATGAATATTTAGTGTAAAGAGTTCTCAGGCCGTTAGTTTGACGATTGTTATTTATAGATCGAATAAAGCAGCTGATACAACAGTTTGAATTACAATCAAAACTCTGAAACCACATTAATGCGATACAAATGATGAACCACAGGACACGAATGATTGAATGAATGAATAAAGAGACGACAACAACAACAACTATTTGATTCATCGTCATATCAATGAGGACCAATATGACCAAATGGACTGCATTTATATAGCTGTTCGACTGGTTCTGTTCTACTGGTTCTGTTCTACTGGTCTGTTCTACTGGTACTGCAGAGGACCCAGGTGTTGTTCTCTAGTAAACGATAAAATACGATGTGTGAAGATACTTGTGAAGAGGTGATTCTGTCTCTTCTCTCTCCCCTCCTTCCTTTCCTCCCTCTCTCCCCCAGTCTTAGGCGGTAGGCGTGGGAGATCTGTTCCAGTCCCAGGAGGCCTCTCAGTAAATCAGACTGCTTCTTTCACATGTTCACACACGTTCCCAGGAGCTCATTGCCATGCAGCAGCACCACCTCCTCCCCGGCGACGGCCGTGAGACACAAAGCATCAGGAGAACGACCAGAAACCTTCTAAGGACTGAGCTAGGACCCGTTCTTACTCTGTTAGTACTGATGCTGGGGGACCATTAGTAGAAGGGACAGTCTTTGGAAGACTAAAGGCTGCTACAGTTATAGTCATGGTAATGACAGTAGTATAGTAACGCTAATGACAGTAGTATAGTAACAGTAATAACAGTAGTATAGTAGCGGTAATGACAGTCGTATAGTAACAGTAGTATAGTAACGGTAATGACAGTCGTATAGTAACAGTAATAACAGTAGTATAGTAGCGGTAATGACAGCAGAATATGAGGTCATTACCTATTATAGTAATGGTAATGACAGTCGTATAGTAACAGTAATAACAGTAGTATAGTAACGGTAATAACAGCAGAATATGAGGTAATTTATCTGTTATATTAATGGTAATGATAGTCATATAGTAACAGTAATAACAGTAGTATAGTAACGGTAATGATAGTCGTATAGTAACAGTAATAACAGTAGTATAGTAACGGTAATAACAGTAGTATAGTAACGGTAATGATAGTCGTATAGTAACAGTAATAACAGTAGTATAGTAACGGTAATGACAGCAGAATATGAGGTAATTTATCTGTTATATTAATGGTAATGATAGTAGTATAGTAGCGGTAATGACAGTAGAATATGAGGTCATTTACCAGTTGTATTAAGGGTAATGCTAGTAGAATATGAGGTCATTTACCAGTCACGTTAATGGGGATGACACATGAGTTGATGACCTGAGAGTCACTTTTCATTCTCTGGTCAGGGGTGGGCAGGGGCAGAGCACTGGACCAGTTAGTCTGCCGGTCCAGGGTGGAGGGGACGTTAGGGATGGGGAACCTAGACTTCTGGCCCAGCAGAACCTGCTCACTGTCCGGGTCACAGCGGACCGCCTGGAACACAACATGGTTCATGGTTATCATGGGGACCAAACGGGTTACAATATGGGGACATATGGGAAGACAAACCATGGGTGAACTCACTTCCTGAGACGGCATTAATTGATATATCATATATTATAATATATGTCTACTAACTTTTGTATATGAATATATATATATACACATATAATTACACACACACATATATATTTATATATAAATGAAGTTTATTAAGCTAGATATGTCTGCTCAGGAAGTGAATTTGATTTAGTTTGAGGTTAGCAGACACAAAAGGTTATTTGAATGAAATAAGGACCATAGCAGTTAGTAGTAAGCAACCCAGAGAGCAGCTCCCGAAAACAACATGTGAGTCAACATACAACACCAAACAACACAACACCAAACAACACAACACCAAACAACACAACACAACACTACACAACACCACACAACACCAAACAACACAACACCAAACAACCCCGGTGTGGCAATAACGGGGCCCCCCTCCGGACCACCAGACAAGACCCCTCCCTGTGGCAGGACTGAGGAGAAGGGTTCAGTCCCACACTCTTACGTCCTGAGTCTAAGATCCACGACCAGCGAGACCCGAGGAGGACAAGAAACAAGTTATTTTCTTGGTTACTTACTTCACTCTCTCACCAGTCGGAGGCAGAGAGAAGTGCTCCCTACGTCTGTCTGGGACTCCGGCGACCCGTGGACTATCTCCTGGGGAACTGGCTCTTCCCTCCTAACTCCTGTACTGGGAGGACCTCTCTGTCTGGGGAACTGGTTCCTCCCCCCCTAACCCCCATACTGGGAGGACCTCCCGTTTTGGGAAACTGGTTCCTCCTCTCTTACCCCTGGTTTAACAGCCTTTGTGTTCCAGTTCCCATGAAACTCAGACTCCCCCACAGCCCCCACCACAAAGGAACTGGTTTCCTTGGAAACTCAACTAGTGAAAAAAGACTTGTTTAAGAACAGAGAGAGAGCGGTAGAGAGAGAGAGGGAGAAAGAGAGAGAGAGAGCGAGAGGGAGAGAGAAAGAGAGAGAGAGGGGGGGGGGGAGAGGAGGGGGGAGAGAAAGAGAGGGGGGGGAGAGAGAGAGAGAGAGAGAGAGAGGAGGGGGGAGAGAGAGAGAGAGCGAGAGAGAGAGGGAGGGAGAGAGAAAGAGAGAGAGAGAGAGCGAGAGAGAGAGAGAGAGAGAGAGAGAGAGAGAGGGATAGAGAGAGAGAGGGATAGAGAGAGAGAGGGGGAGGGAGAGGGAGATTTTTACTGTGAGAGAGGAAGGAGAAGAGGACGAATTGAGGAAGAACTGAGGAATAAAAGGAGGACCAAAGCAACAGAAGAGAAGCTCCACACAAAGAGAGAGGGGGGGGGGGGGTACTGTGTGCTCTGATCGCCAAGAGCTTCACAGACGGAGGACATGAGGTTAATGGGTCTCTGAGATGATGAACCCACGAGAGAGAGGAGAGACAGAGAGGGAGGATGTGAGGAGATGTGAGGAGGAGAGAGGAGCAGACGAAGATGTGTCGGTGGAGGAGGAGGAAGAGATGGAGGAGATGGGGATGGTGGAGGAGGAGGAGAGGAGGAGACGGGTCAGTGGGGGAGGTGTAGACGTGTCGGTGGGTGGAGGAGCAGGAGGAAGAGGAGGGGCAGGAGTTTGAGGAGGAGGTGGAGGAGGGGTTGGAGGTGGAGGTGTAGGAGGAGGGGATGAGATACCTTTCTGCTCCAGGGGGAGAAGTGACAGCAGTCGGTGGGGGAGGGGTTGGTGTCAAACTACAGGAAGACATCAGGGACAAACAACAACAACAGTACAATGAACCACTGGTGAAAACAACAACGTGAGTGGGGTGTGGTCTACGGTGAGTGGGGTGTGGTATACAGGTGAGTGGAGGTGTGGTCTACAGGTGAGTGGAGGTGTGGTCTTCAGGTGAGTGGAGGTGTGGTCTACAGGTGAGTGGAGGTGTGGTCCACAGGTAAGTGGAGGTGTGGTCTACAGGTGAGTGGAGGTGTGGTCTTCAGGTGAGTGGAGATGTGGTCTACAGGTGAGTTGAGGGCTGGGCAGGTGGGACCTTGAGATCATTCACACCTGATGTTAAGTAGTCTCTGGCTTCTCACCTGCACAGGTAACACCTAACTTGACCGCTAATAGGTAACAGCTAGCGAACATGTAGCTAATGGGTAACATGTAGCTAACAGATGGCAGAGGAGCTAACATGTAGCTAACAGTTAACAGGGAGCTCACAGGAAGCTAACAGGTAACATGGATGTGACAGAAGGGGGTGTGGCTAAAGGAAGCTTGAGGCAGGCGGTTACCATAGTTACTTGCTGTCTTTCACCATCTCTAACTTCTGTCAGCTTGGAAGACAACAGAATACATTTAATATTTAATCATATAAAATATGATTTAATTTAATATTAAATCATATTATTTATTTTATTATTTTATTTTATTTTTATTATTTTATTTACTGTAGTATTACTGCAGTATATGAGTATAGTTGTTCTGTAGTTTATGTGTATAGTTTTACTGTAGTACTATTTTTAGTATTACTGTAGTATACCTGTATATGTTTAGTTTTACTGTAGTATTACTGTAGTATTGCTGCAGTATTTACTGTTGTATTACAGTAGTATATGTGTATGGTTGTACTGTAGTATTATTAGTAGTATTACTGTTGTATTATTAGTATTACTGTAGTACTAAAGTCGGATTTACCGTGCTGACGCTCTGTGCTCGGTGTTTCCGGCGGAGCGGGGAGTGTAGTGACGGCTGGTCGCCGGCAGAGGGCACCACAGACACACAGATGGTGACCCGGCGCTCCCGACCCAGAGACCGTCTCTGGTGGTGGTCTAACGGGAAGAGGACCCAACATGAGGTGACATGCACACACACACACACACACACACACACACACACACACACACACACACACACACACACACACACACACACACACACACACACACACACACACACACACACACACACACACACACACACACACACAGTCTCTAAGTTATAAATAAGGGGGTTTGATTTGGGAAACTGTATAAACACAGAAAGCAAAACGACAAATGAAAAGACAAATCTACTGAGAGAGAGATGTGGTTAGAGAGAGAGAGAGAGAGAGAGAGAGAGAGAGAGAGGAGAGAGAGAGAGAGAGGGGTAGAGAGAGAGAGGAGAGAGAGAGAGAGAGAGAGAGAGAGAGAGAGAGAGAGAGGTAGAGAGAGAGAGAGAGAGAGAGAGAGAGAGAGAGAGAGAGAAATAGCAGAGGTGATAGATTATGGTTCTGGAGGGTTCTGGGCTGTATCTAGAGGAGGGTTCTGGGGGTTCTGGAGGGTTCTGGGTCCTCACCTCGCTGCAGGGAGCGCCGGCTGCTCCTGGCCTGGTGGTGCAGCTCCTCCACACATTCTGGCCTCGTCGCTGGGAGGAAGATGTTCCTCTGCTGGGTCCAGGGAGCCTGGTAGTGGAACGACAGCTTGCTCTCCACATCCAGGTCTGACACCGCTGGGGGAGGGAGAGAAGGGAGAGAGGTCAGTCCCAGTCAACAACACTGTCTGTCTGTGTGATAGTACAGTATTAAGGAGCAGGTAGGGGTTAGACAGTACAGAGACAGGTCATTAAGGAGCAGGTAGGGGTTAGACAGTACAGAGAGGTCATTAAGGAGCAGGTAGGGGTTAGACAGTACAGAGACAGGTCATTAAGGAGCAGGTAGGGGTTAGACAGTACAGAGACAGGTCATTAAGGAGCAGGTAGGGGTTAGACAGTACAGAGACGGGTCATTAAGGAGCAGGTAGGGGTTAGACAGTACAGAGACGGGTCATTAAGGAGCAGGTAGGGGTTAGACAGTACAGAGACGGGTCATTAAGGAGCAGGTAGGGGTTAGACAGTACAGAGACGGGTCATTAAGGAGCAGGTAGGGGTTAGACAGTACAGAGACGGGTCATTAAGGAGCAGGTAGGGGTTAGACGGTACAGAGACGGGTCATTAAGGAGCAGGTAGGGGTTAGACGGTACAGAGACGGGTCATTAAGGAGCAGGTAGGGGTTAGACGGTACAGAGACGGGTCATTAAGGAGCTGGTAGGGGTTAGACAGTACAGAGACGGGTCATTAAGGAGCAGGTAGGGGTTAGACAGTACAGAGACGGGTCATTAAGGAGCAGGTAGGGGTTAGACGGTACAGAGACAGGTCATTAAGGAGCAGGTAGGGGTTAGACGGTACAGAGACAGGTCATTAAGGAGCTGGTAGGGGTTAGACGGTACAGAGACAGGTCATTAAGGAGCAGGTAGGGGTTAGACAGTACAGAGACGGGTCATTAAGGAGCAGGTAGGGGTTAGACGGTACAGAGACAGGTCATTAAGGAGCAGGTAGGGGTTAGACGGTACAGAGACGGGTCATTAAGGAGCAGGTAGGGGTTAGACGGTACAGAGACAAGGAGCAACACAATCCCGTTAATGCTAACTAAATCCTCTTTATTAGTCTATTTGTTTATTATACCCAATGATGCTAAGGACTTGTACTTCACAAGGCTGTGTCTAGCATAAGGTGTGTGTGTGTGTGTGTGTGTGTGTGTGTGTGTGTGTGTGTGTGTGTGTGTGTGTGTGTGTGTGTGTGTGGTGTGTGTGTGTGTGTGTGTGTGTGTGTGTGTGTGTGTGTGTGTGTGTGTGTTTGGGGGCTGGGGGGTGTGACGTGTGTGTGTGTGTGTGTGTGTGTGTGTGTGTGTGTGTGTGTGTGTGTGTGTGTGTGTGTGTGTGTGTGTGTGTGTGTGTGTGTGTGTGTGTGTGTGTGTGTGTGTGTGTGTGTGTGTGTGTGTGTGTGTGGGGGGGGGGGTTCCCTGCTGGTTACTGACCTGTCCTATAGAACCACTCTCTTCACAAACTGGCACCTCCTCCCCCAGAATAACAACAACACCCAGAACTCTCTCCTCCTCCTCCTCCCTCCTCCTCCTCCTCCCTTCCTCACCCCCTGCAGAGACCAGGAGGGAGACCTACACCACTAGGAGACTAGGAGAGAGACCTACACCACTAGGAGACAAGGAGAGAGACCTAAACCACTAGGAGACTAGGAGAGAGACCTACACCACTAGGAGACAAGGAGAGAGACCTACACCACTAGGAGACTAGGAGAGAGACCTACACCACTAGGAGAGAGACCTACACCACTAGGAGACTAGGAGAGAGACCTACACCACTAGGAGAGAGACCTACACAACTAGGAGACTAGGAGAGAGACCTACACCACTAGGAGACTAGAGAGACCTACACAACTAGGAGACTAGGAGAGAGACCTACACCACTAGGAGACTAGGAGAGAGACCTACACCATTAGAAGACTAGGAGAGATACCTACACAACTAGGAGACTATGAGAGAGACCTACACCACTAGGAGACTAGGAGAGAGACCTACACCACTAGGAGACTAGGAGAGATACATATGAGACTAGGATAGAGACCTAGGAGACAAGAATATAGACCTAGAGAACCAGGAGACTTGGCTAGAGAACTAGGAGAATAGGATAGAGACCTAGGAGACTAGGAGAGAGGGATCAAGGCAAAGTGTTTGCCTACCTTTTGACTTCTAATTACAAGCCAGCAGCCCAGACAACCTCTCTCTCTCACCCCCCCCCCCCCCCACACACACACACACACACCTACAATCTACTAGGAGCCTGGGAATTATACTGTCTAGGATTTCACACATTTGTATCTGTCCATCTCTCTCTCTCTCTCTCTCTCTCTCTCTCTCTCTCTCTCTCTCTCTCTCTCTCTCTCTCTCTCTCTCTCTCTCTCTCTCTCTCTCTCTCTCTCTCTCTCTCTCTCTCTCTCTTTATCGCTGTCTCAGTTAAGATAGGAAGTTCATCTCAGGGTTATCTTCCTAGAGCTGACACACACACATTCACACACACACCTACGCTAACCCATCTGAACACAACCCAACCGTATCCAAAACATCCACTCAGTCTGTCATGCAAGTTATTGAACCAAGAGCCTACCTGGTGAAGAGAGAGGCAGGCAGCACAGAGCCATGAGCAGTCAGCCTCCACCCAGCTATCTCCTCCACCAACCTACCACCACCCACCTACCTCCACCCACCTACCACCACCCACCTACCTCCACCCACCTACCTCCACCCAGCTACCACCACCCACCTACCTCCACCCAGCTACCTCCACCCACCTACCTCCACCCAGCTACCACCACCCAGCTACCTCCACCCACCTACCTCCACCCAGCTACCACCACCCAGCTACCTCCACCCAGCTACCACCACCCAGCTACCTCCACCCAGCTACCTCCACCCAGCAACCACCACCCAGCTACCTCCACCCACCTACCACCACCCACCTACCTCCACCCAGCAACCACCACCCACCTACCACCACCCAGCTACCTCCACCCACCTACCTCCACCCAGCAACCACCACCCAGCTACCTCCACCCACCTACCTCCACCCAGCTACCACCACCAACCTACCTCCACCCACCTACCTCCACCCAGCTACCACCACCCACCTACCTCCACCCAGCTACCACCACCCACCTACCTCCACCCAGCTCCCACCACTCCTGTCTTATCCAGGGGTGGAACCTTCCGATTATTTGGGGTCACAATTGGATTCCAAATGGATTCCTGATCCAGTACCATCCACCTCGTCTTAACCCT
>CM051004.1:5072127-5102127 GCA_027704905.1 Muraenolepis orangiensis | reverse complement strand
CACTGTCAAGCATGGAGGTGGAAACATTATGCTTTGGGGATGTTTCTCTGCTAAGGGGACAGGACGACTTCACCGCATCGAGGGGAGGATGGACGGGGCCATGTACCGTAAAATCTGGGCCGATAACCTCCTTCCCTCAGCCAGGACACTGAAAATGGGTCGTGGATGGGTCTTCCAGCACGACAATGACCCAAAACATACGGCCAAAGTAACAAAGGAGTGGCTAAAGAAGAAGCACATTAAGGTGATGGAGTGGCCTAGCCAATCTCCGGACCTTAATCCCATAGAAAATCTGTGGAGGGAGCTGAAGCTTTGAGTTGCCAAGCATCAGCCTCGAAACCTTAAGGATTTGGAGAGGATCTGCAAAGAGGAGTGGACCAAAATCCCTCCTGAGATGTGCGCAAACCTGGTGACCAACTACAAGAAACGTCTGACCTCTGTGCTGGCCAACAAGGGTTTCTCCACCAAGTACCAAGTCATGTTTTGCAAGGGGATCAAATACTTATTTCACTCAATCAAATGCAAATAAATTTATAACTATTATATGATGTCAATTTCTGGATTTTTTAATCCATAAATAAACCTACCATTACAATTATATACCGTTCATTTCTTTGTAAGTGGGCAAACTTACAAAATCGGCAAGGGATCAAATAATTATTTCCTGTGTGTATGTATATATATAGAGAGAGAGAGAGAGAGAGAGAGAGAGAGAGAGAGAGAGAGAGAGAGAGAGAGAGAGAGAGAGAGAGAGAGAGAGAGAGAGAGAGAGAGAGAGAGGAGAGAGAGAGAGAGAGAGAGAGAGAGAGAGAGAGAGAGAGAGAGAGAGAGAGAGAGAGAGAGAGAGGATAAAGCACAGAGCGACCGGTTGAGTGAATGAAACACCTCCAGCAGAACGAGGAGGTCACCGGGGTCAGGACTGCTACCCCTGGACCCTAAACACCTCATTATGAGGTCGTCTCTAGTCTGTCAACACTCAGAGTAAAGCACCACTCCACCCTCACAGTCGGGCTGTAATCACACAGTTTACCAGAACATAGGACTATAGTCATCCACTCGTTACCTAGAACACGTTAACTAGGACTATAGTGATCCACTCGTTACCTAGAACACGTTAACTAGGACTATAGTGATCCAGATGTTAACTAGAACATGTTTACCAGGACTATAGTGATCCACATGTTAACTACAACATGTTTACCAGGACTATAGTGATCCACATGTTAACTAGAACATGTTTACCAGGACTATAGTGATCCAGATGTTAACTAGAACATGTTTACTAGGACTATATTGATCCAGATGTTAACTAGAACATGTTTACTAGGACTATAGTGATCCAGATGTTAACTAGAACATGTTTACCAGGACTATATTGATCCAGATGTTAACTAGAACATGTTTACTAGGACTATAGTGATCCAGATGTTAACTAGAACATGTTTACCAGGACTACAGTGATCCACATGTTAACTAGAACATGTTTACTAGGACTATAGTGATCCACATGTTAACTAGAACATGTTTACCAGGACTATATTGATCCAGATGTTAACTAGAACATGTTTACCAGGACTATATTGATCCAGATGTTAACTAGAACATGTTTACCAGGACTATAGTGATCCTGGCTCTCGCTAAACCTCCAGCAGCACCGCCTCAAACTGGTGATGTCAACATGAAAACTCATATGCTGATTAGACTTTTGGGGAGGGAGGGAGGAGTAGGGAGAGGGAGAGAGAAAGAGGAAGTGAGGGAGAGGTAGGGAGGGAGGGAGGGAGGAGTAGGGAGAGGGAGAGAGAAAGAGGAAGTGAGGGAGAGGTAGGGAGGGAGGGAGGAGTAGGGAGAGGGAGAGAGAAAGAGGAAGTGAGGGAGAGGTAGGGAGGGAGGGAGGGAGGGAGTGGAAGGGTGTGTCAGGATCTCTCATCGTTTCCTGCCTCCAGGCTCACCTGGGCTATTAGTTTCACAAATGACATGGTGTGACCTTTGACCTTCTGCTTTTGTCAAGGGTGGGAAGTGCTGTCAGGGATTGTAAGAAAATAACCACTTGAAGAAGGAGAGAGGGAGGGAGGAGAAAGGGAGGGAGGAGAGAGGGAGGAAAGAGGGAGGGAGGAGAAAGAGAGAGAGGGAGAAGAAAGGGAGAGAGAGAGAGAGTGAGTGAGTGAGTGAGGAAGGAGAGAGAGAGAGAGAGAGAGAGAGAGAGAGAGAGAGAGAGAGAGAGAGAGAGAGAGAGAGAGAGAGAGAGAGAGAGAGAGAGGAGAGAGAGAGAGTGTGAGAGAGAGAGAGAGAGAGAGAGGGGAGGGAGAGAGAGAGAGAGAGAGAGTGAGAGGAAGGAGAGAGAGAGAGAGAGAGAGAGAGAGAGAGAGAGAGAGAGAGAGAGAGAGAGAGAGAGAGAGTGAGGAAGGAGAGAGGGAGAGAGGAAGGGGAGAGGGTTAGGGTGTGACTGGAGGAGCAGGTAAAGTGAGGACTCAGCAGAACTCTGATCAGGAGGATTTTAAAAGCATTAAAAACTATTTTCCTCTCATTTTCCTGTCTGCAGGTTCGACGCCAGGAGGAACCACAGAAGAAGAGCGGGAGAGATCATCACCTCCACGTCTCCAGACCAGCGGTTCCCGGACCAGAGGTCTTTAGAGTCTAGACCAGAGCTTCCTAGACCAGATGTCCCTATACCAGACCAGCTGGTCTAGAATAACTTAAGGCGGTTCCTCCACTGGTCCCTCACAGCTTCCCTTTCTACTCGTTAGAACGTTTAAACACAAACAAATGCAAATACTTCAGTCTGGACTTAATTTTAATTTTACATTTGGATTTGAATTCAGTGCAAACATCCCCAAGACGGCCCAAGACTACACATCAAGAAGTGGGTCCTCTTGCTAACAAACACAACATAGAGAGGAGGCACAACGCGGTTCAACCTTTCTGGGAAAATTGTTGTGCAATTACCTCTCTCCCTTTAAGTCTTCCAGTCGTGAAGTAGTAAAGTAGTGAAGTAGTGAAAGATACACAGTGGTTTCACATACAGAACATGAGCTGGGTTCTGAAGCTTCACGACTGAGAGGCGATCGCCCTGAGAGAGAAACCCAGCGCCGTGCTTAGGAGACACCAAAGGGTTTTCCGGTTCAGTGTTCTGGAAGTCCTCTCCAAACACAAACCAGGACCAAACGCTTGACACCAGGAAACAAGGACCTCCGCACACATTAATCATTCAACCTCTGGCATGGGGTTAAAGGTCACGGGCCTGCACAACGCCGCCTCGAGTCTCGCATCAAGGACAGAGAGGTCAGAGGTCACACAAACAACGTCTTCAACGTGTTGTGAACACATCTGAGTCTCTCAGAGCTGATCTGTCTACACACACTCTGGAGTCACTCAACCTCCACTACCATCACTGGAGAGAGGAGAGGGAGGGAGGAGGGATGGAGGAGGGGGGAGAGAGGAGAGGGAGGGAGGAGAGAGGAGAGGGAGGGAGGAGAGAGGAGGGATGGAGGAGGGAGGAGAGAGGAGGGATGGAGGAGGGAGGAGAGAGGAGGGATGGAGGAGGGAGGAGAGAGGAGAGGGAGGGAGGAGAGAGGAGGGATGGAGGAGGGAGGAGAGAGGAGGGAGGAGAGAAGAGAGGGAGGGAGGAGAGAGGAGGGATGGAGGAGGGAGGAGAGAGGAGGGATGGAGGAGAGAGGAGAGGGAGGGAGGAGAGAGGAGGGATGGAGGAGGGAGGAGAGAGGAGAGGGAGGGAGGAGAGAGGAGGGATGGAGGAGGGATGGAGGGATGGAGGAGGGAGGGCGGGACAAGGAGGAGAGAGGAGGGGGTGGAGAGAAAGGGGGGGAGCTTTCACACAATGCATCCTGGTACATGTAGGCTATCTCTGTCCATATAGTACGCACAAGGTATTTATCTCCATTCACCTGTTCAAAAAACCCTCAGCCAATGACAAGCTAAGAGTTTTAACCCCTCAGCCAATGACAAGCTGGGTGTGTTAAGCCCCGCCCTCTTAATAGTAATTATTGCTAATCAGGAACACCTGGTCAGGCTGGTTGACACACACACCAGTGAGCGAAGGAGAGATTTCAGTAAAGAATCTATCTTAAGGAATTCTTAGATCTTGACCTTTTCCTCCTTAGTGCCAAACAGTTCCGTTGGGTTCTCATCCAGTAGATCGATGTTGTGTTTCATGTTGTTGTTTCATGTTGTTGTTCATGTTTCATGTTGTGTTCCCTAATAAAGTTTTACAAACCAAGTCTGGTTTTAGTTGTTCACATTTGCTGTTGAATGTTCTTGAATGTGTTGAATTAGCTGTTCCTGCACCTCCCCGGTAAACAGTCAAGAAGGTTCCACATCGTTTGTGTGGTTCTCTTATTTGGGGGAAATATGGTGGACCTGGTTGTTTGGTTCACAACTTAAGGTTTATATATTTGACTTGTTTATTCTTTGTTTCTTACCAGGTGAAGACTACATCCTGAGGCTGTGATGTGAAGGTGCGTGTTATACTAAATTGTTGAGTAAACTAATTTAATACAGCATTTAGTATTGAACATGCTTTGAAATATTGTCTTCAATGTAGTAATGTGACCTGGTCCAGGGGACCGGAACCATCGCTGGCTGGGTCATAAAGTACTGAACAATATTGGGTGAGTAGAAACCTTTAAAGGTTGTTCAGTGTAGTTCATCTCAGAACTTGGTCAATTTGTTTGAGTGTCAACTGTTCTGAAATTGACGTTCTGTCCGATTTCAAGTCGTCTGGTTTCGTTCGTAGTGTTGTGAGAATGAGATGTTGAGATCTGTCCTCTGATGGCTTCTGAGAGACTGTCCACCTAACATTGTTGGAGATTGTATTTCTGTTTCTGAATTAAAGGTAACTTTCTCCTCACATTGTTGTCTGTCGGTTCTTTATGGTACCTGGTTTGTCCCAGTCTCGTGTTTCTAGAATGTTCCAGGTCTTGGAGATCTAAGGTGTCCCATGTTTTGTACTTGATGTTGTTAAGATACAATGTTTTATTGGCCATTTGCAACATGTACAATGGAATGCTTACTCCCTATTACCTCCCGCAGTGTGAATTTTTAAAACAATACTTGAAAATATTATTAAAATAATAAAAAAAATACTATACACAATAAAAATAAACATAAAAAGAAAATATAGTGACGGATGATATTTACATGTCTTGAATTGTGCAAAAACATTTAAAAGCATTTAAAGTGCCAGTAGTGCAGCAGCATGGACATGGCCTTCTTCCGACATCTGGTCCTACAGATCTCCAATGCATGGAATTGCACACCCAAAGATCTTCTCTGCCCTCCTCACTACCCTCTGGATAACTAACGTACTTCACATAACTTAGTAAACCTCAAACATAAGGCATGAGTGATCTGTTCTTTCTGTAGAACCCAACATAGCATAATGTTAAGGCTGACCGTATGCTAAATCTTGTAGCTTTTGTCATGAGATGTAAAACTTCTGTTTTAGAGTGACTCATGTTTTTACAACCTTTTTTCTCCGGGGGCTGATCTCTCATCCTGACTATTTGCTCAGGGTGTGTTTCTGCCCTTCCTCAGAGCGATTCTCTAGATGACGTCCGGTCTCCAGGTTCAACACCAACTACTCAGTTAAAAGACGGAACACTTAGTCGACCACCAGGTGTGATGTTCCCTGTTCGTTTATAATCTACCCTCTGGTGATGTCACCTGGGAGTGTCCACCCAGGTGTGTAATGGATGGATCAGTTAGTACGGTCCACTAGGTAGGCGAGAGCTTAAAGAAATCATTAATTTAGCCTCTGATCCGTGCAGGTTTGTTGGCTCCACATGACCCGATCTCAAACGTTGCACAAAGCCGTTCTTTATGTAACGCTACCTTGAGATCAGAGCAGTGTCTGGAGTCTACGTGAACCTGCTCAGTCGGTGGTTCCTGACGTACTGAACCTCTGCCCTCGCTGCCAGCTGGTGGTCACATGACTCAACGGAGGGATTGAGTAACGGGATCCTCGGCACATTCCAGCTTCACTACCCAGCCTGCTTTGCGGTGAGGTGTGGTGGTCATGGGGGTGAGGCTTAACTCTGCAGGATACAGCTGCTGGAGCTACCGCTCGTATGACCCCCACACCCCACTGAACCTCAGAGCAGGCTGGGTAGGGGAGCTGGAATGTGAACAACTCTGTACTCGTGTGTTGTGAGTCAGCTGGCAGCCATGAGGGGCTAGAAGGTAAACAGAGGAGAGGAGCTAGGAGGTAAACGGAGGAGAGAGATGAGGTGTTAAGGCTCTGGGGTGTCTGGGTGTTGTGAGGCAGATGGTTTGCATGCTGGTGAAGGTCCTCCTCACACCCCGGTTCTACCAATCACAGCGCAGAACATAAGCACGGCATTGTGTTCTGTTCTACTTCCTGTCTGGTTGTGGACGATGGATGGATGCTATGCTGTGTCAACCATTCACTTCCTGTCTGTTCCTTCCTGTCTCTAGAAGAGTTCCTCCCCAGAGCCAGGCCATGGAATATCACGTTACCGTCAAGCAGATGGAGCATCCGATCCCTGTTAGTGTTGTACTGGACGGTAGCACGGTTATACTACTGATACTGTCCTTCATGTTAATTCATGGAGTTTAGTGTTAATTCATGTAGTTAAGTGTTAATTAATGTAGCACTTACCTGATTGGTCAGAAGAGGTGAACAGGAATGACATGAAAGAGAAGAAAAATAAACATCGTTAGTCTTTCAGTAAATCACCAATCAACACATCATCCTGTCCATTGCATCATGAAGTAACTTCTGATTGATCAGCAGACGTATACGATCGATCGATAAATCAATAGATATCTCCCCCACACACTGGCAGTGGTTGAAGGTGTTTTTATTGGTTGGGAGGAGATACCTCTCAGCCGATCGGTGTCTTGACACTGATAACCGCTGTCAGCTGATCCATAACAGGAACCCCAACGTCTCCACCTTATCTCGAGAGGTCCTCCGCCAGCACCTGGAGACACCACCTCCCCAGGGTGGAGGTCACGAAGCTCTCTCTCACTAGCTCTCTCTTTCACCATCACACCCTGCAGTCGTACCAAACTAAACTTAAGAGAAAGATTGTTTGAGATTTAGAAAGTTTTCTCGTTGTTTAAAAACGATCGGTCTCTGCAGGCAAGACGGGAGGACTACATCTGCCCCTCTACACATGTAATCCTATCTCATAGCTACTGCCCAGGAGGTAGCGGGAGGGTTCGGGTCAACCGGAAGGTCGCTGGTTCGATCCCCCGGCTCCTACTCCTAGCCAAGTGTAGAGGTGTCCCTGAGCGGGACGCCCTAACCCAGCTGCTCCTGATTGGATGGCTGACACCACCGTCGGGTGTAGGAATGTGTGTATCAATGTCTTCATATATAAACACATCTCTCTACACATGTATGTCCTGTTCTCTGATGACATGAGTTTCAAGCTCCAGTAAACAAACATGGACGCTGTAGACCTGAACATCTGTACTGTTGTTCTTCTCGGGTATTCTGGTTCTATCGGTCAAAACCATCTGTTCTCCTATTGGTCGGAATAACCCATGTGACTCCCGAATTCCTAAGTCGTTCCTTCCACATTCTTTCCTGCCCTGATTTGGATCTGATTTGGATTACTCAAGACTCTGCCGATTGGTCCATTGTATTGACTCACTCACACACACACGCATGTTGTTGTTTTGTTGTTGAGGATTAGCAGAATCAGCCAATCACAGAGCTCGCTGGCAGACTCACGGCTGTGTTGTCACTCGGTTTTACAATAGTCAGACCTGGAATGTAGGTCATTCCTGAGGGTCTCTTTGTCTGTGTGTGTGTGTGTGTGTCTCTCTCTCTCTCTCTCTTTTCCCCAACCTATACATGTGGGAGTAGTGCAGAATAAATACACAGTAGTGTAAGTACAGTGTGTACGCAGCACTCGGATCAGTCCGTCTGCTGTGTGTTTTTCAGTAAAACTCCTCTGGAGGATAAATAAACAAACCGCCTTATGCAATTTCGAGGACGCGTTTATCTAAAGCTTCTTACGGTCCAGACATTCGTAGCGTGGGTTAAATACACACACACACACACACACACACACACACACACACTGCAATTTCATGTAATTTTCCGGTGGCGTTAAGTAGTTGACTGGTAGTTGATTGAAGGGCTGCTGTATCACGACTCTGAGGAGATTGACAACCCACAACAGCAGGCATCACAGCACCCAATCCAGTTATCTGGGTTCTGAGGTTCTGTTTTCACAGGGGAAATGAATTAGGAGTGTGTGTGTGTGTGTGTGTGTGTGTGTGTGTGTGTGTGTGTGTGTGTGTGTGTGTGTGTGTGTGTGTGTGTGTGTGTGTGTGTGTGTGTGTGTGTGTGTGTGTGTGTGTGTGTGTGTGTGTGTGTGGAGCCCAAATATGTTTAAATGTGTATTTATTGATAAAAATCATTCAGAAGTAAGACACGAGAGCTGTTCAGGTCGCCGTGTGGCCTGGTCCACTTGAGTCTTGTGTTTTAGAGAATTTGAGATGTCTCGTGTTTTGGAGAACATGAGATGTTTGAGGGCACTCCTTGGCCTGGAGGAGTGACTGGATGTTAGTTATTATAACTTCAGAGGGAGACCACCGACGTACGACCTCCCTGACAGAGGTTCAGTTGAGGTTCTGCTAAAGTTCTGTTGGGGTTCTGTTGAGGTTCTGTTCGTTCACTCGTGTGTTGACATTTCCCCAGATGCTGCAGGTCCAACACATCAGTTGTGTTCTGTCCTCGGGTTCAGACCTCGTTAAGGTTCAGTGTCTCGTTAAGACATCGGTCAGCCATGCCAGGACTACTTAGGATCTGTTTGTTTTTTCCAGGTGACACATATTGGTTATGAGCCTGTTTGTGTACTGTTACCATAACAACACTGTTAAAGATGGGAAAGTACAATAAGTTAGATTTGACACAATAAGTCCATCCAACAGCTGAATACATAGAGATGAAACCCCTTCTACTAGGGGTCAGAGGTCAGCGGGTTGGCCCGGGCCCTATTACATCGAGCCTACAGACCCAAAACCCATCCAGGGAGTCCACCTTACATCTGCTTTGCACTGTGTGTGTGTGTGTGTGTGTGTGTGTGTGTGTGGGGGGGGGGGGGCGTGGCCTATGGAAGGTGTGACCAATGGGAGGCCTGGGTCTCAGGTCATGTCAACATGACACAGAGGTGGGAGATGGTTTATGGACTCTTGGCTCAGTATTCCTGCTATGGATTTATCTGTTAACCCCCTGGGGTTCACCTTCACATGGAGACAACGTGTGTGTGTGTGTGTGTGTGTGTGTGTGTGTGTGTGTGTGTGTGTGTGTGTGTGTGTGTGTGTGTGTGGTGTGTGTGTGTGTGTGTGTGTGTGTGTGTGTGTGTGTGTGTGTGTGTGTGTGTGTGAAGGATTTAACTGAATAATAAAAGTATCAACAGAAAACAACACTGGACATTAGAGCCAGAGAGGAGAGAGGATAGCAGCTGAACAAACAGAACTGGGAACAGAAAGGGGAGACCTGGGGGAGGGAGGGAGACCTGGGGGGGAGGGAGACCTGGGGGAGGGAGGGAGGGAGACCTGGGGGGGGAAGGGAGACCTGGGGGGGGGAGGGAGACCTGGGGGGGAGGGAAACCTGGGGGAGGGAGGGAGGGAGACCTGGGGGAGGGAGGGAGACCTGGGGGGGGGAGGGAGACCTGGGGGAGGGAGGGAGGGAGACCTGGGGGGGGAAGGGAGACCTGGGGGGGGAGGGAGACCTGGGGGAGGGAGGGAGGAAGACCTGGGGGAGGGAGGGAGGGAGACCTGGGGGAGGGAGGGAGGGAGACCTGGGGGAGGGAGGGAGACCTGGGGGAGGGAGGGAGACCTGGGGGAGGGAGGGAGGGAGACCTGGAAGAGAGAAGGGAGTGTATGGTCCATAGAAGGAACCATGGAACAACAAGATGACCTACCACACACACACACACACACACACACACACACACACACACAGACTCTGCTCCTCCACTGTCCAGAATGCTAGTAAATGTCCCTCGGGCAGAACTGATAAAGATGTGGAGGAGGTGGTGAGGGATGAGGTGTGTTCTCTGAGCTGGGGAACACCATGTATTCTCAGAGGGTTCCATGAGGTCTCATACACACTGTTCTCTCTGAGATGAGAATGGTCAAGGTGTCCTCTCATGCTCAATCAGAGATAGAGAGTGAGGAGGGGGGTGGAGGGAGAGAGAGAGAGGGTGAGGAGGAGGGAGGAGAGAGAGAGGGGGTGAGGAGGGGGGGGGAGAGAGAGAATGAGGAGGAAGAAGGGGAGAGAGAGAGGGTGAGGAGGAGGGAGAAGCAGCTTCTTTGAAGTTCCTTGCAAAGCTAAACACTTTCTACTGGAGGCCGTCGCCATGGAGATGAGGATGATAAGTCTGTTTTTATTGGACAGCGGGATTTGACTGAACCAATAATAACAGTAATAGTGTGTCCATATGTGTGTGTGTCGGCCTTCTAGGAGAGGTCAGAGGTCAACCTCTGCTTACAGTAGAGGACATGAAAGGAGGACCTGTGTTGTGTTTACATTTCATCTGCTCCTACTCAACCCTGGGCCTCCTTACCTCCATACTGTCTCCATATCCCACCTCTCTCTCTCTCTCTCTCTCTCTCTCTCTTTTTCTCAGAGAGAGCTGTTGTTGTTTTTAGGGGTTCGCTAAACACAAACTAACACGCTGTTCCAGTTTATATTTGTTAAAGAATATTAAGTTATAGACATCAGATGTTCTGTCGTCGGCGTCGGATGAAGGAAAGTTTCTCTCCTGATTTAAATGAGCTCTAAAATTTCACAGACTTCCCAGAACTCTTCTTGGTTCAAGTTCCGCCAAGTGATGACATCAGAAGCCACGCCCCCCTCCCTTTATTATGTAACGCTGACACACCCCCCCCCCCCCCCCCCCCCCCCCCTATATGTAAGGACGTCATTGTCCGGGGCTGCTAGAGAGAGATGATGTGAGTCTTGATTTATATCGTGTCTCTGTAAAGTTTCGGACTGCCCTCGGGACTTGGAAGAGTGGGGGAGAGAGAGGAGGGGGGGAGGAGAGATAGGGGAGGAGGAGGAGAAGGAGGGGGGGAGGAGGAGGAGGAGAAGGAGGGGGGGAGGAGAGACAGGGGAGGAGGAGGAGAAGGAGGGGGGGAGGAGAGATAGGGGAGGAGGAGGAGAAGGAGGGGGGAAGGAGAGATAGGGGAGGAGGAGGAGAAGGAGGGGGGGAGGAGAGATAGGGGAGGAGGAGAAGGAGGGGGGGAGGAGAGATAGGGGAGGAGGAGGAGAAGGAGGGGGGGAGGAGAGATAGGGGAGGAGGAGGAGAAGGAGGGGGGGAGGAGGAGGAGAAGGAGGGGGGGAGGAGAGATAGGGGAGGAGGAGGAGAAGGAGGGGGGGAGGAGAGATAGGGGAGGAGGAGGAGGAGGAGAAGGAGGGGGGAAGGAGAGATAGGGGAGGAGGAGGAGAAGGAGGGGGGGAGGAGAGATAGGGGAGGAGGAGAAGAAGGAGGGGGGAAGGAGAGATAGGGGGGGAGGAGGAGGAGAAGGAGGGGGGAGGAGAGATAGGGGGGAGATGAGTGACACTTAGAGACAATTGAGAGAGGTGGGGGGGGGGGGACGACACAGAGAGAGAGGACATCTCCAGCTCTCTCTCTCTTCAGACGTTAGCTCTGGTGGAGCTCAGCGGATGCTACCACACACCACACACACACACACACACACACACACACACACACACACAGCTGGATGTTTACACGTTTAACAAACCCACCGTGAGGTTCAACCACACTTCAGGGGGTCTGGTTGCTTTGTCTGAGCTTTGGGAATACTGCTGTTTAAAAGGAACACACACACACACACACACGCACACGCACACGCACACGCACACACACACGCTCTCTCTCTTTCACATACAGACACACACACACACACACTCTCTCTTTTACACACAGACGCACACAGACACTCTCTCTTTCTCTCTCTCTCTCACACACACACACACACACACACGCATACACACACACACACAGGGGTACCCCGGAAGAACGCCATTGGCTGGAGCTGCATTGTCTGTCAGCCAATAGGAGTGGTCTGTCATTGTTATGTTGTTGTGCGTTTAGGTTTGAACCCCAGAAGACCAGCTGGTGGACGGAAGGTCTGGAACAGTTAGCCCTGGAGTGTGTTTACTAGTGGACACACACGCACACACACGCACGCACGCACACACACACACATGGAAATAACAAAAGGTTCCATTCCTCATTCATTTCCCCATCTTGTATAAAGATGTTGTAGATTCAATAAAACCACACGCTGACAACAGTGACAGTTTGAATTTCAAACTCCGATGCGGAAAACACGGAGAATCCGGACCGCGTTTTCCTTCCTTCACCGGCTGAGGGGCAGGTTGTGCTCACGCCAGCCCCCTGGAAGACCTGGAACCTATTAAACTATTATATTCACCTTCATTTCAAAATGAATGTTTAAGAGACATCGGCCATCCCCTCAAACCTCCACCACTGACACCATGATGTACACTCTCTGAGCGAGGCGCTGACGGAATCCAGTACCTCACATATAGATGAGTAGACCAGAGCTCTCGACCACATCAACGTCATGTTTCATTCATCCGTCTGTCTGTCTGCCTGTCTGTCTGTCTGCCTGTCTGTCTGTCTGTCTGTCTGTCTGCCTGTCTGTCTGTCTGACCACAGAGGAGACGTGTTTGAGCTGAGGAGGCCAAGCCTCCGGTCCAGTAAAGGAGGACCGAGGACGTATGGATGTGTAGATTTATACCAGAGCTCTCGACCACATCAACATGTTTCATTCATCCTCTGTCTGCCGGTCTGCCTGCCTGTCTGCCTGCCTGTCTGTCTGTCTGTCTGTCTGTCTGTCTGTCTGTCTGTCTGTCTGTCTGTCTGTCTGTCTGTCTGTCTGGATGGATGGATGGATGGATGGATGGATGGATGGATGTTGGTTAGGAAAACCTCCGATAAACAAACTAAACTATCTGGAAGTTAATAATGAACTATGAAGCTCTGGTCAGTGGATGATGTGTGAGTGAAGGGTTAGTCCTGAGGAGGAGTGAAGGGTTAGTCCTGAGGAGGAGGAGTGAAGGGTTAGTCCTGAGGAGGAGGAGTGAAGGGTTAGTCCTGAGGAGGAGGAGTGAAGGGTTAGTCCTGAGGAGCAGTGAAGGGTTAGTCCTGAGGAGGAGCAGTGAAGGGTTAGTCCTGAGGAGGAGTGAAGGGTTAGTCCTGAGGAGGAGTGAAGGGTTAGTCCTGAGGAGGAGTGAAGGGTTAGCCCTGAGGAGCAGTGAAGGGTTAGTCCTGAGGAGGAGTGAAGGGTTAGTCCTGAGGAGGAGGAGTGAAGGGTTAGTCCTGAGGAGGAGCAGTGAAGGGTTAGTCCTGAGGAGGAGTGAAGGGTTAGTCCTGAGGAGGAGTGAAGGGTTAGTCCTGAGGAGGAGGAGTGAAGGGTTAGCCCTGAGGAGGAGTGAAGGGTTAGTCCTGAGGAGCAGTGAAGGGTTAGTCCTGAGGAGCAGTGAAGGGTTAGTCCTGAGGAGGAGTGAAGGGTTAGTCCTGAGGAGCAGTGAAGGGTTAGTCCTGAGGAGCAGTGAAGGGTTAGTCCTGAGGAGGAGTGAAGGGTTAGTCCTGAGGAGCAGTGAAGGGTTAGTTCTGAGGAGGAGTGAAGGGTTAGTCCTGAGGAGGAGTGAAGGGTTAGTTCTGAGGAGGAGTGAAGGGTTAGCCCTGAGGAGCAGTGAAGGGTTAGTCCTGAGGAGGAGTGAAGGGTTAGTCCTGAGGAGCAGTGAAGGGTTAGTCCTGAGGAGGAGTGAAGGGTTAGCCCTGAGGAGGAGCAGTGAAGGGTTAGTCCTGAGGAGGAGTGAAGGGTTAGTCCTGAGGAGGAGCAGTGAAGGGTTAGTCCTGAGGAGGAGTGAAGGGTTAGTCCTGAGGAGCAGTGAAGGGTTAGTCCTGAGGAGCAGTGAAGGGTTAGTCCTGAGGAGGAGGAGTGAAGGGTTAGTCCTGAGGAGGAGTGAAGGGTTAGCCCTGAGGAGGAGGAGTGAAGGGTTAGTCCTGAGGAGGAGGAGTGAAGGGTTAGTCCTGAGGAGGAGCAGTGAAGGGTTAGTCCTGAGGAGGAGTGAAGGGTTAGCCCTGAGGAGCAGTGAAGGGTTAGTCCTGAGGAGGAGCAGTGAAGGGTTAGTCCTGAGGAGGAGTGAAGGGTTAGTCCTGAGGAGCAGTGAAGGGTTAGCCCTGAGGAGGAGTGAAGGGTTAGTCCTGAGGAGGAGTGAAGGGTTAGCCCTGAGGAGGAGTGAAGGGTTAGTCCTGAGGAGCAGTGAAGGGTTAGTCCTGAGGAGCAGTGAAGGGTTAGTCCTGAGGAGCAGTGAAGGGTTAGCCCTGAGGAGGAGTGAAGGGTTAGTCCTGAGGAGGAGTGAAGGGTTAGTCCTGAGGAGGAGTGAAGGGTTAGTCCTGAGGAGCAGTGAAGGGTTAGTCCTGAGGAGGAGTGAAGGGTTAGTCCTGAGGAGGAGTGAAGGGTTAGTCCTGAGGAGCAGTGAAGGGTTAGTCCTGAGGAGCAGTGAAGGGTTAGTCCTGAGGAGGAGGAGTGAAGGGTTAGCCCTGAGGAGGAGCAGTGGAGGGTTAGTCCTGAGGAGGAGCAGTGGAGGGTTAGTCCTGAGGAGCAGTGAAGGGTTAGCCCTGAGGAGGAGCAGTGAAGGGTTAGTCCTGAGGAGGAGTGAAGGGTTAGTCCTGAGGAGGAGTGAAGGGTTAGTCCTGAGGAGGAGGAGTGAAGGGTTAGCCCTGAGGAGGAGCAGTGGAGGGTTAGTTCTCCTAAGGAGCTAGCGTAGCACCTAGCTGTCTGCTGTGATCTTCAGCCTCCACTCCTCCAGCTTCCAGACACAAATAGCCGACAGACTCACAGGAACAACTGTGGACAGTAAATATTTGATCGCTGGACGGCTCTCTCTCTCTGTCTGCTGGCTCTGGCTGACTGTGTGTGTGTGTGTGTGTGTGTGTGTGTGTGTGTGTGTGTGTGTGTGTGTGTGTGTGTGTGTGTGTGTGTGTGGTGTGTGTGTGTGTGTGTGTGTGTGTGTGTGTGTGTGTGTGTGTGTGTGTGTGTGTGTGTGTGTGGCCAGCAGGCCTCCTGCTCCACAGAGCTGCAGGAATGCGAGGAGAGTCGAGGGCCAACAAAGCCCTCATAGGAGCTGGAGTATATGCTTACTGGTCTGGTACCTCTGGTCTGGTCTAGAATCTCTTTTTCTGGTCTGGTCTCTAGATCCAGATTCGGATCCGGATCTGTGACAAAATCGAATCAACTGTTCCTTGGCCCATACGTAATCTAACCACCTAGATTTGTCCAATTTCGGTACATAACTTTTTGAGTTCTCTTGCTACAAACAAACACACTAACAAACAGTTAGTGTCCGCTCCATCTGACGGAGATAATGAATGTCTTCATCGGCTTAGCAACTCCATCTCCTCCCTCCTCCTCCCAGGACAGACCGGCGGGGGGGAGGGGGGGGGGGGGGGCGACTGTGATGCCTAACCCAGCCAGAGTGGAACTGGACCGGTGCCCCACCGACCGCAGAGGAGATGTGTTTGGGCTGAGGAGGCCAAGCCTCCGGTCCAGTAGAGGAGGACCGAGGACTGAGTGACATCCCAGCAGGGTCGGAGGGATTCACGCTTCCAGAGGGGAGGAGAGAAGTGTGAGGAGCACCAGAGAGATGGAGACAGAGGAGGAGGAGGAGCTGGGGAGGGGGAAGTGCAGTAGAGAGATGGAGAGGCGGAAGGAGAGAGGAGAGAGGAGAGAGGAGCGAGGAGGTGGGAGGGAAAGGGATTGGTTTCAGCTGAATACATGTCTGACGGTCTCAGATGGTAATCACATCGGCTTTGAAGCTGCGGCCCCGGTGACATCATCGTCATCACGAGGGTTTCTCAGCTAACCCCGGCTGGCGTGACCCGCGGAAACCCAGGAGAAACCCCGGGAGCCCGGAGTTCTAGGCCTGCGGTCCCCGTCTTGTCAGGAAGCGTCAGACAGGAAGACCGGGCTCGAGGGGACGTTTAAACTCAAGCCTATTTCTCGCCGGCGGCCCCTGGAGATTAGGGCGCCACGTTTCCTCCTCCGGTCGACTTCGTCTCCATATCCACGCTACAATTATTTCGGTGTAAATCTGTTTCCATGCTAAGCTCCTTCGCATTTTCAAATACTTCTTTAAGCTTCTCCGGAGAACGGGGTCTATTTCAGTAACGGCGGCTTTGAACGGGAACAGTTTGAGTTGGGAGTTAGGATCAGAACGATATATGAATATATATGAAGAGATGGAGTTCGGGGGTTAGATATTTAAACCCCAACAGATGAAATCAAAGAGAGGCCCAGCTTTAGGTTAGGGCCCGGCTTAGTTAGGGCAGATATTTAAACCCCAGTAAGATGTTTAGAGCGTTAGGGATAGGTGTTTAACATGAGAGCGTTATGGGTTAGGGTTAGGTGTTTAACATGAGAGCGTTAGGGTTAGGGTTAGGTGTTTAACATGAGAGCGTTATGGGTTAGGGTTAGGTGTTTAACATGAGAGCGTTATGGGTTAGGTGTTTAACATGAGCGTTAGGGTTAGGGTTAGGTGTTTAACATGAGAGCGTTAGGGTTAGGGTTAGGTGTTTAACATGAGAGCGTTAGGGTTAGGTGTTTAACATGAGAGCGTTAGGGTTAGGTGTTTAACATGAGAGCGTTATGGGTTAGGGTTAGGTGTTTAACATGAGAGCGTTATGGGTTAGGGTTAGGTGTTTAACATGAGAGCGTTATGGGTTAGGGTTAGGTGTTTAACATGAGAGCGTTATGGGTGAGGGTTAGGTGTTTAACATGAGAGCGTTAGTGAAAGGTTGGGTCAGTGCCATCACGGCTCTGGGACACAACAGATGTCAGCCTCCCCGGTGGGGGGCGGGGCCACAGTGGGGGGGCGGAGCCGCGGCAGTGATTGAGTACTGAGGAGAACAAAGAGGGTTTAGGGGAGGCTTTTGTCTGCGGACGCCGTCGTAAAAACACCCGGCCGACTTCACAGGGTCAGAAGTGTGTCACCCAACGCGGATCAGCCCCCCGATCGACCCTGACACCCGGGTTACGGGCCGGCATACAGAGGGGTTGTGTCTGTTGGTCTGGAAGCTTCCGGGTTGTGTTTGATGATAGTTCCATACTCTATATGATTCAGGGCCTGATCTATCGATAGTAGATGACTCAAGATACAAGATATTTATTTGCCATTTGCAACAAGTACAATGGAATGCTTCCTCCACATTCCCTCCCAGTGTGAATCTCCAAAACAATCCCATAAAAATCCTATATATAATAAAAATGAAAAAAATAACAATAAAGTGACTGGTACATGTTGTGTTGTTGTGTAATTGTGCAAAAATATGTAAAAGCCTGTTAAAGTGCCGGCAGTGCAGCAGCATCATGAATACAGTGCAGTGCAGTGATGAGTCCGGAAAGTCCAGCACCTGATGAAAGTGTAATGTTAATGACTATGTTGTGATCATGGCCTTGTCATTAACATTACACTTTCATACTTTGACTGGTATGCAGGGAGGAGTGTCCTCACTCAGTAGGGCATAACTCCAACACACCAAAAGGTCCTTGGATCCGGCGGAGGTTATTGTGAAAACTATGAAAACTAATTACTAATATGCCATATTATATGTCAATATATTCAAGGTCACAGTTCATCAACAGTATGTTGAGTATTCCCAACAACAAACATGGAAGGATGACGGCTCACACATCGGCGGGATGATGTTGTCACGGTAACAAAACACCAATCTGCCATCCTAGCTATCTAGAACCACCACTACCAAAGCAGGTTTACGGGGTCACCGCAGGGCCAGCTGGGAATGCTAAACACTAAGCTAGTGTGTAAAAGCATCCAATAAACTCTGTTGGGCTGGCCCGGTCTTAGAGGCTCAGGGTGTGAAAGTTATCATGTGCCGTGCTGACTCTACGCTAGCACAAGACCGCTGGCAGTGGCTATGACTCACAGCGGTCCAGACACTTTACAGTGCACCGCAGAGAGTCTGACAACGCCAGTTTATGGAGGGAAGAGGTGAGGAGGGAGGCGGTGAGGAGGGAGGCAGGGAGGAGGGAGGCGGTGAGGATGGAGGCTGTAAGGAGGGAGGGAGGAGGTGAGGAGGTGAGGAAGAGGGCAGGGAGGAGTGAGGCAGTGAGGAGGGAGGCGGTGAGGATGGAGGCTGTGAGGAGGGAGGCAGGGAGGCAGGGAGGAGGGAGGCGGTGAGGAGGGAGGAGGTGAGGAAGAGGGCAGGGAGGCGTGAGAAGGCGTGAGGAGGGAGGAGGTGAGGCGGAAGACATGAGGAGGTAAGGAGGGAGGCGGTGAGGAGGGAGGAGGTGAGGCGCTTCAAGCAGAAGTCAGAGAAACCGAAACACCAACCGACCCCCGGCTTGCCCTCCGTTCCGCTAGCTGGACGCAGTCGTCACGGTGACGACCCCAGAGAGACAGTAAAGGGTCACATCTTCCCCGCTGGAATGTGAGATCAGCTTCGTTTCTCCCCGTACACTACAGCCCCCCCCCCCCCCCCTCCTCTCACCCTCACCCTCACCCCGGGGTAAATCTAGCCCCAGGCGAGCAGAATTTGGGAAACCACAGGATTGTAAGGCGTCCCTCCCCCTCCTCCTCCTCCCCTTTCTCCTCCTCCGTCTCTTTGTCCCCCGGCCTTTCTCCTCCTCCTCTCCAATTTCTTCCTCCTTCTCCCGCTCCTCCGTCTCATGTTCTCCTCTGACGCCCATGACCAACCCAGTCCATGTGGACAGAGAGGAGACAAATGTGGACTACTGAACAAACATGTCACAGATCAGAGGACAATGCTTTGAGATGAGTGGAGCCCCAACCTCCACACCCCACCTCCACTCACCTCCTTACCCCACCACCTCCTCACTCCACCTCTTTACCCCACCACCTCCACAACCCCACCTCATCACCCCACCCCCCTCACCTCCACCTCCACACCCCCACTTCCCAACCTTCTCACCCCACCCTACCCCCTACAGCCCACCATCAAAGCCGCACAACACTGTAAGATCATAATCCAAGAGCATCAGGACAATCCCAGATTCACAGCAGTTCTGAAGTACTTATGTTCTGGGTATTATCTCACGGTAGTTCCGCTGAAGACTTGTGTGGTTGGATGGACGTATGTGTGTTAATTCTCCTTCTTTGAGGATTGACCTGGTTTGGACAGATTTGGTCTCCTGTGAAAGACCCATTGTTGTGGTGGTAGTGGTGCCGTCTGTCTCACCATCAGGGAGATGTCTACTCTCTGTGAAGGTTCATACTAACCATTAACTAACGCCATCACGGCAAAATGTCTTCAACTTATGTATTTGGAGTTGTCACATCCTCAAACTCTCCAGAGAGCTCCACCGTTTCCACCGTAGTTTGTGTACTGATTGTGTCTCCGTTATGACTCAGTCTGTGTGTCTTCTGTCTAGCGCAGCAAACAGACCTTTTAAACTTGTGAACAGTAGTTTAACAGGTTTAACAACAACAACCGCCTCGCCAAACCCCTCCCCACACCCCCGTAACAAGACCGGGCTGTCATTACCGAGCTGTCATTACCGCGCTGTCATTACCGCGCTGTCATTACCACGCTGTCATTACCACGCTGTCATTACCGGACTGGACATGATCACCACCCTGGTTGACTAGACGCATGGTTATCCACCTCCAGGGACCTCCCACACCGCCTCAGAATCAGAAGATAGATACAAGATACAAGTACAGCAAAATTGTGTATTAATCCTCACGGTCACTCTTTACACACAACAGCAATTGGACTAAACTTAATAAACTAATTGAAATTGCCAAATATGAATACAAATATATATGGACATATTGTAGTGGCCCTATGTACAAGTAGTGCCAATTAGAAAATATTTATACATACAAGGTGTAGTGGGTCTTGTAGTTACACTGAACATGTTCTGAAGTCTGTTTTGATGGACCCTAAGCGGTCCAACAGGGGACGTCCCGGATGGGTGACCCGGGGCTGGCTGAACGCTGAGAAGTCTCGAGAGGAGTGGGCCTGTCAACAAGAGTAGTCTGTACCGCCTGGTGATCGTGTGACTCCAGGATTACCTTCGGTCAATGGACGGGTTTGTTTCTTTCACAGCAACCACTCAAATGGAAACGGACGCTATTGTGTCAAAGCACACTGACGAAAACAATGGTCGAAGGTCCGTTCCGCTACCGTTCACCACCTGCCTGCACCTGCATGTACCCACCTGCAGCTGGAGGACGCTCTCCATAGTCTGACCCCGGCAACGCCATCACGCTGTCCCCCGCAGCCTGCCCACTCGCTCGCAGTGGTTCAGGGTGTGTTGCATAACACCAACAATCCACCGTTTCCGCTGTTAGCTTCTGATGTCACGTCACGAGACGGCGAGATAGCGCAGCAACTCCATTATGTACAGATTATGTTTTATATTAAGTTTCACAGACGGGAGACAAGCTGAGGGAGATGGGGGAGAGGATGTCATGAAGCAATGACATCACACTACATCAATCACGCCTTGGAGCTGTCAAAGGGGCATTAGCGGTGCTTCTTTCAATGTTCCAGTGTTCCTGTGTTCCTTGGTTCCCCTGAGAACACGATGACACAATCATCGCATGGGGGGGGGGGGGGGTTAGTTTGGGTTATGACTGGACCTGAAGGGGAGGGTTGGGTTAGTAGGCAGGTAACCGGATGGATCCTCGGCGTTAGATGTGTGTGAGAGACAAAACGTTTGAAGACCTGGGGGGTCGTGACCCCATGGCACCAACAGGTCTGGGAGGTGTGCCCAGGTGTCAAACTGGAAGAGCAGGATCCAACACTGGCAACTACATAAATGATATCCACCAATCGTGAGGCAGCTCTGCTCACGTGTTGTGATAACAATCCTCTGGTGTTTGAACGGAGGTCCAAATGGACCAGAACCGGAAAAACAATAATAGAAACCACTCATCGTGATTTATGAAGAGAAACGACCGGAAAGAACCAGGGAAAAACTAGAAATGGGGAAGGACATTTGTCTTCCAGTTCAGCTTCTGTGCCCGGGAACCCTTCCACACAACATAAAACATTTATTAAAAACATTTAACAACATGGTCCTACTACTATTAAACACACAGCACAACACAACTCTTCAGGAACACTAGCAGTACGAGACACAAGGCTGCAAGAGTCTCTCCAGGTTGTGTGTCGTGTGTAAATATCTCTAAAGTCCTTCTGCTTGTCTCGGTAGTAAGATAACAGGACCCCTCCTGTGTCTCCAGACCTGAGACTTTAAACCCCCGGATCAGACACCTCTTAATCTCTATTGTCCTGAGGACCAGATAGCCAGGTTCACCCAACAGACAGGCTCCCCACAGACAGACAGGTTCTCCCAACAGACAGGCTCCCCACAGACAGACAGGTTCTCCCAACAGACAGGCTCCCCACAGACAGACAGGTTCTCCCAACAGACAGGCTCCCCACAGACAGACAGGTTCTCCCAACAGACAGGCTCCCCACAGACACAGGTTTTCCCCAGACAGGTTGTCCACAGACAGTTTCTCTACACAGACAGACAGACATGTCCACTCAGACAGGCAGGTCTCCCCACAGACAGGTCACCCCACACAGACAGGTCCCCACAGAGACAAGTCTCCCCGCCTACAGACAGGCTCTCCCCACAGACAGGTTGTTCTCTTCCCAGCCCACTAGGAAGACCATCTGCAGGCCCAGATGGCCCCAACTATAGGCCCTAGAATCCACTTTCGGTTCCAGGGTGAACCTGATCTGACCACACAGCGAGACCCCACACAGGCAGGGGATTAGTGCTCCTAGCGTTTAGCACCATCCAACACTATGTTGTAGACGCAGATTTGAATCCAGATAAACGTGACATTATTATGTTATTATAATCCCAGCGGCTTTGCATGTCAAAACAGAGTGCAGATGGCAATCGTTGAAGCCACGTTGTTCTGTTATTCCCGTGTGTCTGATACACCTCTCCAACACGCTAAGAACACGCTTAGAACAACAAACACTCCAGGGCACGCCCCGCCCGAGGTCATGCCTGAGTAAACGATCAGGACCGCTGACCCGGCGACACCCAACACCACGGACCTGAACCCTGGAATCAGCGAGACTAGAAGGTTGTTCACATGACACACAGAAGACCGACTGGAGAGGAACACAGCGGATGAACCCTGGACTGAAGAGGTGTAGAACCGGGCACCCGGAGACCTCATGGGAACAATGATGCTCACAAATTAAAGGGCTGTAAAAAGTGTCCGGGGCCACACGTGTTCAGCAGACACCCGTCGTCCTTTGACAGGCTGCAGCCATGACAACCAAACAAAACAACTCAATTTAGGGACTTCCTGCTGGTGCTCTCACGGCGGGCCATGTGACCCCCGACCCCTGGCTCTGATTGGCTGGTAAATGTGGGTATTGTGTCTGGTAGCGGGCGGGGGCTAGACGGTTCCCAGCGGTCCACCAGCTGCTGGGTCTGCAGAGATCAGGAGATGAAGACCCTCCCTGCCCGGCCGTCTGTTAGGGGCTACCTCTTTAATTCACACACACATACGCGCACACACACACGCACACCATGAGTGTGTGAGTATGTGTGTGTGTGTGTGTGTGTGTGTGTGTGTGTGTGTGTGTGTGTGTGTGTGTGTGTGTGTGTGTGTGTGTGTGTGTGTGTGTGTGTGTGTGTGTCTAACAGTGTTTCAGGCTGATCTGCTTCAGCTCAGACTGAAACACCTCCACGGCTTGTATACCCCCCCCCCCTCCACTTCTGCTGATCCCTCAAACAAAAGCTCTGCTTGTTATTATGACTGCGTTAGGGGGTGCAGCTCTTGGCTGGCAGGCAACCTGGCAACCGCATTTTTTCAGAATAAAGTTTGTGTTGGAAGTTGTTGTGGCGTGATGAGGGCAGCATGCTGGGAAACTTCTCTTTCCAGAGTTGCGCCTGGAAACCAGAATAATAGTTACACCCAGGAATCTGTCTTTCATACGGTATGATAGATGTGGTATTACTATTACCATGAATGTAAGAAGAAGTATCCATCATTACTATGATCTCTGGCAGTTTGATTGACAGAAGGTCTTGGGTGGATGGTTGGTCAGTGTTGGCCGGGGTGTTAGATCTCTCTGGTAGATCTCTACACCCTGATTGGCTGTACTTACTAACACAATCATTACCTTCGGTGAGCTGGCAGCATTCACTTTCCTTCGAAAAGCGACCTGTACAACAACTGCTGGTATAAACTCTCCAGGCTTTCTTTACATAAACCAGGTGAAGATCATTACCGTCAGGGCTTTGTGCGGTTAGCATGCTTTAGAAGCACGCGCGGAGCCGCGCGGGGGGTTAGCGTTATTGTGGTGTTGTGAGTGTTTTCTTCGTCTGGGTGGAGCCGACGTGTGATTAATGAAAGACAGTCACCTTCCACCAGGGAGATCCCATGCAGCCGCCTGGGCTGAGTGCTACCAGATGAAGCTGGTTTTGTCTCAAGCTGGTAGCCATGCAGGGCTGTCGTGTTGCTCTCCGCGGACGAGCTGCAAGCTGGGACACTGAGCTGGGAGCTCAGCCTCGGTCTCCGAGGGTCTTCCTTCAGGACTCTGGGAATGTTGTTCTCCTCAGGGGAGGTCTGACCCGCTCTGCTCCTCCGGTCCAGAGGGTCGGCTGACCTCCCGTTTCCCACAAAGGACTCGACATGATGACGCGGTTCCCAAGAGAAAAAGTATTTTCTATAGTCTGGCAACGGCAAAAAAAACCCAAAGGAAAAACCACAACGGACTATAAAATAGCCCTCGAAATGTTAAAAATACGTCACCACCAAGGTCAAGAGAACACATGTACGTTCTGTTAATCAATAGCAGATCCAGGCCGCCTCAGCAGGCTGAAATCTTAAAGTAATGAATGTTATGATGCCAATATCGGGCACACCTTTCAGATGCAGTAAGGGCCAGGTTGTTTTGGCAAGGGCATCAGTGAGCTTTGACCCTTCGGAGCGTGATCACACAACACCTGTCGTGCGGGACAGGATTCCTGGGATGGTGTGTGTGCCGTCGTCTATGTTCTTGAACACTCCCAGAACGCTGGTTCATTCACTGTCCAATCCTCAGGAGCCAGAAGTCTTTAGACAGACGCCAAACTGTCTGCCAAACAGACCGCCTCGTCTCCAGATAATCATCTGACTTTCAAACCTTTCTCTTTCTTTCTCTCGATTGTTCTCTCTCTAAAGTGAATATCGCCAGCCCAGGTTTATATTGTATGATTATATTTGTATTACTATTGTTTGTGACTTTCATGTTGTCCTTTTGATTTTCAAATAAAGAAAGCCGACCAGGGGCAGCCAGGGAAGTGTGGTTAGTTTAGTAACTTATAAAAGAGCCACAAGGTTTTGATTTCCCTTTCGCTGGCACCATGCCAGGTAGAGAAGGTCTGTCCACATACACTCTGGGCCTCAGATCAGAGAGGAGACAAGGGAACCCAACCAGAGACCAGGGTATTCCTGATCCCTTCCCTGCCTCCTTCCACATCTTCCCAGAGAGCCCAGACCTCACAGGAACACCAGACAGACAAGAGACGAGGAGTCAGAGAGTCGATCTTCAAACTCGTAATACTGTCTCATGATCCGTCTCTGGCTGTGATGCTGTCCCAGAGATGGTTTTCATGCCTGTACAATGAGCACAATGCACAGGAAGTTGGGCCTGTTCCAAGTGGTGTAATTCAACCAGCTTGTGATATCGATACGACGCCACTTCCCAGGAGGTCGACTTTCGGCTTCCCTGCTTCTGTACAAACCGGAATGTTCTACTCATCCTTTCAGTTTCAGTCGACATATTTATTCACTTTATATGTTCCTGATGTTCCCGATGTGCCGTGGACTTTGAGCGAAGTCACTGCTGCGTAACACAACATGGACCACTCTGGAGTAAGGGGGGGGGGGGGGGGGGGGTGCACGAGCGATGAGGTAAGTGAGGACGTTTAACTCTTTCTGGCCCCGATTGCCGTTGAAAGCAGAACAAAACCAAGCCTTGTTCACAACATGCCCTCAGCTCTCGGATGTCTGGAAGTCCCCCCCCCCCCACTCCACAAGAACAGGAACAACCCCTCCCCCTCCTACTCCTCCTCCTCTTCCTCACCAAGAGCATCCCTCTCCAAAGGGCATCTGGGATGGATCTAGACGGGTTTCACGACTCACTCATCTTCCACATGAAATCTATGCTGGGGAAATTCATCAAGGCTGTATTCAACTGCTTATGGAATGTGTACTTTCTTTTAGATTTCATTTATTATCTTATTTGACAGATCTTCAGTGGTAGAGAGACATATCGTAGACTGAGGGAGACGGAGAGAGACAATCAAGAGTCAGACAAAGAGAGGAAAAGGGGGATAGAGAAAGGGAGAGAGAGAGATAGGGAGAGAGACAGAGAGAGAGAGGGGAGAGAGAGGAGACAACACACACAGAGAGGAGTAGGGGTTAGAGCAGTAGGTTAGGGTTAGAGGAGTAGAGGGGGAGGAAGTGGTCCTAGACAGGAGACAGGTTGGTGTCCAGGTCAGGGCCGACAGGTCCATCTCTCTGTGTTGTGTCCCAAACTCAGCAGGAATGAGATCAACTACAGACTAAACAAAAACTAAACTAAACTCGCCTCTGATCCGGAATACGACAAACATCCCGCTAAATATCCTTGACCAAACAAAGACGTGTGGTGGAGACTTGGAAGTGATCTGGAACATATAAGAGGGAAGGGAACATCCACTTTCCTTTGGAACGGTGCCAGTGCCCAACTACGTTTACAAATGGGAATTCGTCCATTTGGTCCAAAACACCCGACTAAGCTAAAAAATACCTTGGTGTCTGGAGCACGTTCCTGACGACTTGACAGGAAGCTGCCCTCGACGTGTTCAGACAGAGGGCCGGAGGATTCCAGTCAGTCTGGATCCGCAGGTGTCCACAGGTGGTGTGAGAGGAGATGGAGGAGCCAGGATCATCCTCCCGGGTAACCCAGTCTAAACACCTGCATGCCTCCCCCCTGCCTCCCCCCTTTCTCCCAGCAACACGTTTCAACACCCGGTCCGTCGGGCTAGGGGTGTCTGTGAGGGGGTCTGTGGGGTGGTCTGTGGGTCTGTGAGGTGGTCTGTGAGTCTGTGAGGTGGTCTGTGGGTCTGTCAGGTGGTCTGTGGGTCTGTCAGGTGGTCTGTGGGTCTGTCAGGTGGTCTGTGGGTCTGTGAGGTGGTCTGTGTGTCTGTGAGGTGGTCTGTGGGTCTGTCAGGTGGTCTGTGGGTCTGTGAGGTGGTCTGTGGTCTGTCAGGTGGTCTGTGGTCTGTGAGGTGGTCTGTGGGTCTGTGAGGTGGTCTGTGTGTCTGTGAGGTGGTCTGTGGGTCTGTGAGGTGGTCTGTGTGTCTGTGAGGTGGTCTGTCAGGTGGTCTGTGGGTCTGTGAGGTGGTCTGTGGGTCTGTGAGGTGGTCTGTGTGTCTGTGAGGTGGTCTGTGGGTCTGTGGGGTGGTCTGTGGGTCTGTGAGGTGGTTTGTGAGTCTGTGAGGTGGTCTGTGGGTCTGTCAGGTGGTCTGTGGGTGTCAGGTGGTCTGTGAGGGGCTCTGTGAAGCCTCACTAAGTCAAGCAGGAGATGGTATCTTTGGGAGTCGAGTTACTCAGAGGAAACCCGGGGGCAGGTGGCGGAGGACCTGCGGTTAACGAGACGCTCCGATTGGCCAACACTGCTTTTTTATTGCCCTGCGGTTGGTCAATGTTTGAACAAGGTTACCGTGGTGACGGCTACACCCGGTCAGCCGCTCCCCTGAACGGTTTAACAAAGCATCTTTATCCAGAAGAGGGGAGAGTGTGTTGTTCTGAGAATCGTGGATCTACCTGATATGTCAGCGATCCCAGTTGGCAAACCGCCATTAAAAATAGATCCTGTTTCCCTAATCCCTCGTGATTCGCTGTACTTTTCTGTGCTTGGCGGGAACAATCGAAGCACTCGGCTAATTGCAGGTTAGTGAAGATAATAATTAGAACCTGAGCGGATGAGGGCGGGCCTCTAAACGGATGATACCTTCCGTTTAGTAGAAAAACAAACACTCCTAATTATGGGATGGACACCCGGGTCTATCCTGACTCTGGAACTGCTGCTGAACTGAGATTATGTTCTCTCTTATGATCTCTTAAATCAGCCTTTATTGTTCCTTAATGGTTCCTCTGTGGTTCCTCTGTTCCACAGGGACCCGGGTTCTGAGGGACCCCGTGGGTCAGATGTTAAGTCGCTCTAATTGGATAGACAACAGTTGGGTGGAGGGGGAGGGCTGTTCTTTTGTCTTTCGGGGGGTTGGGGAGGTCAGCCGCCTCCAGAGGTCAGAGGTCAGGGGGTAGAGAGACCCCGCCCACTCCTCCAGCTTCTCTTTTCTTTGAGTTTACTGTCCCTTGGTGCGGAGGGGGGGGGGGGCAGACTGAGCAACCTCCTTATATAGAGACAGTACTGGAGGAGGGAGGAGGGGGAGAGGGGGAGGAGGGAGGAGGGAGGAGGGAGGAGGGGGAGAGAGGGAGGAGGGGGGGGAGAGAGGGAGAGAGGGAGGAGGGGGAGGGGGAGGGGGAGAGAGTACTGGAGGAAGGGGAGGAAGGGGAGAGAGTACTGCAGAGAGAGGGGAGGTAGGGGAGAGAGTGAGAGAAAGGGAGAGAGAGCTTAGAACAGTGAGGGGATCCTCTGCTGAAGCCAGGACCTAAAAACAAGCTCCGCTGAACAAACATTCTCCCCCAGGTGGAGGCCCGGGTGTTTATCCCTGGAAGAGCTTAAGACACTCGGTGTTCTGTTTCACGTCCGGTAATCTTTAGTACAACACGAGAGAGTGCGGGAACCCTCCCACCACACACACACACACACACACACACACACACACACACACACACACACACACACACACACACACACACACACACACACACACACACACACACACACACACACACACACACACACACACACACACACACACACACACACACACACAGACGGAGCGTTTACTGCCCTGACCCGGGCTGCTCAGAGGCACTTGTTCCTCCTGAAGGTCTTGCAGCCACAGGAATGTCTCCTAATCTTTCCGCCACCTTCTTCCTTCTCCCCTCTTCCTCCTCCTCTCCTCTCCTCTCCTTCCCCCTCCCTCCCTGCCCTCCTCCTCCTCCTCCTCCTACCCCCTGCCTAATTGGGGAGTGTGTGGGGCACATGGTTGTAGCAGCGTTGTGGTTTTGAGGAATGCTCGACATGACAGTTTCTCCAGGAGGAGAAACCGAAGGAGTGGCACAGTGGGCCGACCCGGACCAGAGGGGCTTAGTCCCCCAACCTTAGTCCCGCCCCCCTCCGAAAACCCCCTTGAAGACCCCCCCCCCCCCACCCACTACCGGACCGGAACCATCCAGATTTATTGCTCTACATCTTGCTCTAGGATGCTACAGGTAGGGGTTAGGGGACATCTTGCTCTAGGATGCTACAGGTAGGGGTTAGGAGACATCTTGCTCTAGGATGCTACAGGTAGGGGTTAGAAGACATCTTGCTCTAGGATGCTACAGGTAGGGGTTAGGGGACATCTTGCTCTAGGATGCTACAGGTAGGGGTTAGGAGACATCTTGCTCTAGGATGCTACAGGTAGGGGTTAGGAGACATCTTGCTCTAGGATGCTACCGGTAGGGGTTAGGAGACATCTTGCTCTAGGATGCTACAGGTAGGGGTCTAGGAGACATCTTCCTCTAGGATGCTACAGATAGAAGCTATGAGACATCTTGCTCTAGGATGCTACAGGTAGGGGTTAGGGGACATCTTGCTCTTGAATGCTTAGTAGACTGCAGATGTTGGGGTTGACATTATGTACTGATTATTGTACTTTCCCAGTGTACTTTAAACTATACATATATATATATATATATATATATATATATATATATATATATATATCCTGATAGGTGAACTGGTAGTCGAGTTGTGGAACAAATGATGAATGACATCACCTGCTGGCACCCAGGAAGGAGAACCCGGAGCTCCTCTTTCTGTCTGAGGAGAAGACAGGAGGAGGAGGAGGAGGAGGAGGAGGAAGCCTTTGAAGCGGACTCTATAATTAGCGTAAGGCCCGTGTCAGGAGCAGGTTGTCCAGGCCTGCTGAGTTATGTGTTCACAGAGACCGTGAAATGGAGCCGTTTGCCGTCAAATCAAAGAGTGGAGGGGAGGGTCCCCGTAAAGCGGCTCTGGAATGTTCTCTTTGTCTCCGTGGTTCTCCGGTTGCCCCACCACCCTGATTAGAAGGCAGCCGCACAACGCATCAGAAACACAATAAATCTGACCGTGACAAAACAACCACAAACGAGAGCAGCCAATCAGACACATTCCACACTACGAAGTCTCACACCTGTTTCGCGTTCAATCGGTTTTGGGAACCGCTTAGTGAACCAGATTTGGGGTCACGCCAGGAGACCAGAGTGTAGCAGAGAGCCGGCTGGAGGAGGGGTCCGGTGGGGACTATCGAGGAGAAACCTCCCCCTCCCCCTCAGCGGGGGGGCTGGAGGGAGGACAAAGGGGGTGAGGAGGGAGGACAAAGGTGGTGAGGAGGGAGGTAAACAAGGAGGTAAATGTTTTCCCTGCCCCCAGGTGCCAGCCAGGAAGTCCACACTTGGTCCAACCTTGGTTCACAAGGAACAGGACAGCCTACTATGTTTTAGAATAGCGCTTATAAAGGCACTGAGATTGTTTTACAAAGTGTGTGTGTGTGTGTGTGTAGATATGAGACCTCATCTATGGTGCAGCACCCACCAAGGTTTCACCACACAGAGCCAGAACACCGGGGTTAGCACTCTACTCTAGTGATGAGTGGTACAGAGACACCGGGGTTAGCACTCTACTCTAGTGATGAGTGGTACAGAGACACCGGGGTTAGCCCTCTACTCTAGTGATTAGTCGTACAGAGCCATAAGGTAGTGGTAGATGAGTGGTAAAGATGGATATTTTACTGACACATCACACCTGCAGT
>CM051004.1:5049627-5064627 GCA_027704905.1 Muraenolepis orangiensis | reverse complement strand
GAGAGAGAGAGAGAGAGAGAGAGAGAGAGAGAGAGAGAGAGAGAGAGAGAGAGAGAGAGAGAGAGAGAGAGAGAAGGGGGGGGGAGAGAGAGAGAGAGAGAGAGAGAGAGAGAGAGAGGAGAGAGAGAGAGAGAGAGAGAGAGAGAGAGAGAGAGAGAGAGGGAGAGAGAGAGAGAGAGAGAGAGAGAGAGAGAGAGAGAGAGAGAGAGAGAGAGAGAGAGAGAGAGAGAGAGAGAGAGAGAGAGATAAGGGGGGGAGAGAGAGAGAGAGAGAGAGAGAGAGAGAGAGAGAGAGAGAGAGAGAGAGAGAGAGAGAGAGAGGGGGGGGAAGAGACAGAGACAGAGAGAGAGAGAGAGAGAGAGAGAGAGAGAGAGAGAGAGAGAGAGAGAGAGAGAGAGAGAGAGAGAGAGAGAGAGAGAGAGAGAAGGGAGGGAATACAGAGAGAGAGAGAGAGAGAGAGAGAGAGAGAGAGAGAGAGGAGAGAGAGAGAGAGAGAGAGAGAGAGGAGAGAGAGAGAGAGAGAGAGAGGGGGGGGGGAATGCAGAGACAGAGAGAAAGAGAGAGAAATCAATCTAAATCAATCTACATCTGGAGGATTGTCTTCTTTATTGGTCACATACTTGTACAAACACTGTGAAATTAGTTTATCTGCATTTAACCCACCCTAGTATGAGGAGCAGTGGGCAGCTATTTATATATACAGCGCCCGGGGAGCAGTGTAGGGGTCTGGTACCTTGCTCAAGGGCACCTCGGCAGTGCCCAGGTGTTTCAGAGACTTAAACCTGCGGCACCTTCTGGTTCCCCAGCCAAGTCCAAACATATTGAGCTACTGTCGCCCCTACTATACATACTATACCCCGACCGTAGTACCGGAGCAGTGACATCATCTGATGTCATCGCATCAGCCTCCATAGAGTTTGGCTGAGTGGAGGTTTCAACCTTTGTGTGTGGAGCGGCGGACGCCGCGACCGTTTGCTGATGGTGTATTTGTGTAAATCCGGGCGGCCCCTGGGGGCCCAGGGCCGCTAGCGGCGGAGGCTAAGCTCCTCCACAGAAGTGCAGTGTAGCGGTTAGCCGGACAAAGGGGGATGCCGTCACCTCTCCGAGCCACAAAGCGCTAACTCGGACAAACGCTGCCAAGAAGGCGTGGCCTGACACGGAGGTGCTAACCGGACACCTGCCTTCATAGTAGACTCCCTGGTGGGGGACAGGTGGCCTGGGAGAACCTGCAGGGTAACCATGACAACTGAACTGAATGCTCCCGCATCCTCCCAACGCATGGAGTTGTCATGGTTTCCAAAGGTCTCCCACCCAACAGTTTTCATCCATTCATAAATACAACTTCTCTATGAATGTCTTACTTTAGATGTGTTGTACCTTAGGTTGTGCTTTTACTCGTTTGTTTGTCTGTTAGTAAGATAACTCATAAAGAATTGGACACAACGTGGTGGTTAGATTACTTATGGACCAAGGACGATTTTGGCGCAGATCCGAATAGTAACTAGTAAGAGATAACTAGATAGTAACTGGTAAGACAAAACAAGATAGTAACTAGAAAGAGATAACGAGATAGTAACTAGTAAAAGATAACTAGCTACTAACTATAAAAATATAACAAGATAGTAACTAGTAAGAGATACAAGATAGTCACTATTAAGAGATAACTAGATAGTAACTTGTAAGAGATAACTAGATAGTAACTAGTAAGAGATAACTAGATAGTAACTAGTAAGAGATAACTCGCTTGTAACTAGTCAGAGATAACTAGATAGTAACTAGTAAGATATAACTAGATAGTAACTAGTCAGAAATAACTAGATAGTAACTAGTCAGAGATAACTAGATAGTAACTAGTCAGATATAACTAGATAGTAACTAGTAAGAGATAACTAGATAGTAACTGTTGATACCATGAGACAGGTGAACCAGTCAGTGTTAATAACCAGGTGCTGTAGTCTGGTTATTAGACGGTCTGTCTGGTGTTCAACCGACCTCACGTGCAGCTGTCAGGCAGTCAGTATTTATAGTCCACCACGCAGGTACCTGCCTGGTGGTTATGATGTAAGGAGAGACACACACCAAACCACTGGTTATGAGAGAGAGATAGAGAGAGAGAGATAGAGAGAGAGTAGTAGTTAAGGGTGTCTGCTCTCTCATTATCTTATGTGTGTAACGAGTGTTCTCTGATGTCAGATTTGGTTCCACCAGGAATGGTTCGACCATCTCCTCATCAGACCTTCTGTTTCACACTAACTTTAACTCACTTTAACTCACTTTAACTAACTTGAACTAGCAGCTCAGGAACGTTGTCAGGAACATTTTAGCATGTTTTGGATTTTTCTGAGCCTAACTTGGATAATATAATATAATAGTTAGGTTACTACATATATAATAGTTAAGTTACTACAGATAAATACAATAGTTCAGTTACTACAGATGTATTAGTTTAATTACTACAGATATTGTTAAGTTACTACGTTATTGTTAAATGACTACATATATAGTAGTTGAGTTACTACAGATATAATAGCTGAGTTACTACAGATATGTTGCAATGGTTTATAGTAGTACTATATGTATAATATGGTATACTGTATGTTAGTTCATATCTCCTATCAGGTCCTACATTCAGCCGACAGATCCATCCTGAGATGATAACTTGATACCTTCTTACTGTGTACTACAAACTCACTACCAAGCTAGTTTGAATGTAGACCCACTCATACTAAACCACACCATGTATTGAAACCACATATACATTATATATATATATGCATATATGATTGTGTTCGAAACACATTGGGTCCCGATATGATCCAGATTGTTGAGTGTCTGTGTGTCTGTGTGCAGTGAGGCTTAATCTAAATGATATCGTAAAGGTGACCAAACGTTCCTATTTAGATTTTCCGTTGCAGTTCATTTTATAAGAGTGTGCCAGCAAATGATGTGTCTGAGAGTGTCTTTATGAGGGTGCATGTAGGGGGGGGGGGGGGTTTGGGAACCCCCCTGTGTTCATGATGTCTTCTAGATGAGCTGTGAACAGACGATAGGAACGACAGGAACGCGTTCATTGGTCGGTAGGAGCTCTTTATTTCCAGCCCATGGCATCACAGCGTCCCTGCGGTCAGTATCAAAAATATGGTTCAACCGTGTTCAGCACCATAGTTCTGCATAGTTAGGAAGACACACATGCAAACACCTCGTCTCCTTCCCACTTCAACTCGAAGGATTTAGCCACTTTATTAGGATTTAGTATTTAAACATCTCAAACCAAACATGGTGGAGTCGACCACAGAGAGGGTTATACGTGGATTTGGAGATCGAGAGCCAATTGGGACTCAAATTCAGCGTGGATTTGGCCGTGAATCCACGTCCAACATCCTCCAGAGATTATTCCACTGCTACAATCTGACGTCACATTCAGGTCCTGAATAACGTACACCAGTGTTTCAGTTCACGAGACCCCATGTGTTCATCTGGACCAGAGGAATGTGTTTTAAACTCTACTGTTTGTTGGACGTGTGCAGAGATTAGATTGCAAAAATACGTCTTCATGCTTCCTGGGTAGACCCAGTAGACCCCAAGGGACCCCTCAGGAGGACTCCAGGGTTCTCGAGTAGAGACCAGTAGAGACCAGTAGAGTCCTAGTCAGGTCCAGTAGAGTCCTAGTCAGGTCCAGTAGAGTCCTACTCAAGTCCAGTGAAGTCCAGTACAGTCCTAGTCAGGTCCAGTAGAGTCCAGTAGAGTCCTAGTCAGGTCCAGTAGAGTCCTTGTCAGATCCAGTAGAGTCCTAATTGGGTCCAGTAGAGTCCTAGTCAGGTCCAGTAGACCACTGGAGTCCTAGTCGGGTCCAGTAGAGTCCTAGTCAGGTCCAGTAGAGACCACTGGAGTCCTAGTCGGGTCCAGTAGAGTCCTAGTCAGGTCCAGTAGAGACCACTGGAGTCCTAGTCTGGTCCAGTAGAGTCCTAGTCAGGTCCAGTAGAGACCACTGGAGTCCTAGTCTGGTCCAGTAGAGTCCTAGTCGGGTCCAGTAGAGTCCTAGTCAGGTCCAGTAGAGACCAGTAGAGTCCTAGTTGGGTCCAGTAGAGTCCTAGTCGGGTCCAGTAGAGACCAGTAGAGTCCTAGTTGGGTCCAGTAGAGTCCTAGTTGGGTCCAGTAGAGACCAGTAGAGTCCTAGTTGGGTCCAGTAGAGACCAGTAGAGTCCTAGTTGGGTCCAGTAGAGACCAGTAGAGTCCTAGTCGGGTCCAGTAGAGACCAGTAGAGTCCTAGTTGGGTCCAGTAGAGGTCAGGGGTCTGAGCAGGTCCAGGTGAGACTCCAACGTGATCCTTTGCTGATGAACCTCCTGGAGAAGAGAAGACTTATTAATTGAGTGGGACTGCTCTGGGTCTAGGTCTAGTCTGGTCTAGTCTGGTCTAGTCTGGTCTAGTCTAGTCTAGTCTAGTCAGGTCTAGTCTAGTCAAGTCAAATAACTGTGTATTTTCTGGGTACTTGTAGTAGTGTAGAAAACACAATGTGGTACTGTGTACCACATTTATTTATGAAAATATCCAAAGCATTTGTAAAATAAAAATCATGTGTTAATCTGTATGAAGTTTAAAGTGAATAAAGTGCCATCAAATTGTTTGTCTTTTCACCAGTCAGCAAGTCCACGCTGTTATTTTGGAGGAGACAGATGTGAATGCCGACGGCGGCTCGGTATTTAGTGTGTCGAGTCTAAATAAAGACCAGAGTCCTTCCTCGAAGGAAAGGAACCTGGGAAAACTATGCTTCAAACACATACACTGAACTAACCGTTCCTAAACTAACCGTACCTGAACTAACCGTACCTAAACTAACCCAACCTGAACTAACCGTACCTGAACTAACCCAACCTGAACTAACCGTACCTGAACAAACCGTACCTAAACTAACCCAACCTGAACTAACTGTACCTGAACTAACCCAACCTGAACTAACCGTACCTGAACTAACCGTACCTAAACTTACCTCAACTCACTCACAAACACAGACAGAACCAAGCAGACCCACAACAGACCTTCTAGAAGGTGGAACAGGATATGGTGATAGGTGATGTTTCATGAACGTCCAGGGTTTATTCCTGTCTGTATTTAGAACCTCCTGTTGGATGGAACCTCCCAGGGTTAGGATCCTCCCCAAGGGACATGCTGGGAATGTGAGGCATGCAGCATGTGTTGTGGTGCAGTGGGACCCACAGTGAGAACCTTCTAGCTCCTACTCCCTCACTACAACCTCCTAATCCCTCACTACCACCTCCTACTCCCTCACTACTACCTCCTAATCCATCACTACCACCTCCTACTCCCTCACTACTACCTCCTTCTCCCTCACTCCTACCTCCTACTCCCTCACTCCTATCTTCTACTCCCTCAATGCTACCTCCTACTCCCTCACTCCTACCTCCTACTCTCTCACTACTACTACCTCCTACCTCCTACTCCCTCACTGCTACCTCTTACTCCCTCACCCCTACCTCCTACTCCCTCACTACTACCTCTTACTCCCTCACTCCTACCTCCTAATCCCTCACTCCTACCTCCTACTCCCTTACTCCTACCTCCTATTCCATCACTCCTACCTCCTACTCCCTCACTAGAACCGCCTACTCCCTCACTCCTACCTCCTAATCCTTCACTCCTACTCCCTCACTAGTACCTCCTACTCCCTCACTCCTACCTCCTACTCCACCACTACTACCTCCTCTCCCTAGTCCTAGTCGGGTCCAGTAGAGACCAGTAGAGTCCTAGTTGGGTCTAGTAGAGTCCTAGTCAGGTCCAGTAGAGACCAGTAGAGTCCTAGTCGGGTCCAGTAGAGACCAGTAGAGTCCTAGTTGGGTCTAGTAGAGTCCTAGTCAGGTCCAGTAGAGACCAGTAGAGTCCTAGTCGGGTCCAGTAGAGACCAGTAGAGTCCTAGTTGGGTCCAGTAGAGTCCTAGTTGGGTCCAGTAGAGTCCTAGTTGGGTCCAGTAGAGACCTAGTTGGGTCCAGTAGAGACCTAGTTGGGTCCAGTAGAGTCTGGGTCCAGTAGAGTCCTAGTTGGGTCCAGTAGAGTCCTAGTTGGGTCCAGTAGAGTCCTAGTTGGGTTCCAGTAGAGACCTCCTACTCCCTCACTCCTACCTCCTACTCCGCCACTAGTACCTCCTACTCCCCACTTGCTACAACGGATTAGCAAGGACAGACATCCGCGGCATGTTAGCTATGCGCAGGATCTGCGGCATTCCTGAATGCGCATTTCTGAACAGATTCCGGATTCAGGTGCAGATGAGTCAACGTGTCTAAAGGGATGAAACACTCCTCACTGCTGTTTACATCACCCTAACCCTGTATCTGAATACTAACTGAGTACACGTTCTGGAAGTCTTTCCAATGAACGACAGAAATCCCAAGTGCGTTGTTTTTCACCAAAATCAAAGTATCTGAACGTCCAGTTATTGTACACGTTCACCAAATAATATGCACTTCAATTATTTCTAATGATTGAAATACTTTCCCTTCCATATATGATTTGTGCTGGTGAACTTGGTAAATAACTTATATTACGTTGTTGTAGTACATTAATTATAATAATAATATTAATAATAATAAGACGAATGTAGTACATTAGTAATGTATGTGTGGAAGAAGATGTGTTGTGCTTCTGTTCATTCAATTCAAATATTGTACACTATGGATACTCATGTAACACAGTCTGTATGTAATGTAGATATTTATATCATGATGTATATATATGTGACATAGATCTATGTGACAGGGCCTTGGTGTGATATGGCCTGTATATATATAGACGTTAGATACACCACTTAGCATGCTGCATAGCATGTGTGCTACAGTTTGCCAGTACTGGAAATCACATCTATATACAGGGTTTGGGCGTCCAGGGAAGTTTGGTGGACATTTTGAGAGAAATAATTATCAGAGCATCTGTTGACCTAGCCTAGCTGAGCCTACTGTGCTAGGCCTAGCGTGTGCTAGCCTGTGCTAGGTGTTGCCCATGCTAGAACCCCCTGTGCTTGGCCTAACCTGTGCCAGGTTAGCCTGCGATAACCTGTCCTGCCCTATGCTAGCCTGTGGTAGGCATAGCGCTCAACTAGGACGCTATGCCTACCACAGGCTAGCATAGGGCAGGACAGGTTATCGCAGGCTAGTGTGTGGTAGGCTATATAGTGTGATAGTACGGTGCTATTCTGTGTTAGGCTAGGTCTAACACTGTGCTATGCCTAGCGTGTGCTAGGCCAAGCACTACGCTAGGCCGAGCACTGTGTTCATATTCCTAGTGTGTGGGCTAGGATAGGCCTAGCACTGTGCTACCCTGTGCTAAGCTAAGTTAAGCTAACCTTGAGCTGCTGCTGGAGTTCACTGTTGAGGCGCGTCAGCACAGCGTTGCTCTCCTTGTTCTGCCGGATGACCGTCTGGATATCCCTCTTCTGTTTGGACGGCATCCTGAAACACAGCAGAGCACCACCCTGAAACACCACCCGTATACACCCTAAATCACCACCTGTATATACCCTGAAACACCACCCGTATAAACCCTAAATCACCACCTGTATATACCCTGAAACACCACCCGTATAAACCCTAAATCACCACCTGTATATACCCTGAAACACCACCCGTATAAACCCTAAATCACCACCTGTATATACCCTGAAACACCACCCGTATACACCCTAAATCACCACCTGTATATACCCTGAAACACCACCCGTAAAAACCCTGAACACCACACGTAAAAACTCTGAAACACCACCCGTAGAAATCCTGAAACACCACCCGTACATACCCTGAAACACCACCCGTATATACCCTGAAACACCACCCGTATATACCCTGAAACACCACCGGATATACCCTGAAACACCACCCGTACATACCCTGAAACACCACCCGTATATACCCTGAAACACCACCCGTATATACCCTGAAACACCACCCGTATATACCCTGAAACACCACCCGGATATACCCTGAAACACCACCCGTATATATTGTTGTATATTGTTTGCCAACTTATTGTACCTTTTCCCTTACACTTTTACCTGAATTATTGTCCTTCTACCTGAGCACTGGTTCAGTTGAGACTTGTTAGGAATGAAATGCACTTTTGACTTCTGGTGACGATTTGTTCTCTTACCTTACTTTGTTGAAACACACTACTGTAAGTCGCTTTGGATAAAACCGTCTGCTAAATGACTGTAATGTAATGTAATGTATATACCCTGAAACACCACCCGTATACACCCTAAAACACCACCCGTATATACCCAAAAACACCACCCGTATACACCCTAAAACACCACCCGTATATACCCCTTCTCCCTTTAGCGGGGTGTCGCCCAATGGAACAAACCGTCTGGTCCAGAGAGTGTTAGGCTGATCTATGATGGATAGATCAGCCCACTGGTTGGTACAGTCCAGAGAGATGTTAGGGTTAGTGTTATGATGGATAGATCAGCCCACCGGTTGGTACAGTCCAGAGAGATGTTAGGGTTAGTGTTATGATGGATAGATCAGCCCACTGGTTGGTACAGTCCAGAGAGATGTTAGGGTTAGTGTTATGATGGATAGATCAGCCCACCGGTTGGTACAGTCCAGAGAGATGTTAGGGTTAGTGTTATGATGGATAGATCAGCCCACCGGTTGGTACAGTCCAGAGAGATGTTAGGGTTAGTGTTATGATGGATAGATCAGCCCACCGGTTGGTACAGTCCAGAGAGATGTTAGGGTTAGTGTTATGATGGTTGTATTGGCTACTCAACAGCACCCCTGGTGGTAGAAGAGCAGCCCTGAAGACACGCGTGCTAAACGTTGACGTCGAGAGACATTATGGTCAGTCACACTGGGGGTCGTCTGTTAGCTACTGTCTCTGTTTTAGGTCGGAGGTCAGACCGCCAGTTAGGGACATCACAGGGTCGTGAACCCACGGTGGGGTTGTGACAGAGGGTCAAATCCTCCCTGTTCTGAGGAGTTAACCCTACTACATCTCACTACACCATATTTTAAAAACCTGGTTGAACAGAAGCTTAGTTTAAACCCACCGATTCCGTTTCAATGAAATAGACTTCATTTATCAGTTTAAATTCAGTATCTTAATAACAATATAAATATTCCACTGACTTCTGCAGGGGTTTGGGGGGCGGGGCCAGAGATGCAGAGGAAGGGGGCGGGGCCTCTGGGTTGTCAGGGTGGAACTTCCTGCGAACGGGTTTCTGTGGAACTCTGAGGTGTGACGGGCCAATCAGATTCTGGGAAAACCAACCGACAACAGAAAGTGAACTTTTCACAATAATAATAACCAAATTTAAGATAAGTTATTTATACAGCATTTATAGTGCAATAAGGAAGCATCACATTTATACAAATTGTGTGTTTTACAAAAATGTTTTTAACATAAGAGAATATCAAACAAATCAAAATCAAAGCAAAATAATACAGCAGTAAACCAACAGTAAAATAGTAAAATGTAGACACACACCCCATACACACACACACACACACACACATGCACACACACACACACACACACACACACACCACACAGACACGCACACAGACACACACACACACACACCTGGGTCGGAGCGGTACTCAGGTCCTCTGGTCCGTCTTGGTGAACTTCCTGGTTCTCCTCCTTACATCACAACACAACACTCAGAGAACACGTTCTGCCAGTGTGTGTGTACTTTGTACCCCAGAGGGTGTGTACTCTGTACCTCAGAGGGTGTGTACTTTGTACCCCAGAGGGTGTGTACTCTGTACCTCAGAGGGTGTGTACTCTGTACCCCAGAGGGTGTGTACTCTGTACCCCAGAGGGTGTGTACACTGTACCCCAGAGGGTGTGTACTCTGTACCCCAGAGGGTGTGTACTCTGTACCTCAGAGGGTGTGTACTCTGTACCTCAGAGGGTGTGTACTCTGTACCCCAGAGGGTGTGTACTCTGTACCTCAGAGGGTGTGTACTCTGTACCTCAGAGGGTGTGTACTCTGTACCCCAGAGGGTGTGTACTCTGTACCCCAGAGGGTGTGTACTCTGTACCTCAGAGCTTGTACCTCAGTGGTTTTGAGTTATAAATCCCTGTGTGTGACACCTCATTGGTTCAGCTTCTTTCTCCTGGTCTGGGGACTCAGCTGAAGAGGCTCTGGTCTGTGAAGGCCAGAGAGGGGGAAGGCCGCCCGGCGACCTCTGCATGCCTCATGCATGTACTTACAGAACCTGATCCGTGTATTTCCTGCCCATCTGCGTTGTGGTTGTGACCGCGGAGGCCCATGTCTCCCTGATGGTTTTCACAGCCTCAGACGGCCACTGGAAAAACCCACGTCTGTTCTGCTGAAGTGTCTGCACACACTGGACCCAAACCCTCTGGGGTCTACTGGGTACTGGAGGACGCTCTACTGGGTACTGGAGGACGCTCTACTGGGTACTGAAGGACACTCTACTGGGTACTGGAGGACGCTCTACTGGGTACTGAAGGACACTCTACTGGGTACTGGAGGACGCTCTACTGGGTACTAGAGGACACTCTACTAGGTACTGGAGGACGCTCTACTGGGTACTGGAGGACGGTCTACTGGGTACTGGAGGACGCTCTACTGGGTACTGGAGGACGGTCTACTGGGTACTGGAGGACGGTCTACTGGGTACTGGAGGACGCTCTACTGGGTACTGAAGGACACTCTACTGGGTACTGGAGGACGGTCTACTGGGTACTGAAGGACGGTCTACTGGGTACTGGAGGACGCTGTACTGGGTACTGGAGGACGGTCTACTGGGTACTGGAGGACGGTCTACTGGGTACTGGAGGACACTCTACTGGGTACTGGAGGACGCTCTACTGGGTACTGGAGGACGCTCTACTGGGTACTGAAGGACGGTCTACTGGGTACTGGAGGACACTCTACTGGGTACTGGAGGACGCTGTACTGGGTACTGGAGGACGCTCTACTGGGTACTGGAGGATGGTCTACTGGGTACTGGAGGACGCTCTACTGGGTACTGGAGGACGCTCTACTGGGTACTGGAGGACGGTCTACTAGGTACTACATGGAGGTTCTCACCTCTTCCCTGAAGCGAAGGAAGTTCGTGAAGTTGGTCTGCAGCGGCTTCTTCACCGGAGTCTTCTCTGAGGGGGGGAGGAAGAGGGGACCCGGAGGGGAGAGAGGACCCTGGAGGGAGAGAGGACCCTGGAGGGAGAGAGAACCCTGGAGGAAAGGGGGACCCTGGAGGGAGAGAGAACCCTGGAGGAAGGGGGGACCCTGGGGTGAGAGGGGGAGAACAGACCATCAGCTGGAGAACCTTCAGTCTGGACACTATCTTTATCTTATGTTCATCATGGCCTTTTACACATTTTAAAAGTCATAATGGGTTGGTATGGGTGGTCTGGGTGGTCTTGCGGTCTGGGTGGTCTGGGGTTCTGGGTGGTCTTGGGGTCTGGGTGGTCTGGTAGGTCTGGGGTTCTGGGTGGTCTTGGGGTCTGGGTGGTCTTGGGGTCTGGGTGGTCTGGGTGGTCTGGTGGACTTGGGGTCTGGGTGGTCTGGTGGTCTGGGGGTCTAGTTGGTCTAGGTTGTCAGTGGGGTCTAGGTGGTCTGGTGGTCTGGTGTCTAGATGGTCTAAGCGGTCTCTACCTGTAGTACCAGTGGTCTGGGGGGTAGTGCTGGAGGGGGCAGCCATCCTCCTCTCACCACTGGAACTTAGAAACAACAAGGAACACAAAACATCAAACTAGAGCAGCTTTCAAGACCCTGTGTGCTAACAAGTGGACATGCAGTGTTACACTATCTACTACCCTCATCGTTATCAAGCTCCTGAAATACACAGTATATAATATAGTAATAATAATAATAATAATAACATACAGTATATAATATAATAATAATTATATACAGTATATAATATAATAATAATAATAATAATATACTGTTATGAGTATTGTAGGACATTCTGTCTCAACGCTGCCTCCTAAAGCCAGAAGGTGGAACAGTGTCGCTCTCGATTTGCAGCAGAAGAACTGATGACAAAGACTCTTTACTAGCGTGTGTGTGTGTGTGTGTGTGTGTGTGTGTATGTGTGTGTGTGTGTGGTTGTCTCTTTACTAGTGTGTGTGTGTGTGTTGTTGTCTCTTTACTAGTGTGTGTGTGTGTGTGTGTGTGTGTGTGTGTGTGTGTGTGTGTGTGTGTGTGTGTGTGTGTGTGTGTGTGTGTGTGTGTGTGTGTGTGTGTGGAATACAAGGGTGTGGTGGTCTAGAGGAGGAGAAGAGGAGGAGGAGGTGGTGATGGTGAGGAGGAGGAGGAGGAGGAGCTACTCTAGGAGAGGAGTGGAGAGGAGGAGCACTCTGCGAGGAGGTCTGCTACCTGGGTATCCCTGCAGGGGCGGCTTGTTGAGGTCCAGGGAGGAGGCGCGGGAGTGGGTCTTCTGAGGTCGAGGAGGAGGAGTGGGAGGCTCCTCAGCTTTCTTCATGGCCTCATCGATGGAGGTGCTGGAGTAAGACCTGAGAGGAGGAGTAGAGACCAGAGGAGGAGGAGGAGGAGGAGACCAGAGGAGGAGGAGGAGGAGATCAGGGGATTGAGCAGAGATAAGAGGGGGCAGAGGAGAAGAAGGGGAGGAGAGAGCAGAGGTGGAGGAGGAGAGACCAGAGGAGGAGGAGGAGGAGGAGGAGGAGGAGGAGGAGGAGGAGGGAGGAGGAGGAGGAGGAGAAACCAGAGGAGGAGGGGGAGATCAGGTGATTTAGGAGAGATAAGAAGAGGAAGAGGAGAAGAAGGAAGAGAGAGCAGAGGTGGATGAGGAGAGACCAGAGGAGGAGGAGAAGGAGAGACCAGAGGTGGAGGAGGAGATCAGGGGATTGAGGAGAGATTAGAGGAGGAGAGAGGAGGAGAAGGAAGAGAGAGCAGAGGTGGATGAGGAGAGACCAGAGGAGGAGGAGAAGGAGAGACCAGAGGTGGAGAGAGGAGAACTCCTACCGGTCGCTCTGGCCATATGGGGTCCAGTAAGATGGAGGTCACAGATGGAGGAGGAAGGACACAGAGGAGCAGTAGGGGTTAGAGGCATTAGGAGCAGGTAGGGGTAGACAGTACAGAGACAGGTCAGTAAGGAGCAGGTAGGGGTTAGACAGTACAGAGACGGGTCATTAAGGAGCAGGTAGGGTTAGACAGTACGAGACGGTCATAGGAGCAGGTAGGGGTAGACAGTACGAGACAGGCATTAGGAGCAGGTAGGGTAGACGGTACAGAGACGGGTCATTAGGAGCAGGTTGGGTTAGACAGTACAGAGACGGGTCATAAGGAGCAGGTAGGGTTAGAGGTCATTAAGGAGCAGGTAGGGTAGAGGTCATTAAGGAGCAGGTAGGGGTTAGACGTACAGAGATGGGTCATTAAGGAGCAGGTAGGGTTAGACAGTACAGAGACAGGTCATTAAGGAGCAGGTCGGGGTTAGACAGTACAGAGACGGGTCATTAAGGAGCAGGTAGGGGTTAGACAGTACAGAGACGGGTCATTAAGGAGCAGGTAGGGGTTAGACGGTACAGAGACGGGTCATTAAGGAGCAGGTAGGGGTTAGACAGTACAGAGACGGGTCATTAAGGAGCAGGTAGGGGTTAGACAGTACAGAGACGGGTCATTAAGGAGCAGGTAGGGGTTAGACAGTACAGAGACGGGTCATTAAGGAGCAGGTAGGGGTTAGACAGTACAGAGACCTGTCATTAAGAAGCAGGTAGGGGTTAGACAGTACAGAGACGGGTCTTTAAGGAGCAGGTAGGGGTTAGACGGTACAGAGACGGGTCATTAAGGAGCAGGTAGGGGTTAGACGGTACAGAGACGGGTCATTAAGGAGCAGGTAGGGGTTAGACGGTACAGAGACGGGTCATTAAGGAGCAGGTAGGGGTTAGACAGTACAGAGACGGGTCATTAAGGAGCAGGTAGGGGTTAGACGTACAGAGACAGGTCATTAAGGAGCAGATAGGGGTTAGACAGTACAGAGACGGGTCATTAAGGAGCAGGTAGGGGTTAGACGGTACAGACAGGTCATTAAGGAGCAGGTAGGGGTTAGACGGTACAGAGACAGGTCATTAAGGAGCAGGTAGGGGTTAGACAGTACAGAGACGGGTCATTAAGGAGCAGGTAGGGGTTAGACAGTACAGAGACGGGTCATTAAGGAGCAGGTAGGGGTTAGACAGTACAGAGACGGGTCATTAAGGACCAGGTAGGGGTTAGACAGTACAGAGACGGGTCACAAAGGAGAAGGTAGGGGTTAGACAGTACAGAGACGGGTCACGAAGGAGCCAGTAGGGGTTACATAGTGCAGAGACGGGTCCTATCTAACCCCTACCTGCTCCTGTTAATAGTGTGAGGTTACCTGGTCTTGCAGGTAGACTGTGTTTGTCTTGACTTGTCCTCCAGGAGCGAGTGTCTGAGTACAGCAGTAAACCCATCATCAATCCCCCACACCAGCAGCGCTCGTGGAAGATGATAAATAATGCAGTATGGCTTCAATAATGTAGCATAGACTTCCTCAGCGTTCACTTACACTGCTGCCGCCCATACGGCCCCTGATCTTACCTTATCTTAAAGGTTTGTTTGAGTGTGGCTCTCAGGGCCTGACTTACCACATTCTGATGTCATTTCCTGCTTGGGCAGCGATGGCTTCAGTCGGTCTGGCCTTACCCTGTCCTTATAGATAATATTAAAATACATCTTGTTAAAATACAATATAATAATAAAATACACAATAATATTACTACAATATTATGATACAGTATAATATTATAGTACAGAATACTATTATAATACAGTATAATATTATATAGTATAATATTATAATACACCATAATATTACTACAATATTATAATACAGTGTAATATTATCATAATAGTTCATTGCATTTATATAGCTCTTTTTAAGGACACCTCGACAGCTTTTGCTAGGAGGATCGAACCACTCTACCTCCTGAGCTATACTGCCGCTATACTGCCGCTATACTGCCGCTATACTGCC
>CM051004.1:4942127-5044627 GCA_027704905.1 Muraenolepis orangiensis | reverse complement strand
AATGAAGCACACAAGTGATGTGAAGAAATACCTCTAGTCTGTCTGTCTCTCAGTCCTGTGGTTCAGGCTGTCTGTCTGTCTCTCAGTCCTGTGGTTAAGGCTGTCTGTCTGTCTCTCAGTCCTGTGGTTCAGCCTGTCTGTCTGTCTCTCAGTCCTGTGGTTCAGGCTGTCTGTCTGTCTCTCAGTCCTGTGGTTCAGTGTGTCTGTCTGTCTCTCAGTCCTGTGGTTAAGGCTGTCTGTCTGTCTCTCAGTCCTGTGGTTCAGCCTGTCTGTCTGTCTCTCAGTCCTGTGGTTAAGGCTGTCTGTCTGTCTCTCAGTCCTGTGGTTCAGGCTGTCTGTCTGTCTCTCAGTCCTGTGGTTCAGCCTGTCGGTCTGTCTCTCAGTCCTGTGGTTCAGGCTGTCTGTCTGTCTCTCAGTCCTGTGGTTCAGCCTGTCTGTCTGTCTCTCAGTCCTGTGGTTCAGGCTGTCTGTATGTCTCTCAGTCCTGTGGTTCAGTGTGTCTGTCTGTCTCTCAGTCCTGTGGTTCAGGCTGTCTGTCTGTCTCTCAGTCCTGTGGTTCAGGCTGTCTGTCTGTCTCTCAGTCTTTTGGTTCAGGGTGTCTGTCTGTCTCTCAGTCCTGTGGTTCAGGCTGTCTGTCTGTCTCTCAGTCCTGTGGTTCAGTGTGTCTGTCTGTCTCTCAGTCCTGTGGTTCAGGCTGTCTGTCTGTCTCTCAGTCCTGTGGTTCAGGGTGTCTGTCTGTCTCTCAGTCCTGTGGTTCAGGGTGTCTGTCTGTCTCTCAGTCCTGTGGTTCAGGGTGTCTGTCTGTCTCTCAGTCCTGTGGTTCAGGGTGTCTGTCTGTCTCTCAGTCCTGTGGTTCAGGCTGTCTGTCTGTCTCTCAGTCTTTTGGTTCAGGGTGTCTGTCTGTCTCTCAGTCCTGTGGTTCAGGCTGTCTGTCTGTCTCTCAGTCTTTTGGTTCAGGGTGTCTGTCTGTCTCTCAGAGTATCATCAGGCTAAACAAACTGACTGAAGATAAACTTCATCTTTTGGAAAACCACTTCGAGACACAACAATACCAGCCAAAGGTCATCCAGAGACAACGTAAGCTACAGAAAACCACCGTCCACAGACAGACAGAAAGAGACAGACAGCGGGAGAGAGAGAGAGTGTGCAGACAGGCGTGTACACAGGCTGCTGATCTACATGTCAGGCGTTGCAGGGAGGAGGGTCATGTCAGGCGTTGTAGGGAGGAGGGTCATGTCAGGCGTTGCAGGGAGGGTCATGTCAGGCGTTGCAGGAGGAGGTCATGTCAGGCGTTGCAGGGAGGAGGTCATGTCAGCGTTGCAGGGGAGGGTCATGTCAGGCGTTGCAGGGAGGAGGGTCATGTCAGGCGTTGCAGGGAGGAGGGTCTGACCAGAGATCAGTTCACCACGGAAACCTGCTCAACAACTGCAGCCGTGATGTGGATATTTCCCATGAGACTTATTTGATATATATTTGATGTATTTATATTTGATGTACTATAATATTTGATGTATTTATATTTGATGTAAATTGCACAGCACAAGTAAAGTACAGCGGAAATAATTTGGCATCTAACCAGTAAAGTGCATGGTAATATATAAGTGCATGGTGATATATAAGTGCATGGTGATATATAATGGTGGTGGCAGGATTCTAAATCCTTGTGTGTTTCAGTTTGTCAGAAGTCTGAGGGAAAATAGTTGAAAAGTGTTCTGCCAACTGCATTAGACCTGATGGAGGGTGGGTGTGGTGGGTCCTGGGCCAGAAGGAGACCCCCAGGAGAGCTCTCCTCTCCAGGATGTCAGGTGTGGCGCCACACCTAGACCGGTCCATCCACACCTAGACCGGTCCATCCACACCATCACATGATCACAGGTGTGTGAGCACGGAAAGTCCCTCCTACTGCCACCCGCACTCTCTCACTACTGTCTCACTACTGTCTCACTACTGTCTCACTACTCTCTCACTACTGTCTCACTACTGTCTCACTACTCTCTCACTACTGTCTCACTACTGTCTCACTACTCTCTCACTACTCTCTCACTACTCTCTCACTACTGTCTCACCACTCTCTCACTACTCTCTCACTACTCTCTCACTACTCTCTCACTACTGTCTCACCACTCTCTCACTACTGTCTCACTACTCTCTCACTACTCTCTCACTACTGTCTCACTACTCTCTCACTACTCTCTCACTACTCTCTCACTACTCTCTCACCACTCTCTCACTACTCTCTCACTACTGTCTCACTACTCTCTCACTACTGTCTCACTACTCTCTCACTACTGTCTCACTACTCTCTCACTACTGTCTCACTACTCTCTCACCACTGTCTCACTACTCTCTCACTACTCTCTCACTACTCTCTCACTACTGTCTCACTACTGTCTCACTACTCTCTCACTACTCTCTCACTACCGGAACACACCCACGTTACCTGGACAGGTGACCCTGATGACCCCAGAAGGTCTGAGAGAGAGAGAGAGAGAGAGAGAGAGAGAGAGAGAGAGAGAGAGAGAGAGAGAGAGAGAGAGAGAGAGAGAGAGAGAGAGAGAGAGAGAGAGAGAGAGAGAGAGAGAGAGAGGTAGAGAGAGGTAGAGAGCGGTAGAGAGCGGTAGAGAGAGGTAGAGAGCGGTAGAGAGAGGTAGAGAGCGTAGAGAGAGAGAGAGAGAGGTAGAGAGAGGTAGAGAGAGGTAGTGGCACAGAGAGAGAGGTGCTGACTCACTATCCCCAAACGGCCCACAGTGTAAACATCAACATGGTGGTCGCACTGCAGGCTTCCTGTCTGTCCCCCGGGGGTCATCTGTCAATCAAACGCTGCTACGGCAACCTTCCAGACAGGAAGTAGAGGAAGTGGCCAAACAGACACAGGAAAACCTCCTGGAAAACTTCAATACTATATTCATATAGTGTATAATAATACACTATAATGTGTAATATATAATTCATATGAAGTAAAGGGTTGAGGTTCTGATATATGAGTTATGATTTATGATGTATTATATTATAGATTATTACTGTGGGAGGGAGAGGCCAGTCTCTGGAAATATTGTGTATTAACAAATTCAACACACACATTTAGGATTAAATCAATTAAATCAAATAATCTTTAATTTGTGTGAGATATACTGAAACACACACACACACACACACACACACACACACACACACACACACACACACACACACACACACACACACACATACATACATACATACATACATACATACACTACATACATACATACATACATACATACATACATACATACATACATACATACACACACACACACACACACATACATACATACATACATACATACATACATACATACATACATACATACACCCACACACCTTTTATACACACACCCACGCACACACACCCACACACCTTTTATACACACACGCACACACACACACACACACACCCCCACACACCCACACACACACACACACACACACACACACACACACACACACACACACAAACCTTACATACACCCATACACACTAATAGGAAGCCGATGTCAATAGACGCGAAACCGCTGCTATGAATAGGCTGTACGCCATTTAATAATAATCAGCTTTTTAACAATATCGGCTTCGATACCATTCGATAAAGACATAGATACTGATCGAGGTATTGATCTAGATATGAATACAGCTGGGGTCTGCATCAGCCACGCGCGCTGCATCCGATGTGCGTTTAGCCGCAGTTCCCATGTGACCCGTGATGTGTTTATTATTAATTAACATGATTAATATTAATAACATGATGTTCATCATGACATGATATTATTAACATGATGTTCATTATATTAATAACACGATGTGAACAACCTGCTCGCCACTGACCTGATGGAGGCTCTCTCTCTCTCCGGAGGTGAGTGAGACGCCCTCAGCCGCTCCGTGACTCCCAGGACTACAACCTCTGCTCCTCCTCACTCAGGGAGGTGCTACTACTCACCACGCAGCCCGGCTCCTTCGGAGGAGGAGGAGGAGGAGCACACTGACACACCGGAGGAGGAGGAGGAGGAGGAGGAGGAGGACACCGGAGCACACCAGCTGAGGAGGATGAGGAGGAAGAGGAGGAGCACACTGTCACACCGAGCGGGAGGAGGAGCACAACAGCTGAGGAGGAGGAGGAGGAGGAGGAGGAGGAGGAGGAGACCGCTGGGTCCATACACACATTGGGTTGGACCAGAACTTCGGTCAGAACCACCCGTCGGGTCTCACGGTCCAGTCTCTCCCACCGCCGGGACCGGCCTGCTCATAGCAGTACCGCTGGTGTCCTGCTGGGGTCGCTGCTGGACACTGCTATTTCTGTTTGGAGTGGAACATCTAAATACATGAATAATCATAATATATATTACAATCTAATAATAATAACAATATTAATAATGATGATATAACAACAATAATAATACAACAATAGTAATATAACAACAATAATAATACAACAATTTAATAATTATAATACTACTACTAATAATAATAATAATAATAATAATAATAATAATAATAATAATAATAATAGTAAGAAACATACTTAGACATTTTTGATTCTTATAATTGCTATTTATCACTTTTTTAAACTTATTGTGATGTTTTATTTCCACTGTCATTGTTGTAATAATTCATACTGCGAGAGTGAATGAATAGTAAGCATTCTATTGTACTTGTAACGCATAATCATTGATAATAATAATAATAATAATAATAATAATATAATTAATTTAATAGTGAATGATAAAACCCTGTGAATATGCTTACATATCAGATAACTGATCACTAACTACAACTAAACTGTTGTGTTAGTCAGTGTGTTGTCTGTATATCTGTGGCTGTAGCGCCCTCTTGTGGACAACACTGGAAAACACACGCACAACTCTTAAAGTAAATCTTTATTCACACACGTATTACACAAAGTACTTTATTAATCCATGCTTGCAGTGAGACAGAGTCCACTTTAAACATATGCAGAATTGTATACATGAAGTCATATGAGTCATCAAAAACATTTGCATAAATATGTATTACAGATGCACATGAAATATATATTACAGATGTGATATATGATATACGATCACATTTACCTTGGACGTTCATGTTTGAAACATATTTTCTATATCATTGAAAGTAAAGAGAAAAATACATGAATTCACTGAATGACGATATCAATAGTATTATATGGTGTAAGATTGCTGTTTTTATCGTCAGTATGATTAGATTAGATTCTAATGTATTGTCATTGTACAGCACAAGTACAGTACAGCGAAAATAATTTAGCATCTAACCAGAGTGCAAAATGTTGCAGTAAAGTGCCTGGTGATATAATATAATTTACAGTTTAAATGTACAGGTTAAAAGACAGTCTAGGTAAGTTTAAACTCGTCATGTTGAGAGGACTCAAGAGAGAGAGAGAGAGGGTTGTAGTTCTCTATAAAATCCTAGATCACAGGAATAATATACCGAAACCTTCGCTATAATTAACACTATCTCTCAGGTCAAACTCAACAACTAGACTCCTCATAATGACGAATCATTTAACGATGAATTCTTAATCTATGACCATAAATCTGTGACTACCAACCCATCCCCCGTGCTTCACAAATGGACGCGATGTCCACATGGTTGATGATTACATTGCACATAATTAAAACGTTTACGGGAAATGCTCATCTTCTAAACAATCATTCACCATGACCAACCTTAATGAGTTTCGTTGACCTGAAACAACATGTAACATATAATTATAAATGTGGTTTAACGTCCTATGGTCAGAGTCTGTCACATGGAGATGTTTGTGCTTCAGATATTTAAGGATATTTAAGTATTTTACGTACGAGTTGTGTCTCATGACAGCGGTGTTTGACAGTCTGCCTCGTAAGCACAACCCTGAAGGACATTCATGGCCTTTGTTCCCTGAAGTCTTAAAGACTACCAGCTCTTTAGTACACACACGCGCACACACGCACACACACGCACACACACTCTCTCTCTCTCTCTCTCTCTCTCTCTCTCTCTCTCTCTCTCTCTCTCTCTCTCTCTCTCTCTCTCTCTCTCTCCCCCCCCCCTCTCGAGAGAGTCAACAGAGCTTTGAGTAAACAGTGTGCTCTCTGCTGACCACTTCAGTTCTGCCAGAGACAGAAACAATGGCCTCTCTTAAGGCGGGTCTTAGGTTAACCATTCACCAACCAGCGCCGGGGTGCTGCGTGTCCAGGACAACCTTGTCAGACAGGTAACCTGACCGAAGGAGCACACCTGACCGGACTGGAGGAGCAGACCTGACCAGACCAGAGGAGCACACCTGACCAGACTGGAGGAGCACACCTGACCAGACTGGAGGAGCACACCTGAGCAGACTGGAGGAGCACACCTGACCAGACCAGAGGAGCACACCTGACCGGACCGGAGGAGCACACCTGACCAGACCAGAGGAGCACACCTGACCGGACCGGAGGAGCACACCTGACCAGACCAGAGGAGCACACCTGAGCTAGTCATCATGCTGGGAGCCCTCATCCTGGTGTTGTGTACCGGGGCCTCCCTCGCCCAGAACCTCTGTGAGATGGGTGAGACATTCTTAGTATCTTCAATTAGTATTACTACTGTAGTTTAATAGGACTACCTCCATCATATTTGATCAAAAGTATATAAGTATATGAAGTATATCAAGTATAGTCATATCTCCTTGGTGTGGTCTGAGTCTCTATGTTCTGGTGTGTTTGTCACAGTGCAGTTAAAGTGTAGTTAAACTGTGTGATGAGGTCACTTTGTGTGTCTTTTGTCCGGTTATTGATCAACTAGACGGTTACAAAGTGTTCCGTCTCACACCCTCTGACCAACCGCAGAACTCCAGAAGGAGACCGCACGTTTGTTCTATTCCTATATATAACATGAGAGAGGTTGATCAAAGGTTAATATCAGCTGCTGGTTCCAGGATCGTCAAACGGATACAAGGTTCGACTCAGCATCAAAACAGCCCTGGGAGACCAAGCTGTACGTGAGGAGATATACACACACACACACGCACGCACGCACGCACGCACACACACACACACGCAACATACCTGTTGTTACAGTTTATTTGTTGTTGTTGTAACAGTATAGTATATGTTGTTTTTGTACTAATATATTTGTTGTTGTTACAGTATATCTGTTGTTGTTACAGTATATCTGTTGTTGTTGTTACAGTATATCTGTTGTTATGGTTACAGTACAACTGGAATGACAACGAGATGTTTCTCTTCCGAGCCACTCTGGCGTTCGCCATGAGGAAGCACTTTAACCAGGAGTACAAGTAAGGACCACCTCCTGCTTTAGAACCCCATGACATCACATAACCCTGCATGGCAGTGACAGTCTGTGTGTGTGTGTGTGTGTGTGTGTGTGTGTGTGTGTGTGTGTGTGTGTGTGTGTGTGTGTCTCAGTGTGTCCAGTGTCCTGGTGTGTAACGAGACCCAGCGGGTGTCTTTCCACTTCGTGGTCTCCGACCCCCTCAATTCTTCCGCCCTGATGAAGAAGGAGGAGGTGGAGAAGGCTGTGAGGTAGGGAGATGTTACCTTGTACACCTCCAAGGGCCCGGACCCCAGGGGTTCACAGCCTCTAGAGGGTCAGAGGTTCACAGCCTCTAGAGCCGGTCTCCCAACCTGGGGGTCCAGGGCCACTCAGAGGCTCCTGATGGAGACTCCTGTCTCCTGACTCCTGTCTGGGAGACTCGTGGGTTTGGTAAAAGTGATGTGTCTGCATGCTGAGAACTCCTGCTGTGTTCTATAGGTTGAGGTTATAGGTTGTAAGGTTCCTTAGTGTGTTCTACTCCCCAGTAAGGTTAAGTAACCCTGTAGTAACATTAAACATTAGTAACTACAGTAAGGTTCAGTAACCCCTTAGTGACCTTAGTTACTACAGTGAGGTTCAGTAACCCCTTAGTAACATTACTGTGTTCTACGATAAGGTTCAGTAACCCCTTAGTGATCTTAGTTACTACAGTAAGGTTCAGTAACCCCTTAGTAACATTACTGTGTTCTACGATAAGGTTCAGTAACCCCTTAGTGACCTTAGTTACTACAATAAGTTTAGGTAACCCCTTAGTAACATTAGTAACTACAGTAAGGTTAAGTAACCCCTAGTGACCTTAGTTACTACAGTAAGGTTCAGTAACCCCTTAGAGGCCTTAGTTACTACAGTGAGGTTCAGTAACCCCTTAGTGACCTTAGTTACTACAGTAAGGTTCATAAACCCCTTAGTGACCTTAGTTACTACAGTAAGGTTCAGTAACCCCTTAGTGACCTTAGTTACTACAGTAAGGTTTCAGTAACCCCTTAGTGACCTTCGTTACTACAGTAAGTTTCAGTAACCCCTTAGTGACCTTAGTTACTGCAGTGAGGTTCAGTAACCCCTTAGTGACCCCTTAGTTACTACAGTAAGGTTCAGTAACTCCTTAGTGACCTTTGTTACTACAGTAAGGTTCAGTAACCCCTTAGTGACCCCTTAGTTACTACTGTAAGGTTTAGTAACCCCTTAGTGACCTTAATTACTACAGTGAGGTTCAGTAACCCCTTAGTGACCCCTTAGTTACTACAGTAAGGTTCAGTAACCCCTTAGTGACCTTAGTTACTACAGTGAGGTTCAGTAACCCCTTAGTGACCTTAGTTACTCCAGTAAGGTTCAGTAACCCCCTAGTGACCCCTTAGTAACCCCTTACTGTGTTGGGCACCCCAGGGCGTCCAGACACCGCATCAACAACGCCTTTCTGCTGAGCGACAGCACCCTGGAGTTCATCGGGATCCCGCCCACTCTGGCCACGCCCTACATCGCGGCCACGCCCCCCTGGCTCATCGTGTTTGGCGTGGTGATGGGCGCTGTGTGTGCCGGGATCCTGGTGATGCTGACCACCACACTGCTCAAGAAGAAAGGGTGAGAGAACCATTAGAACATATAGATCACATTTAACATATCACAACCCAATACCGAACCCAATAATGCCGGCTTTTATATAGCGCTATTATCCAAAGCGCTTTACAAGTCACCCATTCAACCACCCACGGTGGAGTCAGCCATCAAGGAGACAGCCAGCACGTCAGGAGCAGATAGGGTTAGGGTGTCTTGCTCAAGGACACCTCGACCTTTTGCTAGGAGGAGCCGGGGGATCGAACCAGCGACCTTTCGGTTGTGAGGCGACCGCTCTACCTCTACCTCCCACCCTTACCAAATAACCACTTAACAACTAACCACCCTTACCAACTAACCACCCTAACCCAACTAACCACCCTAACCCAACTAACCACCCTTACCAACTAACGTTGTTGTTGTGTTGTTGTTGTGGTTGTTATTGTTGTTGTGGTTGTTATTGTTGTTGTGGTTATTGTTGTTGTGGTTGTTGTTGTCAGTCAGAAGAAGGGGAAGGAGGAGGAGGAGGAGGAGGAGGAGGATGAGGAGGAGGGCGGTAAATCGACGGAGAACTGCGTGGCGTTGGACCACCTGGAGGGCGTCTGTAATGGAGCGTTCTGCGACAACGACAGACACACCAAGATGTAGTCCTCAGTGTTTAGTGTTCCTGGTCACTGCTTCACTGCTTTATACCATGAGTGTTTTAATAATAAACAATAATAAACTAAATAAAGTTTTCGTCGAATGTGGTCTTCCTCGGTTGTACTTCGAGTTGTACTTTTTCAGACAGTGGCCATGTTACTTGTTATTACGCCATGATGTGGATGATGTGGATTATGTTGGATTATGTTTGGACTTGTACACACTACACACTAAGGCCTCAGGCTGCTGAACTTTGAATTATTAACTAGAAATTATACGCTGAAAGTAAACCTTGTTCAGAGCCTTTAGGAATGTTAAACCCTAGTGTTTTAGCGTCCCTGGTAGATCATTTAGTGAACTCCATCTGTGATTGAATAAATAATTTACCATCATTATTTGATCATCTTTAAGATATCAGATGAATTAAGTCAAGTCAAGTCAAGTCAATTGTATTTGTATAGCTCTTAATTACAGTTCCAGTCTCAAAGGGCTTCACATGCCACATGTTTACAACCCCCCCCAAACCCTAGCCCCCCTCAGGGCAAGAAAAACAACCTTAATGATGGAGGAAGACATCTACAGAAGGAACGCAGAGTGGAAGGGGATCCCTCCTTCCAGGGACGGTTCAGGAGTGCAATGGGTGCCATAAGTGACTTATAGTAATGTACATAGTAAAGTATAAAAAAATAATAATAATATACATATAATATACACAATATACAAATATTAAAATGAGAATATAATTAGTGTGTGGTGCTGGCCGGTATCGTTCAGGTGGGGATCACAGCAGCACACTGGAAAACAGAAGCAGACTGCGGTGTGGTTAGATTATAGTTATATTTCAACAGAGTCTGCTTCCCTGATTCCAGGTGGCAGACTGTTCCACAAATAGGGCGCATGGTAGGAGAACGCTCTATTCCTTGCTGATTTCTTTATGACTTTTGGGATTGATAGAAGGCCGGCTCCTGAAGACCGGAGGGGCCGAGAAGGACAATAGGGAACAATAAGGTCCTTCAGGTATGAGGGTGCTAATCCGTGTAGGATTTTATAAGTAAGTAGTAGCACCGTAGAAATCTGACCTCGCATTAACTGGAAGCCAGTGAAGCGAGGACAGAATTGGAGTAATGTGGTCAAACTTTCTGGTCCTAGTCAAAAGTCTAGCATCAGCGTGCATCAGCGTTCTACACAAGCTTGAGGCTTTTCGTAGCAGAGTTCGGTAACCTAGAAAACAGTGCATTACAGTAATCTAGTCTAGACCAGCCTTTTTTGTGCCACGGACCGGCAGATACATGAAAAAAATCTCGCGGACCGGTTGTCAAAGTGTGTGTCAACACACACCCCTAACAAAACGGCAGGGCTCGATTTCAGTATAAACGCGCATGTACGCGGAGCGCCGTAACAAAACCCGGCTCGTTCGCGGGTGCGAGTCGGCTCCCGTCGTTCACTTAAAAGAGCCGACTCTTTGAGCCGGCTCGTTCGCGACCGACACGTCACTAGCGCGTAGTCTCTTTAGTAGAGCGTGCAACTGAAAGTCTCTCGTTATGCCGCCGACATATATTTAATCTATATATATAGATTATACCACCCATATATACCGCTATATAATCTATATATATAGATTATACTATATATATAATCTCTATATATAGATTATACCGCCCGCCATTCACCTATACTCAAATTATTTGAGTCAAATATGATGATAAACACACAGCTGTTTCGCGGCCCGGCAGTAACACCTCCACGGCCCGGTACCGGTCCGCGGTCCGGCGGTTGGGAACCCCTGGGCTAGACGATATAAATGCGTGGATGAGTGTCTCTGCATCCGCTGCAGACAGCATTGTCGTATTCTTGCAATGTTTCTAAGATGGAAAAATGCAGTTCTGGTTATACATTTTACAAGTTGATCGAAAGATAGCATCGGGTCGAACAGGACACCAAGATTTTCAACACAAGAGTTTTGGGCCACAGTAGAGTCCTCAAACAACAGTGTGACATCTTCAAATATTGGTTGTTGTTGCTTCGGACCGATGATTATCATCTCTGTTTTTCCTGTGTTAAGCTGCAGGTAGTTTTGGGACAACCATCTTTTAATTGCAGTCAGGCAGTATTCAACTTTCTGGATCTGGGAGGAGTCATTTGACTTGATAGGAATATAGATTTGGGTGTTGTCAGCACAACAGTGAAAATGTATTCCATAACTGCGAATAATTTCACCAAGAGGGAGCATGTAGATTGCAAAGAGCAGAGGACCAAGGACCGACCCTTGGGGAAGACCAAAGCTTAGGTTACAGTGATTTGATTGTGAATCATCACAAAGAACAAATTGCTTTCTATTTGTGAGGTAAGATCTAAACCAGAGAAGAGCCGAACCTTTAATGCCAACATAGTGTTCGAGACGATTAAGGAGGATGCTGTGGTCGATTGTGTCGAAGGCGGCACTAAGGTCGGGCAGCACCAGCAAGGAGCTTGCATTGCTGTCCATGGTAAGGAGGAGATCATTAACTACTCTAGTCACAGCAGTTTCAGTGGAGTAGAAGGTTCTAAACCCAGACTGGAAGGGTTCAAATAAATTGTTCACCATCAGATAATGGTTCCAGTACTTTCGAAAGGAAAAGAAGGTTAGAGATGGGCCGATAGTAGTGGGTCTAGGCCGGGCTTCTTCAGTCGATTGTGGTTTTATCACAGCAGTCTTGAAGGTAGATGGAACTGTTCCAGTAGACAGGGATAAGTTCATGATGTTGGGCATAGTAGGCCCAACAACCGGGAACAGTTCTTTAAGAACCTTGGTGGGGAGAGGGTCCAGCATACAGGTAGTGGGTTTAGAGGCCTGTGTTAGTTTAGCAAGTTCATCCAAGGAGATTGTGAGAATTAGATATCTATATAAATATATTATATGATGCTGTTGTGTTGCTGTATTACTGTGTCTACTTTGTGTCCTGTACATCACTCAGTAATTAACTAGTAACTAGTAGTTACTTAGTAAGTAAGTAATTAGTAACTTGTAGTAACTTAGTAACTTAGTTAGTAACTAACTGTCGTATATGTGGTGTGAAAACCTTGGACTGTACCCCTAAATATCACCATGCCTTAAAGAATATATATATTCATTCATATAGAGAGGTGGAGTAAGCATTCCTATGTACTTGTTACAAATGGCCAATAAAAATCTTGTATCTTGTATCTTGTATCTTGTAGATACAAGGAAATAAATTCTGAATAGGCCTCAATTAAGTCTGTTTATGACTTAAAGATGTGTGTTGGCTACATCAGGAAGGGGAAATTAGATTATAAAAACTAACTGGAAACGGGGGCTCTAAAAGCAGACGTATGTGGCATGGTCAGAGGGTCCTCTCCAACTACAAGAGGAGCTCAGCCGGAGTGTCAGGATTGGCAGTTCTGCCTCCCCGCGTTCCCAGCCCTCGTCCAGGTAGCCACGCCCCCTTGTTAGTGCTCCCCCGCAGCTGCAGCGCATCACCGTTAATTTCCCCCTCATGTTTTCCTGCCCGTCTTATTGGCTGCCTGGGACCTCATTGTTTCACCTGTTATGTTCCTTGTGTTTAAATAGGCGGCGTCTTCTTTTGTTCGGTGCCAGTTCATTATATATATATACTGTTTTGTTGGTTGTTAAACTCGTACTTGTTTCACGGTTTGAGACTTGTACTTGTTTCATGTTACAGTTCTTACTCGTTCATGTTTCCACGTCATGCCACCGTCAGGTTTTTGGTAATTAGCTTTTGCTTTTGAGCTTTATGCGTTTCCATCTAAGTGATTTTTGTGTTACTGTATTTATCAGTAAAGACTCTTTATTTTGATACGTGTGTCATCGTGTCGTGCATTTGGGTTCACCTCCGAAGTCCCCGTTCTTCATTCTCCCCGCGCAACCCGTGACAGCCATTGGTTGTGGGTTCACCTCCTAAGTCCCCGTTCCTCATTCTCCTCGTCGCTCCCCGTGACACGGAGTCACCAACAACAACCACAACCTACCAGATGAGCTGAACACGTTTTACCCTTGCTTTGAAAGGCTTTCAAAGCTGCTGTTAAACTTTATCTTACCATGCTGTCATCATTTGGTCCAGAGTTGGTTCAGATGGAGATCCTCCATCATATTTAATCTAAGGTATACAAAGTATATCAATTATATGTATATATATCTTTGGGAGGAACGTAGGGTTAGGTCTGAGCAGCGCGAAAGAGCCGTCGCCATTGAGCAGCAGGTAACTCGGGCTGACGGACAGAGCGGCCAGCTCACCGGCGCTCTTGGCCAAAACAAAGGGGGTTTTTTTTCTAACTCAAATGGGGGCCCGGATAGCCCACTCAAAACAGAGGGAAGATCCCAGCGCGGCGTAAGCACACGAGGTACAGGCTTCGTACGTGTAGCCCCTCGTAAGAATCTCTTAACGAGGGGATGACTGAAGACCGAGTTATCATCACAACCTTCGTGGCCAGTCGACACCGCTGCCGCGTAGACCTTTACCGTGCAAGGCAAACCTTTCTCCAGCAAGGATTGTAAGAAGCTCAGCATGCTTCCGATCTCACGCGAGTGGAACACTCGATCGTGATCGCACCACTTCGAGAAAGCACCCCACTTTGCTGCGTAAACAGCCGATGTGGACGGCGTGCAGGGGGTGTCGGCCACTTGTTTCCGACCGAGTGAGATAGACATGTCCCTCCCCAACCCGTCAATGAAGCGTCCGTGAAGACCACTAGTATGACGTCACCCTGCCAAGGGGAACCCCCTCGAGAAGTGTCGAGGGGCTCCGCCAGTACAGCAGGTCAGGGGACACCGAACGGGGCACGGTGTGTCCTTGAGTTTGTGACGCCTGGGATCCAACCTCTGGGGAGCAAACCATCACTGGAGTCTGCGCATGAAGAGCAGACCCAGAGGGACCACCGGGTGGGCAGCTGCCGTCATCCCCAACAGGTGCATGATAGACAGCGCCGTCACCCTTCCGTAAACGCGGATAGGAGTCAGCGCAGCCAGGACGGCACCTTGGCGCGGCCACCTGGCCCAGGAAGGACAGGTGTTCTATAACCACCATGGTGTCCTTCCTCGCCGCTTCCCTTGAATGACTTAAAATCAACAGGTCGTTGAGATAAAAAATAATGCAAATAACGCACTTGGAGAAGATGCGCGGGGACAGCGAGTACCCGAATGGCAGGCATAAGTGTTTGTAGGCCACGCCCATAAAGGCGAAGCAAAGAAATTTCCTGTGAGCCTCGAGAATAGGGACCTGGAAATAAGCGTCCTTGAGGTCTAAGGATGTAAACCAATCACCCTGTCTGCGTGAGCCCCCCTCTGGGTCGCTCCAGGCTCCAGGCTCGCGGCCTGTCTGGAGGTGGGTCACCACCTCCGCGAAACGTGGGCAGAACAGCCCCTCAGAGGACAGGGGGCCTTGGACGAGGCCCGCCCTATTACAGTCAGGAACCATCATGTAGGACAACCACATGGTGCGGTGGAGTCCATAAAGGATCTTCACCGGAGCCGTTAGCGACGACGGGTCCTCCGTTGCCGCAGTTAGAAAAGGCTGGATGGGCAGAAAACGTGGAGTCGAGCACCGATACGAGGAACGGGTTTGAAAAAAATCCCTGCACATATCGTCAGTCCTCGCGCTTGGCAGTGGAGGCGGCATGGGGATGTCCTTGGAGGCTGCCGCTTGAATAATCCCATCAAAGTGGTTGATGAATCGGTTGGTTTGCCCCGCCACAGAAGTGCGGGAAACCGGGCTTGGAGGGGCGGGGGGGTGACAGCCACACGGTTCCTCTGCGACGGAGATCGTGCCTCCGTCGTCACTCTCGTCACCGTCAATGTCGATGTCGTGTTCACTGGGCTAAGACGTCTACTCAGCAAAGATGTCGACAGCGTCGCCCCAATCGATCGGCGGTGCGTAGAGCACCTGTCACGAAACCACCCGGGAGACAACCCCCGGCGGCTTCAGCGTGGTCAGCTTCACCTGCTGAAAGAAATGAGAGAATGAGTGCCTCTCGGCGCGGCCTTATATACACGGTGCCATGGGGAATGTGGGCGGGGCCCACGTGGATTGGTACATTGCTGAAATTTTCAGGAATTGTTGTTTTGTTTGTGTTCCAGGTCACTGCTTCACCGCTTCACACCATGAGTGTTTAACCCGTGTTGAGGGTCAGTGAGGGCCAATGATGTTCACTTAAAGACGAGATCCATTCTCCTGTCCTTCTGGATAAATGTTTTGATAACCCGGTCATAAAGATGATCACTGCTTTTCAGATCCAAAATAAGTTACCTTTCAATAGCTATGGAAGCTAATGCAGTGAGTCGGGATTGTCCTGTTCTGTTCCTCCATATGTTTTTATCCGTTTGAGGGCGGAAAATGTCCTTTCCACAGATGCAGTGGTGACGAGGATCGTTAAAACTAAACATATCACTGCATATAGCTGATGGAAAAAGCAGATAGGTTCTTTCCCTGAAAATCTGTCATACAATACATCACAGACAGTTCTGTTTTCAGCCGAGGCAAGTCAAAGTGCGGCCCGTAGCTATCTGTGAGGCTTGAGAAGGCAGTTTCAGGGAATTTACTCTTAAAGCTGGTGAACTGTTGAGTGTCCAGAAGAGAAAGGAATGAAAGTTTCTTGTGATCTTTAAACCGATTTTGCACTTGATTTAAAATGTTCTCAAGAATGCCATCGTGCAGCTTCTTGTAGTGTGAGCGAGAATCTCCGTGGGCTCTCCGTCCAGTTGGTACACCGGTGTTCTGCACAGTCTCATAATATATTTGATCAAAACGATCCCTCTGCCCTTCAATGCAAATGCTAAACTCCTCCACACTGGTCAAACTGCATGTCAAATGACTTATTCTGTAAGATGTTGAAGAGCACATCTGCATGCGCAAATCGTCAAAAAGTTAAAAGTTTGTTCAAAGTTGAAAGAAAAAAACTAATTCAAAGTTGCCCAGGTTTAATAGGTAGCCATCAGCACTGAATATGGCAGCATCATCAAATTCCTTGTGGTCAACTATGTAATCAAACAGATCCTTAAGAGCATCCTTCTTTTCAAATACAGTGCACACCAATCTTGATGCAAAATTCCACCTGGTTGGTGCCACTCTTGGCAGTGGCTTCTGACATATTTCATCAAGCAGCTGCGTTCGTTTTGGCGATTTAGGATAGAACGCTGCCAGGCCAGAAAGGTGTGAGAAGAAAATTGCATTGTATTGCAAACTGCATTCTCTAATTTAACTACACCTTGAGATCAAACCAAATGAAGGGCATGTGCATAACAGTGTATGAAAAGTGCCTGTGAGATATTTTACGTGACCTTGGCTTGATTGGTTGATCAAATTGTCAATCCAAACATACTCTCTCATTCAGTTCAAGGCTCAAGGCATTCGCTCAAGAACAGAGTTCTTTGGTTGAAGGATATTCTTCCCAGCAACCCAGAAAAATATCTGATTTTTGCATTTTTAACACAAAACCACTCAAATGCGTGAGACAAACAAATCAACGTAACGCTGTAATATTACAGATCAACAACACAGATACGATTCTCATTTATTCATTTGATTTACATTTTATTAAATTGTATTAATTTAATTAATTTGATTAATTTCATCTGAGGGTTTCAGGGTCTTGACGCTTCACACTAAGGCCTCAGGCTGCTGAACTTTGAATTATTATTAAGAATTATACAATCAAAGTAAACCTTGTTCAGAGCCTTTAGGAATGTTAATCCATAGTGTTTTAGCGTCCCTCGTGGATCATTTAGTGAACTCCATCTGTGGTTTTATCATTTAGCATCATTATTTGATCGTCTTTAAGATGAATTTGATATCTATATAGATATATTATATGATGCTGTTGTGTTGCTGTATTACTGTGTCTACTTTGTGTCCTGTACATCACTCAGTAATTACCTAGTAACTAGTAGTTACTTAGTAAGTAAGTAATTAGTAACGTGTAGTAACTTAGTAAGTAACTAACTCATATCTGTCATATCTGTGGTGTGAAAACCAGGGTAGAGTCAGTGGCTCCAAACCTTGGACTGTACCCCTAAATAACACCATGCCAAGTATATATAGATATATATAGAGAGAGGTGGTTTGGATAGAAATAGAGCACAGAATAAGAAACAGATACGGAAATAAATTCTGACTAGGCCTCAGTTAAATCATTGTATGACTTTAAGAGGAAGTGCTGGCTACATCAAGAAGGGGAAATTGGATTATAAAAAACTAACTGGAGTTGGAAACTACAGTTCGAGGGCTCTAAAACCAGACGTATGTGGCATGGTCTGAGGGCCCTCTACAACTACAAGAGGAGCTCAGCGGGAATCACCAACAACCACAACCACCACCTTCCAGACGAGCTGAACACGTTTTACGCTCGCTTTAAAAGGGGGAACTCTGAGCCCACCAACAAATTGGACATTCACCCAGAGGACTACGTTCTACAACTGTCCGAGGTCCGAGGCGTCACGGTTCAGGAAGAGGAAGACACAAGGTTTGTGTGTTTTAACCGTAGACTATATATTAATGTACCATATATATATATATATATATATATATATATATATACTATAACTAAACTAAAGGTTTAAATATTCACATGAATGAGTAGAAAGGTTTTAGAATTGGTTGTTTTCATCCTCAAATGTAATGTTTTAATGTAATGTTTTATTGTAATGTTTTAATGTAATGTTTTATTGTAATGTTTTAATGTAATGTTTTATTGTAATGTTTGAATGTAATGTTTTATTGTAATTGTAACCCACATTAAAACATAGTAAATACATTAGTAAAAGTGTATACATATGTTTTAAATATTGTTTAAAAACATTAAAGTTATTAAAAGATAGAGGTTAATATTAGTTAATGACATCCCTTTAAGAATAAAACTAATAAAAGTTGCTATGGCACTGCCGCTTTAAGAAATCGCGAAAAAGAGAAACCCGGAAGAGAAGTACGAGCAAGTCATTTTCTGATAGTTTCTTTTAAAAAGTAAAGAATAGTTAAAAACGGTCAGCAACTCAAGCGGACGGATATGATCAGGATATAAACCAGGATATAAACCAACGGTGTTTTTGTCAACAATGCTTTTTGGATTGTAAATACTTAGATCCTAGACGGAGAGTGTTGTGCTGCGCGTTGGGGAGGACACCCACGCGCTGGGGAGGACACCCACGCGCTCAGAAAACCTTCGAGCGTTGGAGAGGACTTGGGTTTTTCTTCTCAAAGGACAATAGGCGACCTCACTGCCAGAGTGGTAGGAGTGTTGAAGTTTTTTACCAGAACTGAACATTTGTGATACAGTGGGACTGAACTGGAACTTTATTTTTTGTACCTTGGGTTATCATTCCTGTCAGATGTTATGATTGGTTGTACAATGTTTTTGCATTTGATTTAGATACAGGAATTATTTATTACTTTATTCACTAAAATTGCTGGATTGCATCTAAACCGCCTGGTCTCTGGTCCAATTATTTTGCCATATATCCGCTCCACCAGAACCTAGAACTGGTCCAGTAGCCTAAAACGTTTGCCCAGGTTAAGGAGTGCTACAACTTGGCGAGCTAGCCAGGAGCGGTTAGCAAAACAGATTTAAAACTAGCTCGCCAAATGACTTGCTCGTACTTCTCTTCCGGGTTTCTCTTTTTCGCGATTTCTTAAAGCGGCAGTGCCATAGCAACTTTTATTAGTTTTATTCTTAAAGGGATGTCATTAACTAATATTAACCTCTATCTTTTAATAACTTTAATGTTTTTTAAACAATATTTAAAACATATGTATACACTTTTACTAATGTATTTACTATGTTTTAATGTGGGTTACATAATGTTTTATGTAATGTTTTATTGTCCTATGTCCTGTTTCAGGATCTCTCCAGCATGTTCTCACCTCGACTGATTGTGTTCGACCTGGGTGCGTCAGAAGCTCCTATCATTGTGTTATGGTAGTCAGTTGTACTTTACCACTACTTTACTACTTTACCTACTAACTTATACTTTATATTCTGCCTTACTGTTGGTTCAGATTATACTCTGTGGCCGTTCTGGGTGGACACACACGTTGACCCGCCCTTCCACGAAGACAAGAAGTAGGTCGTAGTAACTAGTAGTAAATACTGGTAATTAGCAGTAACGAGTGGCGGGTGTAACAAATAGTAACTGGTAGTAACTGGCAGTAACTACCATTAACTCTTTGTAACAAATTAACTAGTAGTAACTATAGTAACTAGTAGTAACTAGCAGGAACTAATAATAACTAATAGTAACGATTTTAACTAGGGGTAACTAGCAGTTATTACTTGTAACTGAGTAAATATAAGTACCTTTGAGTTACTAGTAGTAACTATCCGTAACTAATAGTAACTAGAAATAACTAGAAGTAATTTGTGGTAACTAGGAGTAACAAATATTAACTGGTAGAACTAGAAGTAAATAGTAATAACTAGGTGAAATAAGTATCAAGTAGTAATAACTAGAGTAACTAGGAGTAAATCATTTGAACTATGAGTAACTAGTAGTAACTGTCTAGTAGTACTCTTGGTTGTAATGTCCTCCCCTCTGGTCCTAGTGGGTCGGTGGTGGACTCCAGCCAGGAGAAGGTCACTCTCTACCAGGACACCGAGCAGGTCCTCAAGTCCATCCACAAAAAGGGCATCACGATAGGCATTGCATCACGGTGTGTACCCAACAATACTGTCTAACCCCTAACCCCCTACCTGCTCCTTAATGACCCGTCTCTGTACCGTCTAACCCCTACCTGCTCCTTAATGACCCGTCTCTGTACTGTCTAACCCCTACCTGCTCCTTAAGGACCCGTCTCTGTACCGTCTAACCCCTACCTGCTCCTTAATGACCCGTCTCTGTACTGTCTAACCCCTACCTGCTCCTTAATGACCAGTGTCTGTACTGTCTAACACCTACCTGCTTCTTAATGACCCGTCTCTGTACTGTCTAACCCCTACCTGCTCCTTAATGACCCGTCTCTGTACCGTCTAACCCCTACCTGCTCCTTAATGACCTATCTCTGTACCGTCTAACCCCTACCTGCTCCTTAATGACAGGTCTCTGTACTGTCTAACCCCTACCTGCTCCTTAATGACCTGTCTCTGTACTGTCTAACCCCTACCTGCTCCTTAATGACTCTCCTCTGCTAAATGGTAACATTGTAGTCTGATGAACTGCACTAGTTGCTATTTGTAACTAGTCTGACTAGTTGTTAGTTAGTTGTAACTCGACTGACTAGTTGTTAGTTAGTTGTAACTCGACTGACTAGTTGTAACTAGTCAAACTCGTTCTTAGTTGTTACTAGTCTCGTTTTTAGTTGTAACTAGTCTGAATAGTTAGTTGTAACTAGTCTGACTAGTTGTCGTGTGGTTCCTCAGCACCGGGGAGGTAGTCGGGGCCAACCAGCTGCTCGACCTGTTCAAACTCAGCCAGTACATCTCCAAGTACAAAGAGATCTACCCGGGATCCAAACTCGCACACTTTGACAAGTAAGAATGTCTTGGATATTCATTATTTTATTTTTTTATTGTTACTTTATTTGTTTGTGTGGAAATTAACTACTTTTGTTGACATAACCAGAATAAAACAGTTATATGAATCGTTTTTTTAATACACAAATACAAACTACAAATACCAAGTATGAATACTGACCGCAGTGTCAGTGTATATTAAACATCGAGCATGCTTTTATTGTGTAGTAACACTGATCGACCTCTCGCGCTCCGGCTCCCACAGGCTCCATGACGACAGCCAGGTGGACTTTGAGGACATGATGTTCTTCGACGACGAACCAAGGAACATCTCAGAGGTCGGAGGACTAGGTAGTTATACCTCACCTGAACTAGTTATACCTCATGTAACTATGTATACCTTATCTTACCAGTTATACATTGTGTAACTAGTTATACATTGTGTAAGTAGTTAAACCTCATGTAACTAGTTATAGCTAATCTGACTTGTTATACCTCATGCAACTAGTTATACTTACTATACTTATACTACCACCAGTTATCGAACTAGTTATACCTCATTCATCTAACTAGTTGTAACTCAGTTATCTTACTAGTCATACCTCCAGTAATCAAACTAGTTATACCTCAGCTATATAGTTATCCATCGGTGAATAGTAGTAAACTAGCTATAATACCTCAGTAAACAAGGTATTGACTAGTATCCCTTTAGTGAAGTATTTTAAGACATAACTTTTATTTATCGCTCATTCAGGAACACACCAGAATGTTTGAGTCGCACGTTTCCGGTGTGTTCCTGAACCGTTGGACTAGTCTCGAGGGTCCTGAGCCGTTGGACTAGTCTCGAGGGTCCTGAGCCGTCGGACTCGTCTCGAGGGTCCTGAGCCGTCGGACTAGTCTCGAGGGTCCTGAGCCGTTGGACTAGTCTCGAGGGTCCTGAGCCGTCGGACTAGTCTCGAGGGTCCTGAGCCGTCGGACTAGTCTCGAGGGTCCTGAGCCGTTGGACTAGTCTCGAGGGTCCTCAGCCGTCGGACTAGTCTCGAGGGTCCTGAGCCGTTGGACTAGTCTCGAGGGTCCCGAGCCGTTGGACTAGTCTCGAGGGTCCTGAGCCGTCGGACTAGTCTCGAGGGTCCCGAGGTGGAGAAGTGAGAGGACCTCTGGTGGTCCGGAGGACTGAGTGTCCTGAGTGTCTCTCATGTTCCTGGGGGTCTCATGTCTCCCCAGGGGTCCACTGTGTGTTGGTCCGCAACGGAGTCACCATGAGACTTGTGGAGGAAGAACTAAAACGCTTCGCCGCCCACAAACAAGTGTGAGTGTGTGTGTGCGAGTGTGTGTCAAAGCCACTGGTAGCCGTGTGTCGTTCTCCTTGTCCGCCGGTAGATGGCGCTGCTGCACCGTTACATCACGTTGTGTTTATTATGGAGTCCAACTTGTGTGATCTGTATCTGGTTGTAAATCAATAAACAACTCTCACTTTTAATTGTCTTTTTGTTTATCTAATTAGTAACATGGTGAATATTATTATTGAGGACAATGTTCATAACTAGTGTTCATATCTAGTCAACCAAATCTGAATCTGAATCTTGGGTTGAAAAAAAATCCAGATTTCTTTCTGTTGCTTGGGGTCAGAGTTCAGACTCCGAGGGTCTCAGTGTGTCCAGGTGATTGAGTGGATCATATTGTGTGTTTATCATATCAAAGTGTTTGAGGTCCCTTATTTAATTCTAACTACCCTGAATGTTTTAAAGATTCTGGGCTTTTGTAAACTTGAAGGTCGTCTGCAAATTTCCATTCCAACTCATTTCTAATCAATGTTTTATTATGTTTGTATTGTTATCAGTGTATTGTGTGTTTGTTTGTTTGTTTGTGTCTGTGTGTGTGTGTGTGTGTGTGTGTGTGAATGAGGTGGGTCTGTGTATGGGGTGCAGGTTTGATTTGTGTGTGTATGTGTTTGAGGTGTGTGTGTGTGTTTAAGGTGTTTGTGTGTTTTTTAGGTGTGTGTGTGTGTGTGTTTTAGGTGCGTGTTTGTGTGTTTGAGGTGTGTGTGTGTGTGTGTGTTTGAGGTGTTTGTGTGTGTTTGAGGTGTGTGTGTGTGTGTGTTTGAGGTGTGTGTGTGTTTGAAGTGTGTGTGTGTGTGTTTGAGGTGTGTGTGTGTGTTTGAGGTGTGTGCGTGTGTGTGTGTGTGTGTGTTTGAGGTGTGTGTGTGTGTGTATGTTTGAAGTGTGTGTGTGTGTGTTTGAGGTGTGTGTGTGTGTATGTTTGAGGTGTGTGTGTGTGTCTATATAGCCATACAGAGTGTAGTGGTTTATTTTTTAAATGGTAATAAATGAAAGAGGAAACATTTAATTTCAGTTCTCTGGTGATTTATTTTTATTAAGGACGTCGTGAGGAAGCAGGACCGCAGTAATTATCGAACACGCAGTGAAATTAATGACCGTCTCCTCCACCCTTCATCAGAGGGTGGAGACCGTCTCCTCCACCCTTCATCAGAGGGTGGAGACCTCTGATGAAGGGTGGAGACACGGTGACAGCTACCAATTAAACAGCTGAACTCTTCTCCAACCGAGCTACCGTCGCTACGTCCGCCTGTTCAACTTGCATAGAGACGGGTGGAGGCTACTGGGTGGAGGTCTGTGCTTTAGGGGGTGATGAACATATGAAAACATAAAGATAACAACTTATTAGTCCCCTGGATCCAGATTCAGATCCGGATCTGTGGATCCAAAATCGAATCATCTGTTCCTTGGTCCATAAGTCATCTAACCACCAAGTTTTCTCACATTCCGTTTCTACATTTTAGAGTTATCTTGCTAACAGACAGACAGACAGACAGACAGACAGGTGAAAACATAACCTCTGTCCGGTCCTCGAGGTGAACAGAAGACAACAAGGTGAAGCGTGTCAGTGTGTTCAGGTAACCAGAAGTGGAGTCACCAGGGACCCGGGTCCAACTCGGTCCGACTGGGACCCAGACGGTGGGTGTGAGGGAGGTGTGTACTGCTATTAAACCATCCATATTAAATTCCACAAACCCTCTCAATATTGCATAAGACCTATTTTCTTACAATGCGGCTCTAAGAGCCGTGAATCAATATTTCAGCCAGTGAATCTTTCATAGCTCGGCTTGAAAGCCAGGGTGCATTATTAATATTAGTTAGGAGAAGAGTGGAAAAGTGACATCTTTCAGAAACACAGTGAGGGTCTTTAGGGTAGAGGAGGTGAGCTTTGAGACCTCCTCCTCCTGCTCCCCCTCTGTCTGGATGAGGAGGAGCTTTGAGACCTCCTCCTCCTGCTCCCCCTCTGTCTGGATGAGGAGGAGCTTTGAGACCCCCTCCTCCTGCTCCCCCTCTGTCTGGATGAGGAGGAGCTTTGAGACCCCCTCCTCCTGCTCCTCCTCTGTCTGGATGAGGAGGAGCTTTGAGACCCCCTCCTCCTGCTCCTCCTCTGTCTGGATGAGGAGGAGCTTTGAGACCCTCTCCTCCTGCTCCTCCTCTGTCTGGGTGAGGAGGAGCTTTGAGACCCCCTCCTCCTGCTCCTCCTCTGTCTGGATGAGGAGGAGCTTTGAGACCCCCTCCTCCTGCTCCTCCTCTGTCTGGGTGAGGAGGAGCTTAGCGTCTACTTCTCCGTCCGTCTTTTTGTATTTTTAGTCTCCTTTTGCATTTAAAGTAAAATCTGGAGTTGACGGCTCTATGATGGAGTGCTCCTAGAAATCCCATCTCCGCTCCTCCTCCTCCTCCTCCTCCTTCTCCTCCTCCTCCTTCCCTGGCTCTTGTTGATCCGTCTCCTTGACAACAGCCTCCTCGTCTTCCTTCTCTCTCTCCCTCTCTCTGATGATCTCCACCAGACGCTGAAACTTCTGGTTCAGCGCCGCCATGCCTCCTACCCCCGCACCTCCCTGCTCCTCCCCCGCCTCCCTCGCCTCCTCGCTCTCCAGTGAGCTGAGGGAGCCCGCCCGCGACCCCCGACCCTCAAACTCGTAGGTCTGCAGTGAGTCATAGGGCGGCTGGGAGAGGTCGAAGGTCACACGCTTCAGCCGGAAGTTCAGAAAGTCCTCCATGCGCACAGGCAACGAGGCGGCCGCTTCCCCCTCCCCCGTCCAGGGGGGAGACTCCTCCTCTCTCCCTCTCTGCAGGAGGTGCCCCCCTCCCGGGTACAGGACGCTCCCCACGCTGGCTCCCGGGACCACGTCCCCCCGGCGGTTCAGGGACCCCACGATGCTGTAGGTGTCAGGAGGAGGCAGGCCGTCGCTACGGTGACAGGGTCGCCTCGGCAACGAGGAGACGGAGGGGAGGGAGGAGGAGTCAACGGGGGATTGAGTGGGGGGAGATGACCCCCGACGGACCTCCCGCTGGGGGAGGGAGGAGGAGGAGTTGAGGAGGGAGGAGGAGGAGGTGGTGGGGAGGGGGTAGGAGGAGAAGGTGGTGGGGAGGGGAGATGAGGAGGAGGAAGAGGAGGTGGTGGTGGGGAAGGGGTAGGACGAGGAATAGACAGTGTTGAAGAGGGGGAAGGAGGAGGTAGTGTTGAGGAGTTGGGAGGAGGTGGTGTTGAGGTGGGAGGAGGTGGTGGGGAGGAGGTAGGAGGCGAAGGAGGAGGAGGAGGATGAGGTGGTAGTGAGGTCCCCGCAGCCGTTCTGAATCACCGAAGGGTTGACCTGGACCTGAACAGGATGTAACACAGAAAGTAACAGACAGATTGTAACAGACAGGAAGTAACAAACAGAAAGTATCAGACAGGAAGTGACATACTACTTTATAGCTTCTCTTTGTAGCTTGAGAACAGTTGAAGCAATGTTGTGAATGTGTCTTAATGACCGTCTCTGTACTGTCCAACCCCTACCTGCTCCTTAATGACCTGTCTCTGTACTGTCTAACCCCTACCTGCTCCTTAATGACCCGTCTCTGTACTGTCTAACCCCTACCTGCTCCTTAATGACCCGTCTCTGTACTGTCTAACCCCTACCTGCTCCTTAATGACCCGTCTCTGTACTGTCTAACCCCTACCTGCTCCTTAATGACCCGTCTCTGTACTGTCTAACCCCTACCTGCTCCTTAATGACCCGTCTCTGTACTGTCTAACCCCTACCTGCTCCTTAATGACCCGTCTCTGTACCGTCTAACCCCTACCTGCTCCTTAATGACCCGTCTCTGTACCGTCTAACCCCTACCTGCTCCTTAATGACCTGTCTCTGTACCGTCTAACCCCTACCTGCTCCTTAATGACCTGTCTCTGTACTGTCTAACCCCTACCTGCTCCTTAATGACCCGTCTCTGTACTGTCTAACCCCTACCTGCTCCTTAATGACCCGTCTCTGTACCGTCTAACCCCTACCTGCTCCTTAATGACCTGTCTCTGTACTGTCTAACCCCTACCTGCTCCTTAATGACCCGTCTCTGTACTGTCTAACCCCTACCTGCTCCTTAATGACCCGTCTCTGTACTGTCTAACCCCTACCTGCTCCTTAATGACCCGTCTCTGTACTGTCTAACCCCTACCTGCTCCTTAATGACCCGTCTCTGTACTGTCCAACCCCTACCTTTACCTACTCTGTACTGTACTTTAACAACTCTTAAAACATATTTCAGATGTGTGTTTGTGTATGTTTTATTCCTCAGAAAAACATTCCAATACATGTTTTATTATATATATATTAATATATATATTTTTATAACTACAGATAGTGGAGCCTCACAAAACCTTTTATGGTTTGTTTCAGATGTTGTTTTAATGACCACATAAACATTAATTGATTCATGTTGAAGTTGTGGTGTTCTTTAAGGTTTCTTTAAGGAAGAACGTTTGGAGAAGTGAAAACTAAGTGTAATAAACGTTCCATTCCATCTGATTTCTCTGTGTCCTCGTGTTCTGAAACGCCGTCCCAGTGTCTCCATAAGTAACGTATTGGAGAGATAAACTAATCTAATCGAAACAATCTAACTTATCAACTATGAGAGTCCAGCATGTTCCACTGCGGCCTCCACCCACACACAGCGTTTCCATGGAAATCCTCCACTCAAACACAACGTTGCCATGGAGATCCTCCACCCAAACACAACGTTTTCCATGGAGAACTTCACCCAAACACAACGTTTTCCATGGAGATCCTCCACCCAAACATGACGTTTTCCATGGAGATCCTCCACCCAAACACAACGTTTTCCATGGAGATCCTCCACCCAAACACAACGTTGCCATGGAGATCCTCCACCCAAACACAACGTTGCCATGGAGATCCTCCACCCAAAGACAACATTTTCCATGGAGCTCCTTCACCCAAACACAACGTTTTCCATGGTGATCCTCCACCCAAACACAACGTTTTCCATGGTGATCCTCCACCCAAACACAACGTTTTCCATGGAGATCCTCCACCCAAACACAACGTTGCCATGGAGATCCTCCACCCAAACACAACGTTTTCCATGGAGATCCTCCACCCAAACACAGATCCTCCACCCAAACACAACATTGCCATTGAGACCCTCCACCCAAACACGACGTTGCCATGGAGACCCTCCACCCAAACACGACGTTGCCATGGAGATCCTCCACCCAAACACAGATCCTCCACCCAAACACAACAGTGCCATTGAGACCCTCCACCCAAACACGACGTTGCCATGGAGATCCTCCACTCAAACACGATGTTGTCATGGAGATCCTCCACCCAAACCAAAGGTTGCCATGGAGATCCTCCACTCAAACCACCTTTAGTCTAAGTCTCCACAAGCTTTCCTTTATTATAAATAGTATGACATATTTTATATTATCACAATAATATATATTATATAATATTTAATTTTATAATTATATTAATAAATATCAAAGTGTTATATAGTTATTAATACATTCCATACATATGCTGAAAAAAATATAATTATAAAACATATTGTAACATTTTCTAACATTATAACACATATAACATATTATAACATTTTCTAATGTTAATATGAATATTAAAACCACATCTCTGTGTTCCTCACCTGCTGCAGAATGCGTCCTGCTTCTGTCATGTCACCGGCGCCCTGGGGGTCGCCGCTAGCGTTAGCCGGCATGCTAACGTTAGCCAGCATGCTAACGTTACCCGGCATGTTAACGTTACCCGGCATGCTAGCGTTAGCCAGCATGCTAGTGTTACCCAGAATGCTAGCGTTACCCAGCATGCTGGCGTTACCCAGCATGCTAGCGTTACCCAGCATGCTAGCGTTACCCAGCATGCTTGTGTTAGCCTGTGTGTTAGCAAAGCTCCAGTCGGCCGGTCCCTGCTGCCTCCACCCGGGCGAGGCTCGGGGCTGGATGGAGGTCAGGGTGGAGGTCTGGGCGGGGGGGAGGAGGAGCAGGGAGGCGGCCCCTGAGGGCCCCAGGCGGGGGAGACGGGGGAGGAGTGGGGGGAGGTGAAGCCCCTGGGGCGCGGCGGGCAGCGTGTGAGTGGCGTAGCAGTGGCGGCCGTACATGGGGGCGGAGCCTGGGCGCTGGGGCGGGGCCACGGTGGGGTAGGGGGCGCGGCTCCAGCTGTACGTACGGTCCCTGAGGGCCCCCTGCTGAGTGAACCATCTACACACACACACACACACACACACACACACACACACACACACACACAGGGGGAGTTAGTAGACTCTCTCTCTCTCTCTCTCTCTCTCTCTCTCTCTCTCTCTCTCTCTCTCTCTCTCTCTCTCTCTCTCTCTCTCTCCATGTCTCTCTCTCACACACAAAGCCTCGAGAACATATGGGCCGCATGTTGCTCACATGTTGTGGTTCTTCTGCACGCCCGCGTGTGCATGCGCGTTGGTGTTGGCGTGTGCGTTGGCGTGTGTGTGCTGCGTGCTCTGCAGCGCCGCCATGTCGAAGGCGGCGGTGTCGGCCTCGCCCCCCCCCTCGTCGTCGTAGGAGATGATGTTCTCCCTCAGGTCCTCGTCCTCCTGAGGACCACGGGAGGCTGGCTTCTGACGCACAGACATGGAGACAGCACACACCACTGGAGAGAGAGAGAGAGAGAGAGAGAGAGAGAGAGAGAGAGGAGAGAGAGAGAGAGAGAGAGAGAGAGGGGAGGAGAGAGAGGGGGGGAGAGAGAGAGAGAGAGAGAGAGAGAGAGAGAGAGAGAGAGAGAGAGAGAGAGAGATACATAGAGAGAGAGAGAGAGAGAGATACATAGAGAGAGAGAGAGAGAGAGAGAGAGAGAGAGAGAGAGAGAGAGAGAGAGAGAGAGAGAGAGAGAGAGAGAGAGAGAGAGAGATACATAGAGATAGAGAGAGAGGAGGGGGGGAGAGAGAGAGAGAGAGAGAGAGAGAGAGAGAGAGAGAGAGGGAGAGAGAGAGAAATACATAGAGAGAGAGAGAGAGGAGGGGGGGAGAGAGAGAGAGAGAGAGAGAGAGAGAGAGAGAGAGAGAGAGAGAGATTTGTTCAAATCAACAAGTAGGAGTGTTAACATGTCAACAGCTCAGAGAGAACAGATAAGAGGGTGTAGCAACACACCCTGGAACACAGCACCCTCTTACTAGTAAGGTGGTGTTAGGGTGGTGTTAGGGTGGTCGTACGGTTGTAGTAGGGTGGTGTTCGGGTGGTCTTAGTCTGTTAGTAGGGTGGTGTTAGTGTGTTAGTAGGGTGGTGTTAGTGTGTTAGTAGGGTGGTGTTAGGGTGGTAGTAGGGTGGTGTTAGGATGGTAGTAGGGTGGTGTTAGGGTGGTAGTAGTGTTAGGGTGGTGTTAGGGTGGTAGTAGGGTGGTGTTAGTGTGTTAGTAGGGTGGTGTTAGTGTGTTAGTAGGGTGGTGTTAGGGTGGTAGTAGGGTGGTGTTAGTGTGTTAGTAGGGTGGTGTTAGTGTGTTAGTAGGGTGGTGTTAGGGTGGTAGTAGGGTGGTGTTAGTGTGTTAGTAGGGTGGTGTTAGTGTGTTAGTAGGGTGGTGTTAGGGTGGTAGTAGGGTGGTGTTAGGGTGGTAGTAGGGTGGTGTTAGGATGGTAGTAGGGTGGTGTTAGGATGGTAGTAGGGTGGTGTTAGGGTGGTAGTAGGGTGGTGTTAGTGTGTTAGTAGGGTGGTGTTAGTGTGTTAGTAGGGTGGTGTTAGGGTGGTGTTAGGGTGGTGCCAGGGTAGAGCCTTACCCAGCAGGGTGGTGATGCAGGCCAGCAGGGCCAGCAGGGTGACCATGCTGAAGATGAGGGAGGTGGCGGGGGAGGGGCGGGGCAGACATACGGCGTGCCCCTCCCACTTCCTCTCCGAGCGGCGTCCGCGGTCCTCGATATGCATGGCTCCGCCCAGACAGGGACACACAGTGACGGTGACGGTGGCGGTGCTGGCCAGACCGGACGCTACGTCACGCAGGACCACCGGGACCAGGAGGGTGGGGAGGGAGGAGGGGGAGGAGGAGGAGGAGGAGGGGGAGGAGCCCGGGAAGAGCTCCAGGGCCGACCGCACCACCAGGCTGGCCGTCACTCCTGAGGAGGTGCAGGAGGAGAATGCAGTGTGAGGTCACTTCCTGGAAATTGTCTATATATCCTATATCCTTGATGCCGATCTATGATGCTTCCTAAAGCCTTGAAACCTATCTATGAACCTTCCAGACTTTGCAAGCAGGGCCTTATTGAACAACATCTTGGTGGATGGTTGGAATGCTTCCCCAAGTCTAGGAACCTAGCTGGGATGTCCCCTATTCTCACTACTGGAATGGTTCGGTCCGATGTGGTCCTATTGACTAGGACTGCTGTCTACATAGGAAGCATCCTAAAAAACTGAACATGATGAAGAAGATGATGGAGTACATGATGGAGAACATGATGGAGAAGAGGATGGAGAACATGGTGGAGAACATGGTGGAGAACCCGATGCAGCAGTACTTTCTCCCTCCCGAATGCTGAGGTTCAGGGAGGTCCTGGACTCTGGAGGGATGCTGAAGTGGACCGGGGTGTCTGGTCCACCCTGGTCCCGGTCTACAGCTCTCAGGACCTGCACCACCTGCTCACACGGATCAAATGGTCAGACCTCAGGGACAACTTTGAACAAGAAGAATGAGAAGAACCTCTACAAACACACACACATAGAACCATCACAGCAGAACACATGGTAGAACCATGGAACCATCATGGTAGAACCATGGAACCATCATGGTAGAACCATCACAGAACATCACATGGTAGAACCATCACATCAGAACACATGGTAGAACCATCACAGCAGAACATATGGTAGAACCATCACAGTAGAACACATGATAGAACCATCACAGCAGAACACATGGTAAAACCATCACATCAGAACACATGGTAGAACCATGGAACCATCACAGTAGAACACATGGTAGAACCATCACATCAGAACACAGGGTAGAACCATCACAGCAGAACACATGGTAGAACCATGGAACCATCACAGTAGAACACATGGTAGAACCATCACAGTAGAACACATGGTAGAACCATCACAGTAGAACACATGGTAGAACCATCACAGTAGAACACATGGTAGGACCTGTCCAGGGGCGCTGGAGTCACACACAGACGTGGTGTACTGGCGGTCCAGCTCCGGGGCATGGTCGTTCTGGTCCAGCGTTTCTATGGCAACCACCACCCGGGTCACCAGGTTAGGGTTGTCTGGAAAGGATGGAGAAGAGAAGGAGAAGGAAAAGGAGGAGAAGAAAAAGGAGCAGGAGGAGGAAGAGAAGAAGGAGGAGAAGAAGTATAAGGAGGAGAATAAGGAAAATAAGAAGAAGAAGAAAGAGCAGAAGAGCAGAGAAAGAGAAGAAGGAGGAGAAGAAGGAGAAGAAGAAGGACAATGAGGAGAAGGAGAGGGAGAAAAAAGACTAATGTCCAAATGATCGTCCTGTTATGAGTTCTTCTATTACGGCTGTCAGCCTCAGGCGGGAGAGTGAGTGATGGTGTGGCGGTGTAGTGAGGCTCTGGAGGAGGAGGGGGGAGAGGAAGGGAGAGAAGGAGAGAGGAGAGGAGAAGGGAGAAGGAGAGGAGGGGAGGAGAGGGGGGGAGAGGAGAGGAGGGGGGAGTACCTCTCTGGGTGGCGATGACGGTGATGTTGTGCCAGTGCTCCTCCTCCCGGTCCAGCTCTGTCACCGTGGTGATGAAGCCGGTGTCAGAACCGATACGGAACACCGCCTCAGGGTCCGACTGGGGATCAATAGAATACCTGACGGGGGAGAGGGAGGGAGGGGGGAGAGAGCAGTCGCAGTAGCATAAGTCTTCCAGTTAGAACATTAGCAGCAGTTAGCAGTTAGCAGTAGCAGTAGCGTTAGCAGCAGTTAGCAGTAGCAGTAGCAGTAGTGTTAGCAGCAGTTAGCAGCAGCAGTAGCATTAGCAGCAGTTAGCAGTAGTAGAAGCAGTAGTGTTCGCAGCAGTTCGCAGCAGCAGTAGCGTTAGCAGCAGTTAGCAGCAGCAGTAGCATTAGCAGAAGTTAGCAGTGGCAGTCGCATTAGCAGCAGTTAGCAGTAGCAGAAGCAGTAGCGTAAGCAGCAGTTAGCAGCAGCAGTAGCGTTAGCCTACCTGATGTTAGCGCCCTCCCCTGTGTCAGGGTCCAGGGCTGCCACCCGGCCCACGGAGCAGACCGGGGGACAGTTCTCCGTCACGTCCAGGCGGTACCGCGGCCTGGAGAACCTCGGGGGCTCGTCAGCGTCCAGGATCAGGACCCGCACCCCCGCCAGGTCTTTGAAGGGCCCCTGCCTCAGGTACCGGGGGTCCACCACTGGGTTGGACACCTCCACAGAGAAGGAGTAGGAACTACGGACCTCGTAGTCCAGGAGCTGGAGGTAGGGAGTGAGAGAAAGAAGGAGAAGAAAGAAAGAGACAGACAGACAGACAGACAGACAGACAGACAGACAGACAGACAGACAGACGAGAGAGAGAGAGAGAGAGAGAGAGAGAGAGAGAGAGAGAGAGAGAGAGAGAGAGAGAGATTGTTCTGTTGGATACCTGTTTCACTATATCCAAACTCTAAAACTAGTTGACTAGGTAGTATGAGTAATGGATGCTTTAATATAGCGCTTTTATCCAAAGCGCTTTACAAGTCATGCATTCACCCATTCATCCACACATTCAACCACCCACGGCGGAGTCAGCCATTCAAGGAGACAGCCAGCACGTCAGGTGCAGTTAGGGTTCGGGTTCAACAGTTTTTTTTACTTGGAGCCAGGGGATCGAACCAGCAACCTATCGGTTGTGAGGCGACCTTTACCTCCTGAGCTATACTGCCGCCCGAGTAGTAGTAGTAGTAGTAGTAGTAGTAGTAGTAGTAATACTAGTAATAGTAGGGGTGATAGTAGTAGTATAAGTGGTAATATAATATAATAATATAATAATATAAGTATATAGGTGGTATTAGTAGTAGTAGTAGTAGTAGTAGTAGTAGTAGTGGTTATAGTTGTAGTATTAGTAGTAATATAAGTATATAGGTGGTAGTAGTGGTAGTAGTAGTAGTAGTAGTAGTAGTAGTAGTGGTTATAGTTGTAGTATTAGTAGTAATATAAGTATATAGGTGGTAGTAGTGGTAGTAGTAGTAGTAGTAGTGGTAGTAGTAGTAGTGGTAGTAGTAGTGGTTATAGTTGTAGTATTAGTAGTAATATAAGTATATAGGTGGTAGTAGTGGTAGTAGTAGTAGTAGTAGTAGTAGTAGTAGTGGTAGTAGTAGTAGTAGTAGTAGTAGTAGTAGTGGTAGTAGTAGTAGTGGTAGTAGTAGTAGTAGTAGTAGTAGTAGTAGTAGTGGTAGTAGTAGTAGTAGTAGTAGTTGTAGTAGTCAGTAGTCAGGGGGTAATGTCATGGTCCAACAGACTGTGTTGGATCCTCCAGGGCTGTGAGCATCCTGGTTGAATGTGTCTGCTCCATCTGTGGCTCTCCTCCTCCTCCTCCTCTCTACTGCTCCTCCTCCTCCTCCTCTCTACTGCTCCTCTCTCTCCTCCTCCTCCTCCTCCTCCTCCTCTCTACTGCTCCTCTCTCTCCTCCTCCTCCTCCTCCTCTCTACTGCTCCTCTCTCTCCTCCTCCTCCTCCTCCTCCTCTCTACTGCTCCTCTCTCTCCTCCTCCTCCTCCTCTCTCTCCTCCTCCTCCTCCTCTCTACTGCTCCTCTCTCTCCTCCTCCTCCTCCTCCTCCTCCTCTCTACTGCTCCTCTCTCTCCTCCTCCTCCTCCTCTCTACTGCTCCTCTCTCTCCTCCTCCTCCTCCTCCTCTCTACTGCTCCTCTCTCTCCTCCTCCTCCTCCTCCTCCTCCTCTCTACTGCTCCTCTCTCTCCTCCTCCTCCTCCTCCTCCTCCTCCTCTCTACTGCTCCTCTCTCTCCTCCTCCTCCTCCTCCTCCTCTTTACTGCTCCTCTCTCTCCTCCTCCTCCTCCTCCTCCTCCTCTCTACTGCTCCTCTCTCTCCTCCTCCTCCTCCTCCTCCTCCTCTCTCTCCTCCTCCTCCTCCTCTCTACTGCTCCTCTCTCTCCTCCTCCTCCTCCTCCTCCTCTCTACTGCTCCTCTCTCTCCTCCTCCTCCTCCTCCTCCTCTCTACTGCTCCTCTCTCTCCTCCTCCTCCTCCTCCTCCTCTCTACTGCTCCTCTCTCCTCCTCCTCCTCCTCCTCCTCTCTACTGCTCCTCTCTCTCCTCCTCCTCCTCCTCCTCTCTACTGCTCCTCTCTCTCCTCCTCCTCCTCCTCCTCCTCTCTACTGCTCCTCTCTCTCCTCCTCCTCCCACTCATTCTGTTCTCTGTTTCCTGCACAGCTTTCCCCCCACATCCTCTCCAAAAGCTCTCTAATCCAAACCTTTCAGGAGTAAGCTTGTTTGAACCTCAGAAATGGTGTCTGAATGGAGAGATGGTGCTGTGTTCACTTCAGAGGGGAGAGCTGCATTCACTCAGCAGAATAGAATGAGCGCGGCACATTTTGGGGTCCATTGTTCATATGAATGCTCCACATTCTGCCTCTGGCTGAGGGAACACACACGCAGGACTCGCAGGACAGTCATTTATGTTTCACAGACTTGACTCAAAAATACATTTGGATAACCCAGGCCACATTGGTAAGATTCATTGTTTTAAATATTTAAGTGTTAATATTAGGTGTTAGGTTGGAACCTCTAGAGCTTCCAAAAATCAAATCCGAGACTGACATCATCTGGAACATCTCAGATGATCTGGAGTATCCTATTTGCATTTCAAGAGGGGATCTGAATCATGATGGATTCACAAGCAAGTCCAACCAACCAAGGGACCCAACCCGTGGAACTAACCCAGGGACCTACCCCAGGGACATAACCAAAGGACCTAGGGACCCAACCCAGGGACCTAACCCAGGGATCTTACCGAGGAACCCAACCCATGCACCTAATCCAGGGACCTAACCCAGGGACCTAGGGACCTAAGCCAGGGACCCAACCCATGGACCTAACCCGGGGACCCAGGGACCCAACCCAGGGACCTAACCCAGGGACCTAACCCAGGGACCTAGGGACCCAACCCCAGGGACCTAACCCAGTGACTCAACCCAGGGACCCAACCCAGGGACCTAACCCAGGGATCCAGTGACTCAACCCAGGGACCTAAACCAGGAACCTGAGGACGCAACCCCAGGGACCCAACCCAGGGACCTAGGGACCCAACCCCAGGGACCTAACCCAGGGGCCTAACCTAGGGACCAAGGGACCCAACCCCAGGGACCTAACCTAGGGACACAACCCAGGGACCAAGGGACCCAACCCCAGAGACCTAACCCAGGGACCTAACCTAGGGACCCAACCCAGGGACCTAACCCAGTGACCTAGGGCCCCAACCCCAGGGACCTAACCAAGACTCCTCACCTTGTTGAGCACGATGACCGCCTCTCTATCCCTGGTGGTGATGTTGAAGGTATCTCCGGCCCCGTCGGTGTCCAGCAGCGTGAAGTCCAGCAGGGCGTTGACCCCGAGGTCCGAGTCGGATGCTGTCAGGCGACCCACCTCCACACCCGGCGCCGCTAGCTCTGAGACGGAGAAGGTCCAGGCGCCTGAGGAGGCCGGTGGCAGGCCGAGGGAACAAGACAGACAGCTCTACGCTTAAAGCCAGTTCAAACATCTCCATGACACAAAGGTTCAAGTCGTGACAAAGAGGCCTGAGGCAGATCTTCCAGAAGATGAGCGCATGATAGAGTGTCAAAAAGTGACCGAGCCGATGATATGAAGGAATGAATTCAGCAGATGGTCTGTAGTGAGCAGAAACTTGCCTCACTTCCAAATCAAAGTAGGTCTGCAAGTGTTAAGTGATGTCACCCACGTTCTTCATTCATCTAAAAAGGCACTTAACCTCCAAACTCCAGGTGTCCCCAGGGACAATACGGTCCAGCACTGTACTCATAATGCACCCATTTCAGGAGGCCGTCAATAATTCATTCCGGCTGCATCGATAGGCTTCTGTAGAACCAGGAAATGAAAAGGACCTGGTATTTAAAGGTTGTTTTTTAAGGTTTTATAAACACACACGCAGCTAACTTCAAGAGGAAGACCAAGACTAGGGAGACAGGCTTCTGAAGAAGTCTCTATTAATGAAGTTCTCCTGAGAATCAGAGGGAAGGCTGGGATGTGTACTGTGTACTGTGTACTGTGTACTGTGTAATGTGTATTGTGTGATATGTACTGTGAGATGTGTACTGTGAGATGTGTACTGTGTGATGTGTACTGTGTAATGTGTACTGTGTACTGTGTGATATTTACGGTGTGTACATGTGTATGTACGGTATGTACATGTGTGTGTACGGTGTGTTCATGTGTGTGTACGGTGTGTACATGTGTGTGTACGGTGTGTACATGTGTGTGTATGGTGTGTACATGTGTGTGTATGGTGTGTACATGTGTGTGTACGGTGTGTACATGTGTGTGTATGGTGTGTACATGTGTGTGTACGGTGTGTTCATGTGTGTGTACGGTGTGTCATGTGTGTGTACGGTGTGTACATGTGTGTGTACGGTGTGTACATGTGTGTGTATGGTGTGTACATGTGTGTGTACGGTGTGTACATGTGTGTGTATGGTGTGTATATGTGTGTGTACGGTGTGTACATGTGTGTGTACGGTGTGTACATGTGTGTGTACGTGTGTGTACATGTGTGTGTACGGTGTGTACATGTGTGTGTACGGTGTGTACATGTGTGTGTATGGTGTGTACATGATGCTGTCATCATCCAGGCTTCCCGGCAGTGACTCAGTGTTTGTTATCACCAAAGGTCTGACAGACGTCAGCCAGGCACTCGGCTGAAGATCAAGAGATCTGGAGATCCAAACAGAATACTAAGGAAGGGTTATTTACAACCGCGGGTGATGTCACCCATCCGCGGGTGGTGTCACCCATCCGCGGGTGGTGTCACTGTCACCACCAGACACTACACTGAGGTATATTCATGCAGTTATTTATCCGTGAAGAAATAATAAATGTCACATATCAAAAATCTTGATATTTTTCTGTAGAGTGTTACATTACAGCCCCACATGTGTGTGTGTGTGTGTGTTTATGTGTGTGTATGTGTGTGTGTGTGTGTGTGTGTGTGTGTGTGTGTGTGTGTGTGTGTGTGTGTGTGTGTGTGTGTGTGTGTGTGTGTGTGTGTGTGTGTGTGTGTGTGTGTGTGTGTGTGAGAGTGGTTGTATGCGTGTGTGTAAGTCTTTAAACATTAAAATGAAGACCATATGGATGGGATGTCAAAACCGATGAAAGGATAATGGACAGAGAGAGAGAGAGAGAGAGAGAGAGAGAGAGAGAGAGAGAGATACCGTATGTGTGTGTCTCCCAGCCACCGTCTGCAGTGATTCTACCATCTATTGAAGCAGAAACAGAGAACTTTGAGATGCAATATTAATAGAATAGAACGTAGAGGACCAGATAAGAGCTGCTTCCTCAGACCACCTCTGGCATCTCTTACACCTCTCTAACCATCTCAGTCCATCACTAACATACATCTCTACCACCTCATGTCACCTCAACCATCTCAGATAATACAACATATTCTCCATCCATCCCAAGCATCTCAAACAATGCCAGCTCATCTCCTATCATCTCCTACCATCTGTACAATCTCAGATCATCACCATCACCTCAGATCCTCTCTATCACCTCAGATCATCTCTATCACCTCAGATCATCTCTATCACCTCAGATCATCTCTATCACCTCATATCATCTCTATCACCTCAGATCCTCTCTATCACCTCAGATCATCTCTATCACCTCAGATCCTCTCTATCACCTCAGATCCTCTCTATCACCTCAGATCATCTCTATCACCTCAGATCCTCTCTATCACCTCAGATCCTCTCTATCACCTCCGATCATCTCTATCACCTCAGATCATCTAAGATCATCTCTATCACCTCAGATCATCTCTATCACCTCAGATCATCTCTATCACCTCAGATCATCTCTATCATCTCAGATCCTCTCTATCACCTCAGATCATCTCAGATCATCTCTATCACCTCAGATCCTCTCTATCATCTCATATCATCTCTATCACCTCAGATCATCTCTATCATCTCAGATCCTCTCTATCACCTCATATCCTCTCTATCACCTCAGATCATCTCAGATCATCTCTATCACCTCAGATCATCTCTATCATCTCAGATCCTCTCTATCACCTCAGATCCTCTCTATCACCTCAGATCATCTCAGATCATCTCTATCACCTCAGATCATCTCTATCACCTCAGATCATCTCTATCACCTCAGATCCTCTCTATCACCTCAGATTAGCTCTATCACCTCAGATCTTCTCTATCACCTCAGATCTTCTCTATCACCTCAGATCTTCTCTATCATCTCAGCCCAACAGATCTGGACTCAGATGTATAGTATAGTCTCTAGAGATGTATAGTATAGTCTCTAGAGATGTATAGTATAGTCTCTAGAGATGTATAGTATAGTATATTCTGAATGTATAGTATTGTAAGAATGCTCACTGCCACTGTGTTAGATATTGTCATTTTAGACAGTTTCAAAATATTGAAACGGGCCAAAGGTATAATGAATATCTAATTTAATATATACTATATATATATATATATATATATATATATATATATATATATATGTATACAGTATATATATAATGTAATGATAAACACAGTGATACAACCAAGAATAACAACCAATGAAGCACTGTGTCTATATCGTCACAAACTTCAACACAAGACAATCTTAAAGTCATGAATTTCTCAACATAACGTGTGCTGCTCATTTCCATCAGCGTTAATGAACTGGATCTGTCTCTTCTAGTATAAAACCATGGCAACAAAGACCCAGTGATGAACACACTAACACACTAACAATCCTCCCAAAAACTGATTACAGATAAACCCAAATATTACAGGCTTATTACTTATACTGGAGAGAGATATCTGTCACCAGAGAGGTGAAGATGTTTCTAGAGAGATCAAGATGAAGATGTTTCCAGAGATCAAGATGAAGATGTTTCCAGAGATCAAGATGAAGATGTTTCCAGTGAAGTTAAGATAAATATGCAGATTTTTCCAGAGAAATTAAGATGAAGATGCAGATGTTTCCAGAGAGGTGAAGATGAAGCTGTTTCCAGAGATGAAGATGAAGATGCAGATGTTTCCAGAGAGGTGAAGATGAAGATGTTTCCAGAGAGATGATGATGAAGATGAAGATGTTTCCAGAGATGAAGATGAAGATGAAGATGTTTCCAGAGAGATGAAGATGAAGATGCAGATGTTTCCAGAGACATGAGATGAAGTTGAAGTCGAAGATGTTTCCAGAGAGGTGAAGATGAAGATGTTTCCAGAGAGGTGAAGATGAAGATGTTTCCAGAGAGGTGAAGATGAAGATGTTTCCAGAGAGATGGAGATGAAGATGTTTCCAGAGAGGTGAAGATGAAGATGTTTCCAGAGAGATGGAGATAAAGATGTTTCCAGAGATGAAGATGAAGATGTTTCCAGAGAGATGGAGATGAAGATGTTTCCAGAGAGAGGAAGATGAAGATGTTTCCAGAGAGATGGAGATAAAGATGTTTCCAGAGATGAAGATGAAGATGTTTCCAGAGAGATGGAGATGAAGATGTTTCCAGAGAGAGGAAGATGAAGATGTTTCCAGAGAGATGAAGATGAAGATGTTTCCAGAGAGATGGAGATGAAGATGTTTCCAGAGAGAGGAAGATGAAGATGTTTCCAGAGAGAGGAAGATGAAGATGTTTCCAGAGAGATGGGTCTGAAAACATGGCTGAGGATGATGAATGATGGAGATGGGGATGAAGTTGTGATCTCTTACTCCGTCTGAAGCGAGGCGGGTTGTCGTTGATGTCGGCCAGCGTCACGGTGACCGTGGTGGTGCCTGACAGGCCCCCCAGGTGGCCCCCCATGTCCTTGGCCTCCAGCACCACCAGGTACTCCTCCTGGGCCTCGCGGTCCATGTCAGCCACCGCCGTGCGAAGGACCCCTGGGACCCCCCCGGAGAGACGGGACAGACCAGGTCAACACAACTCCACCACATGTCTCCATGTTTGAAGAATTCAAAGAAGTGCTCCTCCTGAAGTGCTTCACGGCAAGACTGTATTATTATTATTGTAGTATTGAACTGATTGATTGACTGTCACAACCAGATTGGCCCTGAAGGAATGAATAAAGTCTATTCTAATCTAATCTATGTGTCTTTAAGATGTAAGTCTTGGTGGATCCTTGGAGATGTTCAGCCTTCACCAGGTGTTTACTCATCATGCTGTTTTCTAACATAACTACTATGTTGACTAACGATGGGAGAATGTCAGTATTATCAACCTGAGGCTCCCTCCTCCCCTCGCGCTGTGAATCTGTAATGGTAATTAGCATATATTTGCACGTTGAACCGCAATAGGTTCAATCAATTTGTTTCATCACTAATTGTGCTCATCTGTGCACCTTCCTGACTTGTTTTTGGTGCACTTAAAGTTCTGCATATAAAACAGCTCTATTCAACGTCTCACTTCAAAGAGAAGTTAACCATTAAAAATGCATTTGATTGCAGAGCGGGGTTGTTGGAGTGGAGAATGTTGTCCATGGAGTGCTTTAACGAAAAGATCATAAAACCCTCACAATTAGACTTAAATGGGCACTTTGCGACATTGTCCAGATCCTGCCCGTCCCTCGAGTGTGAGATTAAATTATCCAGGGACACCATTCCATCCAGGACATGTGGTCCTGTACATGTGGTCCTGTACATGTGGTCCTGTATATGTGGTCCTGTACATGTGGTCCTGTACATGATGTCCTGTACATGTGGTCCTGTACCATGTACTATGCAGGACATGTGGTCATGTACAGCCTTACACTGGGTGTTTACTGAGGCCGGGTGAACCATGCGGAAAACACTGTTATTATAAATAGTAGAGAGGAGAGAGAGGAGGGAGAGGAGAGAGGAGAGAGGAGAGAGAGGAAGTGAGGAGGGAGAGGATGGAGAGGATGGAGAGGAGAGAGAAGAGAGAGAGGAGAGAGGAGAGAGAGGAGGGAGAGGAGAGAGGAGAGAGAGGAGTGATATGAGGGAGAGGAGAGAGAGGAGAGATAGGAGAGAGAGAGAGGAGTGAGATGAGGGAGAGGAGGGAGAGGAGAGAGATGAGAGAGAGGAGGGAGAGGAGAGAGATGAGAGAGAGGAGAGAGAGGAAGTGAGGAGGGAGAGGAGGGAGAGGAGAGAGGAGGGAGAGGAGAGAGGAGGGAGGAGATAGGAGAGAGGAAAGAGGAGAGAGGAGAGAGGAGAGAGGAGATAGGAGAGAGAGGAGGGAGAGGAGGTAGAGGAGAGAGGATGGAGAGGAGAGAGGGGAGAGGAGAGAGAGGAGAGAGCGGAGAGATAGAAGGGAGAGGAGAGAGAGGAGAGATAGGAGAGAGAGAGGAGTGAGATGAGGGAGAGGAGGGAGAGGAGAGAGATGAGAGAGAGGAGGGAGAGGAGAGAGATGAGAGAGAGGAGAGAGAGGAAGTGAGGAGGGAGAGGAGAGAGGAGGGAGAGGAGAGAGAGGAGAGAGGAGGGAGGAGATAGGAGAGAGGAAAGAGGAGAGAGGAGAGAGTAGAGAGAGGAGAGGAGGGAGAGGATGTAGAGGAGAGAGGATGGAGAGGAGAGAGGAGAGAGAGAAGAGAGCGGAGAGATAGGAGGGAGAGGAGAGAGAGGAGAGAGCGGAGAGATAGAAGGGAGAGGAGAGAGATGAGAGAGGAGAGAGAGAGGAGAGAGAGGAGAGGAGGGAGAGGAGAGAGGAGAGAGAGGAGGGAGAGGAGGTAGAGGAGGTAGAGGAGAGAGGAGAGAGCGGAGAGATAGAAGGGAGAGGAGAGAGATGAGAGAGGAGAGAGAGAGGAGAGGAGGGAGAGGAGAGAGGAGAGAGAGGAGGGAGAGGAGGTAGAGGAGAGAGGAGAGAGGAAAGAGAGAAGAGAGCGAAGAGATAGGAGGGAGAGGAGGGAGAGGAGGGAGAGAAAAGAGGAGAGAGCGGAGGGAGAGGAGAGAGGAGAGAGAGGAGGGAGAGGAGGTAGAGGAGAGAGGAGAGAGCGGAGAGATAGAAGGGAGAGGAGAGAGATGAGAGAGGAGGGAGAGGAGGTAGAGGAGAGAGAGAAAAGAGGAGAGAGCGGAGGGAGAGGAGAGAGGAGAGAGAGGAGAGAGGAGGGAGGAGATAGGAGAGAGGAAAGAGGAGAGAGGAGAGAGGAGAGAGAGGCACTCTGACCTGTTTGAGGGTCGATGGAGAAGCAGTCCTGACCGTGGGTGATGGCGTACACCAGCCTGGCGCTGTTCCCGTACGTGGGGTCGTCTGCATCGCTGGCCGTCACCTGGAGGATAGAGGTTCCTGTTGGACAGGGGATACAGAACAAAGAACCACATAGGTTCCTTTCAGAGAGGCGGTACATTACATAGAACTGTGGAGGTTTCTGTTGGGCAGGTTCTCTCTTATACCGATGAAGAACCTTCAGTACTCTTGTATATAACTGCACTGTATTTATGATGCTGCTGCACTACTGGCACTTTAAAATGCTTTTTAAATGTTTTTTGCACAATTGAACACATGGACATATCATCCATCAGTCCCTTTATTGGTATTTTTATTGTGTACAGTATTTTTAAAGTAGTGTTTTAGAAAATTCCTTCTGCGGGAGGGAATGGGGAGTAAGCCTTCTATTTTACTTGTTGCATTTGGCAAATAAAAAATCTTGAATCTTATATCTTGTATATTAGAGCTAGCCGCGAGGGTCCTCCTTCAAGGCCCGCTTTACAAAGTAGAACACCGTGTCAACCATGTCTGAAGTCCATCCTCCTTATTTTTAACAGCATGTTCAGAACTCTGATGGGTTTCTAGATCACGTCACAATTATATCGACGCTTTTCCAAACCTTCATGCCGGTTCCCTCGGCAACGCTCCAACAAGAGACCGGGGTCTTTAACATGGATCCACTTGGGCGAGCTGCTGTTTCACTTTGGACAGGCGGTGAGAACCCAGAGAAACAGATGTGTTTTAAAACGTATCTCCACTGCTCTCCGTGTGCCATCTGGGTCGGCTAATTGGCAGAACCCGGCGGGTCGTTAACGAGACAAAGGAGGCGGAGCATAAAGAGGACGCTGTGTGTTTCTGGACACCGGGGATGTTGTGTTTGCTCCAGATCTGCGGTCATGCGTGTGCCGGCGATACGGCCTGTAAATAATAAATCATTTATTATTCATCACGGGGCTCGTACCTATGTCGGCCATCTCCGTCACCGTGGCGACGTAGTGATCCCGGGGGAAGACGGGCGGGTTGTCATTGATGTCCTGGACTCGGACGATGAACTCAGAGGACGGCTCCAGGGCCCGGCCCGTCCTCCGGTCCGTCGCCGTGGCGACCAGCCGGTACTGCTCCTTCTCCTCTCGGTCCAGCGCCTTGGTCACGTGGATGTTGCCTGTGTCGCCGTCCACGACGAACACGGAACCCACCCCCTCCCCCTCCAGTGTGTAGCGGGTCAGACCGTCCCCCACGTCCACGTCGCTGTGCAGCTGAGGACACATGAAGGAAGCAGAGGCTTGACCTCTGACCTCCTCCCTCACACCGCCGTGAAGTGATCATCACCTGGTCACATCCCTTCGACTAGGAGGGGGGACAGATATGGAGGAGGCAAGGACACATGGATGGAGGAGACAGGATGGAGGAGATAGGGGACAGGAGACAGGGGGTAGGAGACAGGACACAAGGACACAAGGAGAGTGCAGGAGACAGGGTGTGTTGCTCAGTGGGTCTGAATGGGGTTCTGGTGGAGCGTAACAAAAGAAATAAAAATACAAAGAATTGTTTATATCTTTGTATTTTTAGTATGTGGGACATTAATGTTGTGGTGAGTGTGTTTAATGTTGTGTTAAGTCTGTGTGTGTGTGTGTGTGTGTGTGTGTGTGTGTGTGTGTGTGTGTGTGTGTGTGTGTGTGTGTGTATTAGGGTGTGTGTGTATTAGTGTGTGTGTGTGTGTATAAGTATATATGTGTGTGTGTGTATAAGTATATATGTGTGTGTGTGTGTGTGTGTGTGTATTCGTGCAGGGCTAACAGCCTTCATCTCGTGTCTGGAGCCTCGTCTCCCTGCCCCCGAGCTACATCTCCATGTGCACATAATCCTCATCATGCATTCGGCCACGTGCACATATGTGCCGTGACCACTCTGGACCTCTGGAGGCTGCAGACCTATAGAGGCTGCAGACCTCTGGAGGCTGCAGACCTCTGGAGGCTGCAGACCTCTGGAAGCTGCAGACCTCTTGGAGGTTGCAGACCTCTTGGAGGCTGCAGACCTCTTGGAGGCTGCAGACCTCTGGAGGCTGCAGACCTCTGGAGGAGGTCTCTCTCTCTCTCTGTCTCTCTCTGTCTCTTTCTGTCTCTCCCCCTCTCTCTCTCTCTCTCTCTCTCTCTCTCTCTCTCTCTCTCTCTCTCTCTCTCTCTCTCTCTCTCTCTCTCTCTCTCTCTCTCTCTCGCTCTCTCTCTCTCGCTCTCTCTCACTCTTCCCCCTCCCTCTCCTCCCTCCCCCCCCTCTATAATTACTGGCAGGGTGCAGCTGTGTTGTTGGCATCAGGGTGAGAAAGGGAATTAACCGATTCATAAAAACCAGAAGTCTACCTCGTCTATTCACACCACGTCCCTCCTCCGTCTCTAAAACCGCCCGTCTGTTCGTCCTCCTGCAGTGGTCCCTGGTAGACCCAGAGGACAAATGGGTTCTGAGGATTAACCGCTAGCCGTATTTCCGCCAGCCTATAATAAAAGCCTTGACACTTAGCGGCGGGACGTCCAGCTCCCAAAGCGCTGGGCTGTTTTATCACAGGCAGCGAGGGCAGCTGAGCGGAGCAAGGCTCCTGTGCTCGGTGGCGCTAACATCTCTCCCTGACCGTATCCATAACCGGGAGGAAGATGAAACATTTATTAGGTGTACACAGCGGCCACGACGCAAATCCAATCCGGAGTGTCAGAGTAAAGGATTCTCTCAGCACCTTACAGCTGACTTAATCCTCTCTGCTCCACCAGCTGCTGCTGACGCTCTGGAGATCAGAGAGGAGGTGAGAGGATGTTCTCCTGTGTGTGTGTGTGTGTGTGTGTGTGTGTGTGTGTGTGTGTGTGTGTGTGTGTGTGTGTGTTTGCATACATGTCCACATGTGTGTGGGCATGTTGTAACTACATGATTATGTGATTCTGTGGTGGTTCTTAGTTGGTCTGTGGTTTTGTGTGGTTCTGCATGGGGTTCTGCATGGTTCTGTGTGGTTCTGTGTGGTTTTGTGTGTGGTTCTGCGTGGGGTTCTGTGTGGTTCTGCATGGTTCTGTGTGGTTCTGTGTGGGGTTTGGCGTGGGGTTCTGTGTGGTTCGGCGTGGGGTTCTGTGTGGTTCTGTGTGGTTCTGCGTGGTTCTGCATGGTTCTGTGTGGTTCTGTGTGGTTTTGTGTGTGGTTCTGCGTGGGGTTCTGTGTGGTTCTGTGTGTTGTTCGGCGTGGGGTTCGGCGTGGGGTTCTGTGTGGTTCTGCATGCTCCAGGGTCTCACCCGTCCGATGAGCACAGGCTCTGGTCCCCTGTACTCCTCGATCACAAAGAACTGGTTCCACAGCCAGCTGCGGCGCTGCCGGGCTCCACCACCGGGCCTCGTGGCCCCAGCCTCCATCTGGAGCAGCCGGCTGTCTGAGGACGCCACCGCCACCCATTTTGACCCGGCCTCAGTTGAAGCGGAGCCGACCGCGGAGTCCTTTTCCGCGGCAGCGGAGGTTGTAGCAGGGCCCTCTGGAGGACGGAGGCTCCCTGACTCCGTTCCGGAGGTTTCGATGTACGAAACGGTAACCTCTCTCTCCTCGTCGAACACGGAGGCCGGGCGACCTCCCGCCTCGTCCTCAGCGCTCGGAGGGCCGAGTGTCGAGTGGCGGTCTCCCTCTCTCTCCGGAGATGTGGGGGAACCGGTGGAACCCGGAGGTCCCGGCGGGACCACGGTACCGAGCTCCTCTGACCGGATCTCTCTGACCCGGTGGGTGGAGCACACCGCCACCAGCACCAGGAGAACCAGGGTGACGGACATGCTGGGCCTCTAGGGCCTCCTCTGGAGGTCGGAGGTCAGCTAGCCCCTCCTGAGGACCCGGGCGTCCTCTGGCATGGTGGACCGGGTCCTGGTGTGTCTTGGTGGTCGTGTGAACGTGAGAATGGGAGTGAATGAATTGTTAAATCCCGAGACACGGTGCTAAGTCCTCAGTCTGGCTTCACTGGAGGTTCTCCGACCGGAGAGAGGACGCGGTCACCTGGAGGTCACCTGGAGGAGGACCACGTTAGTCTCTTTAAACAAAGTCTTACCAAGGACGTCGATTTATGAGTTTCAACACGGTATCATGAGAATGATAAAACTATATCATTAAAGGACTGATTTACATGACTTCCAATCCACCATCCGTTCAAAAAAAGCTCACCCAAAAAGTGTTCTGTTCACCTTGACTAGCATCCAGGGATTGACAGTTACACCGTCAGTCTAAGCAGTGTCTTGTAACTCCGTCAGTCTGACCAGTGTCTTGTAACTCTGTCAGTCTAAGCAGTGTCTTGTAACTACGTCAGTCTGACCAGTGTCTTGTTACTCCGTCAGTCTAACCAGTGTCTTGTAACTCCGTCAGTCTGACCAGTGTCTTGTTACTCCGTCAGTCTAACCAGTGTCTTCTAACTCCGTCAGTCTGACCAGTGTCTAGTAACTCCGTCAGTCTGACCAGTGTCTTGTAACTCCGTCAGTCTGACCAGTGTCTTGTAACTCCGTCAGTCTGACAAGTGTCTTGTAACTCTGTCAGTCTGACCAGTGTCTTGTAACTCCGTCAGTCTGACAAGTGTCTTGTAACTCCGTCAGTTATACCAGTGTCTTGTAACTCCGTCAGTCTTACCAGTGTCTTGTAACTCCGTCAGTCTGACCAGTGTCTTGTAACTCCGTCAGTCTTACCAGTGTCTTGTAACTCCGTCAGTCTGACCAGTGTCTTGTAACTCCGTCAGTCTGACAAGTGTCTTGTAACTCCGTCAGTCTGACCAGTGTCTTGTAACTCCTTCCATCCATTGTCTACCACTTATCCGGGTCGGGTCGCGGAGTATCTATCTAACACTACACACCTAGTAACTATCTAACACTACACACCTATTAACTATCTAACACTACACACCTAGTAACTATCTAACACTACACACCTAGTAACTATCTAACACTACACACCTACTAACTATCTAACACTACACACCTAGTAACTATCTAACACTACACACCTAGTAACTATCTAACACTACACACCTAGTAACTATCTAACACTACACACCTACTAACTATCTAACACTACACACCTACTAACTATCTAACACTACACACCTACTAACTATCTAACACTACATGCCTCTCTATCTCCCTCTGTGTTAGAATGTGTGATGCTGTTTATAACCAAACAACATAAAAGCTTAATTTATCTTGGAACCGTTTACGAGACCAGTAGAGGTTCTGATGCACCTCCTCCTCCCCCTCCTCCTCCTCCTTCTCCTCCTCCCCCCCTCTCCTCCTTTTCCTCCTATTTGTCCTCAACTCATATTCTTCCTCTGCATCCTCTGCTCCTCCTCCTTCTCCTCCTCCTCCTCCTCCCCCTCCTCCACCCCTCTCCTCCACCCCCTCTCCTCCACCTCCTCTCCTCCTCCTCCTCTTCCTACTCCTCTCCTCCTCTGCCTCCTCCTCCTCCTCCTCATACTCTCCTCCTCCCCCTCCACCACCTCCTCCTCCTCCTCCACCTCCCCCTCCTCCACCTCCTCCTCCTCCTCCTCCTGGTCTGTAACACGTTACTCCTCTGTAAAGATGTATCTTAGTCTCTGAGGTCCATTACCACCATCCTTACACGTCTCTTATCTCTCCGAGCCGCCCTGCTCCTCCTCTGCTGCTGTGTGAGACACACAGGAGGGGGTGAGGAGGAGGAGGAGGAGGAGGAGGAGGAGGTGGAGATGGAGGACTGAACAGCGGGGATGACACAGTGAGACATGAGAGATGAGAGCCGGGTGATGGCGACACGGCGGTCCAAATTGAAAATCTCTGTTTTGTTCGGTTGAGGTCCTTCACCGCAAGGAAGCTCTTCCACGTTTATATTAAGAATATACCCGTGGAGAAGGAGGTGGTTGGGGGGGATGGAGGGGTGACCAAAAGGAGAGATCCTCCCTCTGTCTCTCTGACTTCATAACACCATTAGCCTTAATGTTTAAAGAGTTTTCCTTATGTCTCGCTCTCTCTCTGTTGCTCTGTCTCTCTGTCTCCCTGACCCCTAACCCCCTACCTGCTCCTTAATGACCTGTCTCTGTACTGTCTAACCCCTACCTGCTCCTTAATGACCCGTCTTTGTACTGTCTAACCCCTACCTGCTCCTTAATGACCCGTCTTTGTACCGTCTAACCCCTACCTGCTCCTTAATGACCTGTCTCTGTACTGTCTAACCCCGACCTGCTCCTTAATGACCCGTCTCTGTACTGTCTAACCCCTACCTGCTCCTTAATGACCCGTCTTTGTACTGTCTAACCCCTACCTGCTCCTTAATGACCCGTCTCTGTACCGTCTAACCCCTACCTGCTCCTTAATGACCTGTCTCTGTACTGTCTAACCCCTACCTGCTCCTTAATGACCCTTCTCTGTACTGCTAAACCCCACATGTGTATGGTCTGATGGTTAGTGAGCATCTCTCCCATCAGTCACTCATGTCGTCTGAGTGTCCGTGAGTGTGACTGTGTGTTAATAATAGTGTGTGCTGTGGACCTTGACTCACTACACATGGAGCCAGCTGCTCCTCACCGCCCGGAGTGCCCTCGTCTCCTTAGAGAGCGCCCTCCTTTCCTTAGAGAGCCTCCTTAGAGAGCGCCCCCCCCCCCTCTCTCGCTCTCTCTCGAGGGCTGCAGTCTGACCTCCACCAGCTCCAATACACTGGGCGTCTATACTATAATTTGATGGTGTAACAACAATATGAAGTAACGTCTGATGTGTAACTTTAACATAGATGCTGCATAATAACAGTAACGACTAGAAACGCTGCGTCTGATGGCAGAGAGAGCGCATCTCCGCGTAATAGTGCACGGCAGGTGCGTGCGGTACTCACCTGCGCGTCTGGGTGTACGCACGCACACACACACACACGCACACACACACACACACGCACACACACACGCAAACACACGCGCACGCACGCACACACACACACGCACGCGTAAGATAATATAGTAGACCAAGTAGTAAGAAAAGCGTTGTTCAGTCAGTCAAACAGTCTGCGTAAAATACGCTTCTTTGGTCCACATGAACCATGGGTTGGCATCTTTAGCGATATTGGCGATCATCACAACCTCACACAACCTCACGCATCATCATCACACAATTCATAGAACAACCAGAACAATGTTCTGTCTGGTCTGTCCCAACCTCACACCTACTATCATCCCAATCACCACGCGGTGAATCGATCCATCCATCCATCAGAACGATGTCCTTTAACCTACAGCCTCGTTCCCATACTCCTGGACCCCGGATAGTGGACCGTTCATTGTAGCGCCGTCAATCATTTGCATTACATACATACATTAAATACATCCCATAATAGTCAGAGGTCCTCGGCGAGTCGAGCAGTGACTTACCTCCCGACGACTGAAAAGGACCGAGGAGGACCCCTGCTCTCTCCTGCTCCCTCCTGCTCTCCCCTCCTCTCCCTGCTCTCCCTGCTCTCCCCTGCTCTCCCTGCTCTCCCCTGCTCTCCCCTGCTCTCCCCTGCTCTCCCTGCTCTCTCCTGCTCTCTCCTGCTCTCACCTGCTCTCTCCTGCTCTCCCCTGCTCTCCCCTTCTCTCTCCTGCTCTCTCCAGCTCTCACCTTCTCTCTCCTGCTCTCTCCTGCTCTCACCTTCTCGCTCCTGCTCTCACCTTCTCTCTCCTGCGCTCTCCTGCTCTCACCTGCTCTCCCCTGCTCTCACCTGCTCTCTCCCGCTCTCTTCCGCTCTCTTCCGCTCTCTTCCGCTCTCTCCCGCTGTCACCTGCTCTCTCACCTGCTCTCACCTGCTCTCTCCTGCTCTCTCCTGCTCCCTCCTTCTATCTCCTTCTCTCTCCTCCTCTGAGGACTTCTGCTCTCGCCTGCTCTCTCCTGCTCTCTACTGCCCCCCTGCTCTCTCCCGCTCTCTGCTGCTCCCTCCTTCTATCTCCTTCTCTCTCCTCCTCTGAGGACTCCTGCTCTCCGCTCAGATACGCGTCCCCCCCCCCTTCTAGTACTAGTACTACTCCGTAATAAACATTATCTTTATTTATTAGAATGTATTTTTATACAGTCCACCCAATAAACGCAATAGATTATTCTATTTTTTATATTTGTATATATTATTGTATCTCTCTCTCTCTCTCTCTCTCTCTCTCTCTCTCTCTCTCTCTCTCTCTCTCTCTCTCTCTCTCTCTCTCTCTCTCTCTCTCTCTCTCTCTCTCTCTCTCTCTCTCCATATTCCATTGACAGATTCTGTGTGTCCACGAACAAACCAAAGTAGATTTATTATATATGATATATGATATATGATATATGATATATGATATATTGTATATTGAATATTTAATGTTCCATTAAATAAAATAATAAAATAATGTTCCATTAACTATACAATAATATATAGTTCACAGTGAATGTGCTTTATTCATCCTCCCATCTCCTAAATCCTACATCCTAACATCTCCTTACCTCTACATCCTAACATCCTCTAACTACTACATCCTGCCATCTCCAAACTCCTACATCCTCCCATCTTCTAACTCCTACACCCTCCCATCTCCTAACTCCTACATCCTAACAATATCTTACTCCTACATATTAACATATCCTAACTCCTACGTCCTCCCATCTCCTAACTCCTACATCCTAACATCTCCTAACTCCTACATACTCCCATCTCCTAACTCCTACATCCTCCCATCTCCTAACTCCTACATTCTCCCATCTCCTAACTCCTACATCCTAACATCGCCTAACTCCTACATCCTCCCATCTCCTAACTACTACATCCTCCCATCTCCTAACTTCTACATCCCCCATCTCCTAACTCCTACATCCTCCCATCTCCTAACTTCTACATCCCCCATCTCCTAACTCCTACATCCTCCCATCTCCTAACTCCTACATCCTCCCATCGCCTAACTCCTACATCCTCCCATCACCTAACTCCTACATCCTCACATATCCTAACCCATACATCCTCCCATCACCTAACTCCTACATCCTTACATCTCCTAACTCCTACATCCTCCCATCACCTAACTCCTACATCCTCACATATCCTAACCCCTACATCCTCCCATCACCTAACTCCTACATCCTTACATCTCCTGACTCCTACATCCTAACATCTCCTAACCCCTACATCCTTACATCTCCTAACTCCTACATCTTAACATCTCCTAACCCCAACATCCTCCCAACTCCTAACTCCTACATCCTAACATATCCTCCCATCTCCTAACTCCTACATCCTCCCATCTCCTACATCCTCCCATCTCCTAACTCCTACATCCTAACATCTCCTAACCCCTACATCCTTCCATCTCCTAACTCCTACATCCTAACATATCCTCACATCTCCTAACTCCTACCTCCTTTCATCTCATAACTCATACATCCTTACATATCCTAACCCCTACATCCTAACATCACCTAACTCCTACATCCTCACATATCCTAACCCCTACATCCTCCCATCACCTAACTCCTACATCCTTACATCTCCTAACTCCTACATCCTAACATATCCTCCCATCTCCTAACTTCTATATCCTTCCATATCCTACATCCTCCCATCTCCTAACTCCTACATCCTAACATCTCCTAACCCCTACATCCTCCCATCTCCTAACTTCTACATCCTAACATATCCTCACATCTCCTAGCTCCTACCTCCTTTCATCTCATAACTCATACATCCTTACACCTCCTACCTTCTCCTAACTCCTACATCCTAACATATCCTCACATCTCCTAACTCCTACATCCTACCATCTCATAACTGCTACATCCTTACATTTCCTACCATCTCCTAACTCCTACATCCTAACATCCTCTGTTTTTACACTTCAGTGGAAACTGCAGATGCTCAGATGCAGGCGTTAAACAGAGAGACATAAGACTCAATTAAAACGTTTAACGTGAACATTTTAGTAAGTGTCCCCGGGTAATGCAGTAACATTACTTTAATTAGTGTGGAGATAAGGCAGACTGCAGGGAAGGTTCTTCCACATTCATCTGGACAGTTTGACACGTTCATGTTTGAGACTGAATAAACGCCTCCCTCTTCTGCCTTTCTCCTCCTCCTCTTCATCCTTTCTTCTCTCTCCTCCTCTCGCCTCTCTGTAGCACTCCTCCTTCAGGTCCTCCTGGTCTCTGTGTGTCCTCCAGGGTTGACGTGGTGGTGGAGTAGGCGTCTCGCCACGTGTCTCTGAAGATCGCCTCTCTGGCTGCTCTTACAGACCCCGCCTCCCCTCAGGGTCCAGCACCGCCTTAGGAGTAGGGTGACCTGGGACAGCTCCTCCCGCAGGGGAGCAGGGGAGCTGCAGGGGAGGCCCAGCCTGGGCCCAGGCACAGTCATGCAGTGAGGTTTTAAAGCTGCTGTCTGGCTGTATGCAGTGAGGTTTGAAGCTCTTGTCTGGCTGTATGCAGTAAGGTTTAAAGCTCTTGTCTGGCTGTATGCAGGTTTAAAGCAAAGCTAGGTTGTTAAGTACTTAGCCCTGTGAGGACACGCCTCCATAACCTTGAGTAAACATCCTGTCTACATCAAGGATGGCTCATTACCGCTCGCTGGCCTGTGGCTAGTTACCGGCCTGGGAAACACATTCTGCTAACTTATGTGTTATTATTTATTACTATTTATTTATATTTCAAAAAATTGAAGAACTAGCGCCAACCGTACTGGCCGCTGCACAGTAGCGTCCGTGTGTCAATATGAATCCCACTTATAAAGCTCCTGTTGAATGCAAGACGTCAGCCAATCAGAACACAGACAATCAGCCAAGCCCTTTATCAGCCAGCCAATGCCGAGCCTTCTAACCGACTCACTGCACCTAAATACCTGCGCTGGCAGCACTGGAAAATCCAGTTTGGTTTGTGTTCTATTTAAGGATTTGCAGGCTGAAAATCAGTCAGGAGAGTTTGTAGACACACTGCCTCCGAGAGAGATGGGAGACACCTGCTGCCTTCTAGAGAGGTCGTAGTTCAACCTTTATTCACCTCAGTTGACCTCAGGACCGACCCAGAGATAATGCTTCTGTACCCTGCCGTCTGGCTTCTGATGGTGAGGATCCAAGCTTCTGACTGTCAATCCCACTCTCTCTCTTTCCCACTCTCTTGCTCTGTCTGTCTGTCTGTCTGTCTCTTTGTCTGTCTCTGTCTGTCTGTCTCTTTGTCTCTCTCTCTCTCTCTCTCTCTCTCTCTCTCTCTCTCTCTCTCTCTCTCTCTCTCTCTCTCTCTCTCCTCTCTCTCTCTCTCTCTCCTCTCTCTCTCTCTCTCTCTCTCTCTCTCTCTGTCTGTCTGTCTGTCTGTCTGTCTCTCTCTTTCTCTGTCTGTTTATCAATCTTAAGCAGTAAACAACATTGTCCCTCATGACAGTAAACAGTAGTAGTACTTTTCATACAATAACAGTCTGATGCAACACATTCTTATTTTCGACAAACCAGTTGTATTTTGTACCAGTACTATTCCGTGCACTACTGGTGTCTAACCACATGTATATAGGTACTGGTACGGATGTACATCTATTTGACTGTTTTGTGCTGTAAGTATATATATTTGTTTCTTATATCATTCTAATTGTTCTTTAGCATGTTTTGATTCCACCTCACATAGTAAAACCCAGGATGACCTCTGACCCCTGTCTCCCCTGTTCTCCCAGTGTGTCCTCCCCCAGCAGGCCTCCTCCTCCCCCCCAGCCCCCCGGGGGGTCTCCTCCTCCCCCCCAGCCCCCCGGGGGGTCCGGGAGGAGAGGAACGCCAGCTCCGTGGTCTTCGTCTCCCCCCCCGAGGACCTGGCGGACGACTCGCTGGTGCGGCTGCACTCTCGCTGCTCCTCACCCTGTCGCCTCACCCTGGAGCTGACGGTGTCCACCTCCACCCACGCCCGGCTTCCCGTCTTCCGGAAGACCTGGACGACCGGGAACCGGAACGGGTCCGCCGGAACCCACCGGACCCGGCTCAGGCTGCCCCCCTCCCTGGCGTTCGGACGGGGCTTTTTCAACAGGCACGTTCTGGAGGCCCGGAGCGCGGTCCTTCACGCTTGGCTGGCGGCTTTCAACGACACAGCTGAGTCCGGGTCGTACCACCGCTCGTTGGCGAGGGCGACCGTGGCACTGAGGGTCACGCCATCCTCCCACCGGCCCCCCAGACCCCCCACAGGCTGCCCCTCATGGTCCGCCCAGTGGCTGTGGACCACAACCGCCCCCACGCATCAGTGTCCCCGCGGGGCAGGTCAGACCGCACTCACTTCCACACTTTCACTTTCACTTTCACTTTCATAGTCCTCGTCTAAAGCGAGCAGCTGAACGTAAACAACCAAAGTCCTCTTCTGGCCCTTCAGGACATTGTGATATCTTGAGACACCACATTTTGACCAAATTCCCAAATTTGTGTATTCTTATAAACATACTGTCCTATCTAAACATACTATCCTACGCACCTTTAAGGTGAGGGCCTTTCGCTGTGTTTTGCTCGGGGTTCCAACCTTCAGCTCCCAGAACCTTCAGCTGGGAATTGAACAACCGATCTCTGAGATTGGCTGTTCAATTTGATGTTCTTTTCTTCTCAATGAGCTCCCTAAGGGTTGGGGGGTGGGAGATGTTACCCTGGTGAGCCCCACTGGGACGCTAACTGTGATGAGGAGCTCTGAATGAACCTGTCTTCTCCTTCTGTCTGTCGAGGAGCAGATGTGGAGCACCTCCTGAGGTTCCCAGCTGTGAGCACCGGGGAGCGGTTCGGGGTGGTGCGGACATTCGACCGCTTCACCTCCGCAGACCTGGAGGTCCACCGTCTCCACGCCGTCACACAGCCCAGGTTCTGGAGCCTTCTTGTTACCCGCTGTTGGTCTTCCAGCGGAAGAATGGGATTATTACCTCCGCCATCGTAGATGTCGTCTGTTTGTTTGTTTGTTTGTTTGTGTGTTTGTTTGTGTGTTTGTTTGTGTTTGTTTGTTTGTCTGTTAGCAAGATAACGCAAAAAGTTATGTACGGAATTCACAAACAGTGGGCTCCATTTTTGTTTCTTCTCTTGGCGTCTTCATCAGACCAGAACATTTCATGAGGTCCGGTTCCACACGCCGGATCCACAGGTTCTTCAAACCCCTGTCCGTCACCACAGGAAGACAACCGATTGTTGTTGTTGTTGTGTTCCCGGTTGCCAGGTTGACGGTCTCCGTGTGGATCTACCTGCTGGAGTGGTGCCGCTCCAAGCTGTGTGGCGTCCTCCTCCACGTCAACAGGAAGCAGGAGTTTGACTCCCTGCTGATGCTCCTGAGTGACACGGGTGAGCAGGTCACCTGACTTGGATGATTATGAGTTATAGTGTTGGATGATGAGTTATAGTGTTGGATGATGAGTTAGAGTGTTGGATGATGAGTTAGAGTGTTGGATGATGAGTTAGAGTGTTGGATGATGAGTTAGAGTGTTGGATGATGAGTTATAGTGTTGGATGATGAGTTATAGTGTTGGATAATGCATTAGTTAATGCGTTATTCACGAAGGACTGAAGCGCGGTGTGTGAATGTTCTCTCTAGGGGGGCTGGTGATCCAGGCCCGGATGACCAGCGGCGAAGACCGGTCCTTCCAGGCCCACACCTCACTGCCCCTCCTGACGTGGATCCGGCTGGACTGCTCCTTTCACGACACAGAGGTACCGGGAGATGGGAATTTAGATCTTCTTCTTCTTCTTCTTCTTCTTCTTCTTTTCTTCCCGAATCCCATTTTCCTGATTAATCCCCGCGTGGTCCAGGTTAATTTCTTCAGCGGTAGCTTCCACACACCGCCGGAACACCCGGGGCTACTGTAGTGTGTAATGAAAACCTCACAGACGGACGGGTTTGTCCCAGGGCTTGGACCTTATCTCCTCTCACTTTCAGGTGAAACTGGAAACCACCTGGAAGAACCACAGCAGAACATTTTCCTACAGGTGAGACGTGGATATGAACACCTCACACAGCCATACCGATTATTCAGTATTTTTAAAATAAATATCACTTTGTGATTTATGTAATATTTATAATACTTTATAATGCATTTTCCAGAGGGTTATCAACAAGAATGACCAACTTTGGCCTAAATACTTTTAAGACTATTTGATGAATTTGACAAAAATACAGGACACACACCACACCTCCGTAACACCTGTGTGTGTTTGTGTGCGATCTGTGGAAGGTTCCCCGCCAGCATCCGCTACGACGACACCGACGGCTACTTTCTGATCGGGGGAAGCCGTTACCTGGCGGGAATCTACGGGTACTTTGGACCGGTCGTTTTCTATCGCCTCGGAACGACCAGGGTGTGGTGATTTACACACACAGAACACTCTGGATTCTCCCCCCGTAAGGAACGGGTTCCACTGGTTGTTCCACTACATCTGAATCTGAATGTTGTTGTCCAGGTGGAGAACCCTCTCCCAGCGGGCAACACGCTGGAGAAGCTGGACCACGCCCACCGCACCTGTCAGCAGATCAGAGCGTTCTCCCACGCCTTCTCCCGGACCGTGACCCGGGACCACCCGGTCTCCACCAAAGGTCAAGGGTTGTTTTAGCGCCTGATGTTACGGAGTTGTTAAGGAGTACTGTAACACACACACTAACCATCATGTGTTACGGTTAACACTATATATACCATCTTTACTTGATTTGACTCTGTACTTTGCTCAAAGACTATAGTACAAATACTATGCTATATAATATACTATAATAGTAATACTATACTAATACTATACTTTATAATATAATACCAGTCTAATAATTATTATTATTAATAATTATAATAATCATAATAATAATAATAATAATAATATATCCCATATTAACAGAGTATCTTTTACAGTAAAAGTCATATCTCATATGTGATATCTAAGATGGTTCTGGCTGGTTTGATTCCAGGCGAGTGTCATCTGGATGTGAGGCCGTGGAGGAGACCTCAGGAGCCCACATGTAGCCAGAAGTGGGCCTGGAGAACACAGCGCAAGTTCCGGACTTTATTCCACTTCATGCTGCAGCGAGAGGAGGACTCGTCCTTGGGTGAATGAATCAGCCTGGATGTCTTTAGTGTCTTTAGTGTCCTCAGTCTCCTCCGGACCATGGCAATAGGAGCAGATTACCATAAAAGCTCCATAAAAACAGCACTTTGTTGTTTCCGATGAAGAGGATTCATACACTCTGCTACTCCACACGGAAAATAAGATCAACTTCCTTCATCACAGATGAGACATTTACAACTACTAACACATTAATGCAAATAGAAAAGAATATGTCTGTACACAACAGGAGTAGTATCAGTGTAAAAATGCTCCATGATTGAAACTATGCGTTATATGATATAGTTACTGTATGATTATATATACTGTAATTATATGGTATAGTAACAATATCTTATACGTTATGGTTACTATATGATACATTACAGTAACTATAAGATATATGTTATAGTAACTAAGCAATATACATTATACTAACTATACTATCTACGCTATAGTAACTATACAATATACTTTATAGTAACTTTACGTTGACCATTATACATAAGGGGCACAGTCCTGTATACTCCTGTGTGCTGGGGAGGTGACAGGTGACTCCACTTCTGCAACATCTAACATTAAGTTATGACATAATTAACCAGGACATGTGCTGTATATGGGTCTCTCTAGGACCATGGAGAGAGAAGCTCTTGGGCGACCACCTGTTTGAGTACGTTGCTAAGAGGATGTTCAGCGAGGACCATGCCCGGGTCACGCTGTCTCCCAGCCTCAGGGCTCTGCTGCAGGCCTCCGGTTGCCTGGGTAACCAGCACGCCACTCTCCTGCTGGCCACGGTCAACTTGGCTGGGCTGGGACACCCCATTGACCGGGAACAGGTAGAGACCGCAAGGTCCTCCATAACCTCTCTAGGTCCTCCAAAACCTCTCAAGGTCTTCCTAAACATTAAAAGGTCTTCCTAAACCGGTCTAGGTCCTCCTAAACCTCTCAAGCTCTTCCTAAACCTCTCAAGGTCTTCCTAAACCTCTCAAGGTCCTCCTAAACCTCTCTAGGTCCTCCAAAACCTCTCAAGGTCTTCCTAAACATTAAAAGGTCTTCCTAAACCGGTCTAGGTCCTCCTAAACCTCTCAAGCTCTTCCTAAACCTTACAAGGTCTTCCTAAACTTCACAGATGCCACTGATATATCACACATTTCTTCAATCGCTGTTCAATCTCTCAGTGATCTGTCGTTGATGGCAGCGATCTGTCTTTGATCTCAGTGATCTTTCTATGATCTCAGTGATCTATCTGTGATCTCTGTGATCTGTCTGTGATCTCCCGGTGTTCTCTGGTTGCAGGGTCATGTGTACAGTCTGATGGGGGCCCTGGGGGACCACCGACTGGCCCTCATGCACCTGGGCTACAAGCACAGCCAGGGCCTAGACGGCTTCCCTCGTGACCTGGAGGTAGCCTACAGCTGCTACGCTAACACCGCCACACAGACCATCTCTGACGAGGACAGAGTCCACGAGAACCACGTACGCCCCTCCCTTTCTTCTCTTCTTTGTGAGGTTCTGGTTCACCCCTGGTTGTTTGTCTGTTTGTTTGTTTGTTTGTTTGTTTGTTTGTTTGTTTGTCTTTTAGCAATTTAACTTAAACAGGTATGTCAGAATTGGACAAAACTTGGTGGTAAGATTACTTATGGAACAAGGATGATTAGATTAGGTCAGTTTATTTGATTTTGGCGCAGATCCCGATCCGAATCTGGATTCAGGAATGTTTGTAAGTATTCTTTAGCATCAGGAGATAAAGCAAAAATAGTCTGTAGTGTTTCTTTCCTTTGTGGTTTGTGTGTCCTTCTTCTTGCCATTGTTATTGTCAGTAGTGATTCCAGTATCCTGTGTTACCTTTAACTCCAACATTTTCCTTAAGCAACACATGGTAGAACACGTCTACCTGAACAACAAGGAGCACCTGAAGGCTGTGGACGAGAGGAGGAAAGATGTCGTCTACTTCCTAAAGCTGAAGGCGGAGAGTGGAGACATACAGTCCCAGGTATCCTCACTCTGGTTCCCTTCAGCCTTGTAGACTTGTACCGTTCAGTCTTGTTTCATTTAGCCTTGTTACCTTCAGTCTTGTTACCTTCAGCCTTGTTACCTTCAGCCTTGTTTCCTTCAGCCTTGTTTCCTTCAGCCTTGTTACCTTCAGTCTTGTTACCTTCAGCCTTGTTACCTTCAGTCTTGTTACCTTCAGCCTTGTTACCTTGTTACATTCAACCTTGTTTCCTTCAGCCTTGTTACCTTCACTCTGGTTACCATCAGCCTTGTAACCTTGTTACCTTCACTCTTGTTACCTTCATCTTGTTACATTCAGCCTTGTAACCTTGTTACCTTCACTCTTGTTACCTTCACTCTTGTTACCTTCAGCCTTGTTACCTTGTTACCTTCAGCATTGTTACCTTCAGTCTTGTTACCTTCAGCCTTGTAACCTTCAGTCTTGTTACGTAAAGTCCTCATGTAGTCTATTCTCTGATCTAATCTAATCCTCTTGTGGTCTTCAGAAGCAGCTGGCCTCCATGTCCTTCTGGGGACAGAACGGTGTCCCCAAGGACGTGGCGACTGCAGTCAGCTGGTACAGGAAGATCGCCAAACGTATGAAAGATGCAGATGCCATGTACAACTACGCCCTCCTGCTGATGAAGGTGGGTCACGCCCCATTTCTCACTCGAACTGTGAATGAAAACAAACAGGACTGGAGCTGCTCAACAGTGACATGAATCGTAATTCACTGTGAGGCTCTTTGAATAAAATTGTAAAAAACATGTTCTTGCAGGGCCAGGGAGTGAAGAAGAACCTGACAGAATCGGTCAGACTCCTCGAGAAAGCCATAGAAATGGTAGGTGTGCTGTGGTCCGAACCTATCCTCTCGTGAACCAACAGTCTCTCTGTTCCTCTCATGAACCAACAGTCTCTCTGTTCTTCTAGTAAACCAACAGTCTCTCTGGTCCTCTAGTGCAGTCTAGTTTTCAGAGTTTTTAATATTTACTCACCAGCAGGTAGCAACAGAGGCTAATTGTATGTAAATAACAGAACATAGCAGAACAACATGCATCCAAAACATTTTTATTTAAACAAAAAGCCCTAACAAAACGGCAGGGCTCTATTTCAGTATAAACGCGCATGTACGCGGAGCGCCCGTAAAAAACTCTCTGGTACTCTCTGGTACTCTGGTGTATCCAGACAGTCTCTCTGGTACTCTGGTGTATCCAGACAGTCTCTCTGGTACTCTGGTGTATCCAGACAGTCGCTCTGTTCCTCTAGTGAACCAATAGTCTCTCTGGTACTCTGGTGTATCCAGACAGTCTCTCTGGTACTCTGGTGTATCCAGACAGTCTCTCTGGTACTCTGGTGTATCCAGACAGTCGCTCTGGTACTCTGGTGTATCCAGACAGTCTCTCTGGTACTCTGGTGTATCCAGACAGTCTCTCTGGTACTCTGGTGTATCCAGACAGTCGCTCTGGTACTCTGGTGTATCCAGACAGAGTCCCGACTGTCTGTGGTGTGTCTCTGGTCTCTAGGGGTCTGTGGCCGCTCTGAACGCGGTGGGCTGGTACTACTCCTCTGTCGTCAGGAACGCCAGCAGAGCGATCCAGTACTTCCAGAGAGCGGCGCTAAACGGGAGCCGTGATGCGGTCTACAACCTTGGGCTGTACCACCTATCCGGAGAGCACCCAGAGGACCTCCACAAGAACCAGGTACAAATGATTTAGCCCCTGTTCATCTGATGTCTGTGTTCTAGCTTCTGGCTACAGGTGGACTCTGTCCCATCAGGACATCAGGTCAAGGATGTTATGATGAGAGGGATGTTTGACCTCATCTGCTCTCACCTCCTCCCACCTCCCTCCACCTCCTCCCACCTCTTCCCCCCGCAGACCGCAGCCTTCCAGTGTTTCCTGAACGCCTCTCGGTCAGGTCACAGCGGCGCCTCGGTGGGCGTGGCCTGGTACCTGGCCACAGGGGCGCTGGGGGACGTGGCCCGTGACGTGGAGCTTGCCGTGAGGTGAGGATCCTTCGACATTAGATGATAATATAATATATATATATATATATATAATAATAATCAGATTCAAGACTTTAATAATCCTGTGACATGCAGGTGTTACAGCAGCACATCACGGACCATAACTAGAACATAACAGTAGAAAAAAAATGATATGTAACAGGGTGAAGAGCCATCTGGCTCTTGGCTGGTTTGATCCCTGCTGGTTCGAGCAGCATTTTGAAGGACATATTTGGACAAGATAGCAGCCTCTGGCGGCGTTGTCTGGTGTCTGCTGCACAGCGACCTCTAACCTCTAAGCCACGTGACCTCAAACCCTCAGGGAGAGCGAACACACAGTCGTGTTACCGTGTTCGGGAAAAATGCAACGTGTGGCAAGTGTGTCACACCTGTGTCTTCGGCTTTGGACTCTTTCCTGTGATGCAGGAAGTTGAAGAAAGTGTCAGAGAAGAACGGACATCTTGGTTACACGCTGAAGAACTCTCTGAGGGCGTATCTACAGGAGTCCTGGTAAGATATACTCATTATGAGTATAACAGATGGGTTATCGTAGAAGTACTCATTATTACGAGTATAACAGATGGGTTATAGTAGAAGCATTATAATACTCACTATAACAGATGAGTTACAATAGAAGTACTCATCTATAATGAGTATAGATCATTTCAGTCACCAACATTGTTCCCTTGATCCCTTGTTCCCTTGTTTCCTTGTTACCTCCCAGGGCGGAAGCTCTGGTCGGTTACTTCCTGACAGCGGAGGCGGGCCTTGGCTTCGCCCAGACTAACTCCGCCCACCTCTGTCAGGTATGGACCACATGTAGCCGAGGTTAGGATGTATACACGCTTACATATATAAATATGGATACATACATATAAATATATACAGTATGTCTAATATTATTATAAGACAGTACTGCTGTACTACACGTACTACACATGTCAATGGTCCAAGATACAAAGATCTTGTATCTTGGACCATTGACATGTGTAGTACGTGTAGTGACATGTAGTATATCTTTGAATATTCTGAATGTTGTCTCCAGGAGTTGAAGTTCACCCCAGAGTGTCAGTGGAGATACACAAACTACTCAGTCTTGAACTACGACCCCCATCCCACAGGTAGGTTCCTGATGACCTCTTTGTGACCCTGGCATGTGAACTAGCATCCTCGACTGTGTTTTACCGCTGGTTTACCAGCATGCTGTGATATCGTTTTAGCTCTACCAAGCTAGCTTTCTGTCCCATCGTTGCAGGTCTGCTGAAGATGGGAGATTACTTCTACTACCGCTCTGCTCGCGGCGGCCATGGCAAGGACTCCTTATCTCTGATCGGCCGGGCGGTGTCCATGTACAGCCGGGCGGCTTCAGCAGGAAGTCCTCAGGTAGCCTCCTTAATCTCCCGCCTCCCTCTGCGTTGCCGCGTCGACGGTGACCTCAATTAACCTTCCCCTGACTTAACGGCACCGCGGCGGGAAAATAACAAACGGAATTACAGATGGAATCGTGGTGTCACCTTCCTCAGTTTCATAAACACACGTACAGCGCTCAAGTTGGTGCTGATTTGTGTTCCACTGACCCGGTTCCTAGGGGTGTTTCAGTCTGGTTCTGATGGCCCAGGAGGGACATGTCCTGCCCCTCAGTGTCAGGAGGACCTTCAACACTTCTGATAACCAGGAACTGGACGTTCTGCTGGAGAACATCCTGCAACGGTGAGGATCTAACTGTCCAACCCCTACCTGCTCCTGAAGGACCCGTCTCTGTATTGTCTAACCCCTACCTGCTCCTTAACGACCCGTCTCTGTACCGTCTAACCCCTACCTGCTCCTTATTGACCTGTCTCTGTACCGTCTAACCCCTACCTGCTCCTTAATGACCTGTCTCTGTACTGTCTAACCCCTACCTGCTCCTTATTGACCTGTCTCTGTACCGTCTAACCCCTACCTGCTCCTTAATGACCCGTCTCTGTACTGTCTAACTCCTACCTGCTCCTTAATGACCCGTCTCTGTACTGTCTAACCCCTACCTGCTCCTTAATGACCCGTCTCTGTACTGACTAACCCCTACCTGCTCCTTAATGACCCGTCTCTGTACCGTCTAACCCCTACCTGCTCCTTAATGACCCGTCTCTGTACTGTCTAACCCCTACCTGCTCCTTAATGACCCGTCTCTGTACTGACTAACCCCTACCTGCTCCTTAATGACCCATCTCTGTACTGTCTAACCCCTACCTGCTCCTTAATGACCCGTCTCTGTACCGTCTAACCCCTACCTGCTCCTTAATGACCCGTCTCTGTACTGACTAACCCCTAGCTGCTCCTTAAAGACCCGTCTCTGTACTGTCTAACCCTACCTGCTCCTTAATGACCCGTCTCTGTACTGTCTAACCCCTACCTGCTCCTTAAAGACCCGTCTCTGTACTGTCTAACCCTACCTGCTCCTTAATGACCCGTCTCTGTACTGTCTAACCCCTACCTGCTCCTTAATGACCCGTCTCTGTACTGTCTAACCCCTACCTGCTCCTTAATGACCCGTCTCTGTACTGTCTAACCCCTACCTGCTCCTTAATGACCTGTCTCTGTACTGTCTAACCCCTATCTGCTCCTTAATGATCCATCTCTGTGCTGTCTAACCCCTACCAGCTCCTTAATGAGTTTGCTATTGATCTCTAGGTGTGTGGAGATGGAGCCTGCAGGAACCATCACTCCTTGTTCTCTGGCTCTTCTGAGGCTGTGGCTGGACCGGGCCTGGAGGATCATGGCTCAGAACCCGGCCAAGATCTGTCTGGTAGGACAACACTATTAGTGGATCAATAATAATATAGGATGGTATAGATGTGTACATGTACATGGAGCCTGTTAAAAGATGATAGCCTGTTAAAAGGAGCCTGTTAAAAGATGAGAAATCCTCTTCTGTCTCCAGACGTACTTGGCGCTCTTCAGCCTCATGCTGGTTGCTGTGGTGATGCCAACACAAGCTCTCCTCGGTGGGTCCCTGAACACTGAGACACTCATCACCCACTCACCCATCTCCTAGAGGGGGTCTCAGAGAGGCCTCCACACCATCTGTGGATCAGTACACCTCTCGGCCACAAGGTGGTGGAAGTTCCCCAGAGATGGGAGCACCGGCTGTCGTTCTGCAGTCTGACGATGCTTCTCCTGTAGTCCATATGAACATAAATTACAACATATGAACATATATCAGAACATATGAACACATATCAAAACATATTAACATGTATCAGAACATATGAACATATATCAGAACAAATATCAGAACAAATTAACATATTTTAGAAAATATGAACATATATTAGAACATATATGAGAACATATAAAGATATATCAGAACATATGAACATATTTTAGAACATATGAACATAAATCAGAACATATATCAGAACTTATAACAGAACATATATCAGAACATATGAACACATATCAGAACATATGAACATATATCAGAACATGTGAACATATATCAGAACATGTGAACATATATCAGAACATATATCAGAACATGTGAACATATATCAGAACATGTGAACATATATCAGAACATGTGAACAGCGGTGTGTGTGGTCACATGACTGTGATGTCACTCCTCAGATGCTGTTTCGAGGCCATCAGAGGGGAGGCGGGGCCGGGGTGTGCCGGGACCCGAGGGGACCCCGTACCGGACCCCGTGGCTCTGGTCCGGACCAGGTGGACCCAGGACCCTGTGGAGGACCACGGAGGCGGTGGTCAGCGTGTCGGGGGCCCTGCTGTGTTGCTATGTCACCACGGTCCTCTCCCACATGCTGTGATGCTACAACCTGTGACCCCCGGGGTGTTGACCGCAGAACACCCAGAAGAGGGGATGCTTTGTAATGTGTTGCTGATGTTGCCGATAAAGATTTGTAATTTTTTTTCTCCCCTGCTTTATGCCATTGAGACGCATGGAGGCTTTCTACTGGCCAGGTTGTGAATGAGCAGGACCAGGGAGTGTGGTCCAGTATCAGTTGGATTCAGTGACTCTCTCTCTCTGTTTGACCGGCCATAACCTTGTGGCCATAACAGTGGCTGTGGTCCAGGCGTGACTAGTGGGGACATTGATGGACAGGGCCGTGTCCTAATAGGTCATCTATTACGTCCGAGCCCTGCTATCTCTAGCAGCAACACACCAGGTAGATAAGTGTGAGACCACAGACTACCTGTCAGCCTGGACATGCGGTCCCCCGGGGGGGGGACAGAGCTGTGATGCCTGGTTCGCTATTTACTCAACTCTACGGGCGTTTGAGTCCGATAAGACACACCGAGGGACAGGGTGAAGAACAAGCTGCTCCTTCTGTCTCTCTCCCCCCCCCCCCCCGGGGAGAGAGTGAAGAACAAGCTGCTCCTCCTGTCTCCCCCCGAACACTCCGGGGAGGAGGGATCAAACCAGCCGAATGTAGCCCATAGTTTCAGCTTGTTTTGATGATAGCTGTGTGTTTCTGAGGCTATTATTAGTTGAATGAGGAGGTTGGGCTGATAATAGCAGTTTGTCGGCCTCCCGAGATGAGGCCGGTGTATTTTAGGACACTAATAGTAAAGTGTCGCTCTCTGTCATGCTCTCACTTCACTGAAAACACTGCCTTCCTTTCCCTGTTTTCTGTTCCTCCAGACATGAATTAGTCTGGGCGTTAGTGTCTCCGGTCGGCCGACCAAATCAATGTTCAGAATAAAAATGGGCCGAAGGAAAACTGAGCCGTGAACGCCTTGATGTACCTGCAGTATGTTTGGGTTTATTAGGCCATTTGGATTTTTACTTGATAATAATGCACATTTTATCTCTCAATATTAAACTTTTATGATGTTTGTTGCTACCAAGGTAGCCAGAAGTCTCTCCATCTCTATCCCTCCCTCCCAAGGTTCCAAAACACAGACCATCTGCAGCTATAAAAAAACATAAAGATAATCTTTTAATTTCTAATTAGTTGATAAGGGTACTTAATTCTTCCAGGCTTGTGTTTCAATGTGATTACCCTACAGCATGTAAGGTCAGCTACCACCCCAAGCACTGGACCATACCAACCGGTGGACCGTACCAACCGGTGGACCCTACCCAGTGGTGGACCCTACCAAGTGGTGGACCCTACCAAGTGGTGGACCCTACCCAGTGGTGGACCCTACCAAGTGGTGGACCCTACCCAGTGGTGGACCCTACCAAGTGGTGGACCCTACCCAGTGGTGGACCCTACCAAGTGGTGGACCCTACCCAGTGGTGGACCCTACCAAGTGGTGGACCCTACCCAGTGGTGGACCCTACCCAGTGGTGGACCCTACCAAGTGGTGGACCCTACCCAGTGGTGGACCCTACCAAGTGGTGGACCCTACCCAGTGGTGGACCCTACCCAGTGGTGGACCCTACCAAGTGGTGGACCCTACCCAGTGGTGGACCCTACCAAGTGGTGGACCCTACCCAGTGGTGGACCCTACCCAGTGGTGGACCCTACCAAATGGTGGACCCTACCCAGTGGTGGACCCTACCAAGTGGTGGACCCTACCCAGTGGTGGACCCTACCCAGTGGTGGACCCTACCAAGTGGTGGACCCTACCCAGTGGTGGACCCTACCAAGTGGTGGACCCTACCCAGTGGTGGACCCTACCAAGTGGTGGACCCTACCCAGTGGTGGACCCTACCAAGTGGTGGACCCTACCCAGTGGTGGACCCTACCAAGTGGTGGACCCTACCCAGTGGTGGACCCTACCAAGTGGTGGACCCTACCCAGTGGTGGACCCTACCCAGTGGTGGACCCTACCAAGTGGTGGACCCTACCCAGTGGTGGACCCTACCAAGTGGTGGACCCTACCCAGTGGTGGACCCTACCAAGTGGTGGACCCTACCCAGTGGTGGACCCTACCAAGTGGTGGACCCTACCCAGTGGTGGACCCTACCCAGTGGTGGACCCTACCAAGTGGTGGACCCTACCCAGTGGTGGACCCTACCCAGTGGTGGACCCTACCAAGTGGTGGACCCTACCAAGTGGTGGACCCTACCCAGTGGTGGACCCTACCAAGTGGTGGACCCTACCCAGTGGTGGACCCTACCCAGTGGTGGACCCTACCAAATGGTGGACCCTACCCAGTGGTGGACCCTACCAAGTGGTGGACCCTACCCAGTGGTGGACCCTACCCAGTGGTGGACCCTACCAAGTGGTGGACCCTACCAAGTGGTGGACCCTACCCAGTGGTGGACCCTACCAAGTGGTGGACCCTACCCAGTGGTGGACCCTACCCAGTGGTGGACCCTACCAAGTGGTGGACCCTACCCAGTGGTGGACCCTACCAAGTGGTGGACCCTACCCAGTGGTGGACCCTACCCAGTGGTGGACCCTACCCAGTGGTGGACCCTACCAAGTGGTGGACCCTACCAAGTGGTGGACCAAACCAACTGGTGGACTGTACCAACCGGTGGACCGTACAATTCACATGTTTTGGGTTTTGGTTTGTCAAATTATTATTATTATTATTATTATTATTATTATTATTATTATTAATAATTATAATTATGTATTGTTCTTGATTATTCTCCTTGTCTCCTTGTCTTGTTCTAAATGTGTGACCCTGTCTCCGCCTCAGTGACTGGTGCGTTGACCTGTCCTTCTTCTGGGTGGACACGCCCACTTGTGATGTCCCTAAGGGAGTGGATTGTTAAATGGATTAATGGTTATTCTCAAATAGAACAGCCCTCAGAGGGCTCAGCAGGCAGCAGGCACCTGACACACACCAAGCTTCTGAAGGACTTTCACAGTCCATCAGCCTGGCCCCTGCATGAATGCTGCGCTTCAGAGTAGAAGATCCAGTCCAGGAGGGGAAGCCAAAACGGGTCAAACAGAGCTGGGTTCACCTGGATTAACTTCAGACAACATCAGTAGTAATTCATACAGTCTGTTTCCTGTTCATCTCTGATGGAACACCTACATGTGTTGGAGAGAAACACTCAGATTACTGAAACACAAACCTCTCTTGGACGCCAGATAACGATTATTGGTGTTAAAAATGAATGACATACTTTGTGTTCTGCTGGCCACAGAAATCAATCTGCGTTTTCTCAGCCATTGATTTGATATTTCCTCAAAGCATTCCGAGGGCTATTGTTAGCACTTACCCCTGATAGACTCACTAGCTTTTGTTAGCACTTACCCATGATAGACTCTCTAGCTAGTGTTAACACTTATCCCTGATAGACTCTCTAGCTATTGTTAACACTTCACTTACCCCTGATAAACTCTCTAGCTATTGTTAACACTTACCCCTGAAAGACTCACTAGCTAGTGTTAACACTTACCCCTGAAAGACTCACTAGCTAGTGTTAACACTTACCCCTGAAAGACTCACTAGCTAGTGTTAACACTTACCCCTGAAAGGCTCACTAGCTAGTGTTAACACTTACCCCTGAAAGACTCACTAGCTAGTGTTAACACTTACCCCTGATAGACTCTCTAGCTATTGTTTACACTTACCCCTGATAGACTCTCTAGCTATTGGCTGTCTGACGAACAGCGCAGGGTCGATATCTGAGTGTGTGTTCCCAGGCGCTTTGTTAACACTCGTGGTCGCTGCTGGTTTCCTCTCCACATACTGCCGGGCCGTGCCTGAGGTGTAGACTTAGACCGCCGCCTTGTCACGACCACGAAACTGAACAAATAGGAGCTGGATCGGCCCAAAGATAACCTCTAGAAGCACCGGGGGTTCATCTACAGAGGAGCTGTTCTAACGCCGGGGAACACCTGAGACCTGCTCATGGATACACATGACGGTCAAGTCCACAATACCATGTGATGTCATCATGATTATTATTATATAATAATCATAATTATAATAATAATAATAATAATAATAATAGTAATGATGATAATAATAATACTATATCATTACACACACAAAAGCATTCATCTCTGGACCATTATCCAGGGATTGTAATGATCATCAGTCTAAAGATAATGACTCTCAATATTATTGATCTCAGCTGTCTTCCACCGGGAGGTCGTAAAGACAGCCAAGACTCAAAGACAACGTTCAACGTTCAATGTTCACCTTAATATCAAACTGATAAACGCTGGGACCAACAATCAGGTCATAAAGGGGGCGGAGCCCACGTGCCCACAGATAAAGATAAAGCAGATAGGGGGAGAGTGTGGTGGACAACTCCAGACCTCCACCTTTGGTCTGGAGGTCAGACGCAAGCCCCTCCCTCTAATGGCCGGTCTGAACCGGTACGTCGAGATTAACTCATTCTCCCATGATGCATAAGACATGGTGAGGTTTAGATTTAGATGAATTACAGTTGGAATGGCTAGGTATCGTTTGTATTGTATAGTTAACGTTTAGTTTATTCATGCATTAGTTGAAGCCTAAGTATAGGTTCAGTTCTGATTGAGAAATAGAGACCGATAAAGACTGGTGTGTGTTTGTGTGTTTGTGTGTTTGTGTTGATGCGGTCCTATGGTCAATGAACCTCTGGAGCCTCATTAGCGTGACTATATATCATTACGGTGACTATATATCATTACCATGACTATAAATCATTACGGTGACTATAAATCATTAACGAGACTATAAATCATTACGGTGACTATAAATCATTACCATGACTATAAATCATTACGGTGACTATAAATCATTACGGTGACTATAAATCATTACGGTGACTATAAATCATTAACGAGACTATAAATCATTACGGTGACTATAAATCATTACCATGACTATAAATCATTACGGTGACTATAAATCATTACGGTGACTATAAATCATTACGGTGACTATAAATCATTAACAAGACTATAAATCATTACGGTGACTATAAATCATTACGGTGACTATAAATCATTAACGAGACTATAAATCATTACGGTGACTATAAATCATTACGGTGACTATAAATCATTAACGAGACTATAAATCATTACGGTGACTATATATCATTAACGAGACTATAAATCATTACGGTGACTATATATCATTAACGAGACTATAAATCATTACGGTGACTATATATCATTAACGAGACTATATATCATTACGGTGACTATATATTATTTTCACTGTACTGTACTTGTTCTGTACAATGACAATAAATCTGAATCTAATGTAACATCAGTGTTTGCAGCTCATGTAAGGTATCGTCTTCCTACAGGTCCACCTGCTCCTTAGTGGAGAACAATTTTAAAACAATCTGTACAAAAGACCCGCATGACAAGCATGAAAATATCGTCTCCAATTTATTTATTTACAAAAATCATGTGGTCTTAAATACTGAAAAATAAGAAATACTTCAAATGGACACATCTGTTCTTCATATAATCTAAAGGTTGACAGAAAACAGCCAAACATCATCAAGATATAAACAGGGATGGGTCATCCCTACCCCATCCACAGCTCAGTGAAGGCCTCGTCATTCTGCACCTCCCGTGGATAACGTTAGAAACTACGTCAGGAACGTGAACACAGGCCTCGCGCTATGTCAGGCACCACCCACACCACCACACTCTTCAGACCGGCCCACGGTTCCTAACATCATCAACATTGAGTAATGTTCACTAATATTCACAAGCAATCATTTAACCTGACGGCGTTAGAGCTGTGTGGCCTTCAGGTCAGACCCGGCCCGCTCCTCGTCCCGGGTCAAGGCCGGGTTGTCTCGTCCTTCCGGACTCTTCTTCCTCATCTTGTCTCCGCCGACCTCCTCGTCATCCGAGTGGCAGCACTTGCAGTGCTTGCAGCAGCAGCAGCAGTGCCTCTTGCAGAAGCCCATGGAGGAGGTGACCACCCGGTCCCACGGAGCCATGGAGTGGAGGGGGCGGGGCAGGAAGTCCCAGCTGCGGAGGACCCGGGGCAGGAAGCGGCTGCAGCGTTGCTGCATTATGTTGACCACGATGACAAAGACAGCCAACACCACCACCGGCACGCCCACACCCACCAGCACCTGCCAGCCGGCCAGGGACAGACCGAACACTGTGAGGGGCAGGACCAGGAAGCACAGGATCAGGTAGAGCCCGGCGAACCAGCGGTATTTGGCCGTGTGGTTGCCCAGGGCCCGGGCCAGCCTGATGGGGATGCGGGTGAAGGGGATGGGGTAGAACAGAAGGATGCCCATGATGTTGAAGAAGAAGTGACACAACGCGATCTGGAGGGACGAGAGAACGACAAGGTCAGCTTCAGGGTCACAACATGAACTGGGACTGGGTGGTCTCTGGACTGGGTGGTCTCTGGTCTCTTTCTTTGAACTGGGTGGTCTCTTACCTGCAGGGAGTTCCCTAGCGTCTCTTTAGGGCTCGCCATGGCGGCGAGAATGGCGGTGGTGGTCGTGCCGATGTTGGAGCCCAGCGTGAGAGGATAAGCCCTCTCCAGGCTGATGACCCCGATACCTGATGGAGAGACAAGCATGAGGTCAGCATGAAGGACCCTGATCCAGACTGAAGGACCCTGATCCAGCCTGAAGTACCTGATCCAGCCTGAAGTACCTGATCCAGCCTAAAGGACCTGATCCAGCCTGAAGAACCTGATCCAGTCTGAAGAACCTGATCCAGCCTAAAGAACCCAATCCAGCCAGAAGGACCTGATCCAGCCGGAAGAACCTGATCCAGCCTAAAGGACCTTATCCAGCCTAAAGGACCTGATCCAGCCTAAAGAACCTGATCCAGCCTATATAACCTGATCCAGCCTGAAGGACCTGATCCAGCCTAAAGGACCTGATCCACCCTATAGAACCTGAGCCAGCCTAAAGAACCTGATCCAGCCTGGAGGACCTGATCCAGCCTGAAGAACCTGATCTAGCATGACAACGGAGGAGAGGGACTTACCAACGAGCGGTGTGATGGCGGAGGTGAAGACAGAGCTGCTCTGAACGATGAAGGTCATGCCTGCTCCCACCACCATGGCGATGTAACCCGTGACCCAGCTAAACGGGAAGGGGAAGTCTGCACACAACACACACAGAAGTGTTAGTGTGATCCTATTGGTTGGAATGTCAGGCCCCTCCCTCCCGGAACTTAGGCCCCTCCTTCCCCGATCAATCCGAGAAAAAAAATGAAGATGCCTGAATATTAAGGTAAGATAGTAAGTACAAACAAAATGATAGTTGGTTGATCAAACATATTATATAATGTGTCTGTAATATGGCTATGACGATGGCTGACGTGGTTAAGATCTTGTGCCTGTGCTCGTCCAATCACACAACAAGATGGTGACCTGAATGTGACATGGAAGCCACAGAGAGGCTATTGCTCACAAAGCACCACCACAGAAGAAGAGGCTGCGCTGACTATCAAACAGGACGTCGGCCTACCTGTGTTCAGGATGCTCTTGATGACCACAGCCACCTGACCCTTCAGCATGGAGTTGAGCAGCTTGACGATGAGGATGAGGCAGGTGCAGAGGATCAGCAGGGAGAGGGCCAGAAGAATGAGGCCCACCGCCAGGTCCGGGAGGTTGGTGTTCGCAAACATGTGATAACCTGGACACGGGACCAGAGACATTGAATGGTCACCTGTCTCTCTCTCTAGTTCATCACATGGTCACCTGTCTCTCTCTCTAGTTCATCACATGGTCACCTGTCTCTCTCTCTAGTTCATCACATGGTCACCTGTCTCTCTCTCTAGTTCATCACATGGTCACCTGTCTCTCTCTCTAGTTCATCACATGGTCACCTGTCTCTCTCTCTAGTTCGTCACATGGTCACCTGTCTCTCTCTCTAGTTCATCAACGGGGGCCTTGTGAAACAAAGGAGGGGTGATATTCTCGTTATGTTTGGTATTCGGACCATCTGAGCCCCCAGAAGTATTTTAATTGGTCAGAGGACCGGAGGAGCACTGATGTGTGGAGGAGATGGCCGGTCTCAGGTTGAATGAAGCTTTTGAGCAGGAGGAGGAGGATGGTGGAGGAGGAGGGTGGAGCTGAGTCACTAGCCGGCCTGACAGGGAGCCATTGTTGAGGGGTCAGAGGGGGGATCGTGTTCTCCAGAGCCCGGAGCCATGGACAGGCCTCGCCTCAGCCCTCGCCGGGCGGGGCTCTGGAGGGCCGGGGCTCTGGGGGGCGGGACTTACATCTCTCCAGCGGGATGATGTGCGTTTCGTTCTTCTCCGTCCAGTTCTGTCCAGTGTTTCCGTCCGTCCAGCACCTGTCGCTGGGGCAGGCCCCCACCGTCACGTTTTCTAGGGTCTACGGTTAAACAAAACAGAATAAAGTAATTATAGATCAATAAATAATATTAATACATACAAATATAAATAATAGGTCAATAAATAATATTAATACATACAAATATAAATAATAGGTCAAAAAATAATATTAATACATAATAATATAAATAATAGGTCAATAAATAATATTAATACATAATAACATAAATAATAGGTCAATAAATAATAACAATAGAGAATAAATAGAGCCGAGCCAGGAGAAAAGTACTAGCTGTTAAAAAGTACATTATGAATAATAATAATAATTAGAATCAGAATCATTATCGGAATTAATAATTGCTCTTCACGATGTACGGATGATGTAACATACAGTCAAATATCTCAGTTGATAATCTATATGATATATAAACATATGATATGTAGATATATAGATGATATATAGATCGATTATAAATCAATATCAATATTATACGTACATAGACAGTAAAAGAGACAACAAAATAGCTAATCAGACAGTTAAAGACAGAGTTAAAGAGACAGTTGAAGACAGAATTAAAGAGACAGTAAAAGAGAGAGTTAAAGAGAGAGTTAAAGAGACAGTTAAAGAGACAGTTAAAGAGACAGTTACAGAGACAGTTAAAGAGAGAGTTCAGGAGACAGTTAAAGAGACAGTTAAAGAGACAGTTAAAGAGACAGTTAAAGAGACAGTTACAGAGACAGTTAAAGAGAGAGTTCAGGAGACAGTTAAAGAGACAGTTAAAGAGACAGTTAAAGAGACAGTTAAAGACAGTTAAAGAGAGAGTTCAGGAGATAGTTAAAGAGACAGTTAAAGAGAGAGTTACAGAGACAGTTAAAGAGACAGTTAAAGAGACAGTTAAAGAGACAGTTAAAGAGACAGTTAAAGAGATAGTTAAAGAGACAGTTAAAGAGACAGTTAAAGAGACAGTTAAAGAGATAGTTAAAGAGACAGTTAAAGAGACAGTTAAAGAGACAGTTAAAGAGACAGTTAAAGAGATACTCACAATGTTTTTCAGGGTTTTGCACCAAACTTTGATCAAACTCTTGTTCCGAGCGGCCGGGTCTCCAGTGGCGATGCCGCTGATGACAGATTTATCCAGCTGGGAGAACCAAGGAGAACCAAGGAGAACCAAGAACAAAAGGAGAACAAGGAGAACCGGAGTCGTCATGCTTTGCGTTCTTATATAGTTCTTCAACTTCCTCATCTCGGGACCCAAAAGAAAAGACACCCAAAACCTCTGAGCACACCAGGCTGGTGGTCCGACCGACCAACGGTGGTGTGCTGAGAATCCTGTGTTGTCGGACCAACCACCTCCGACCCTATTGCAACCCATTTTGGATCCCGACCCGTCGTTTAAGAATCACAGCTATGGGTTACCGGCCCGTTATTCAGTCAAGCTTCATAGGAAGAGGAACTGGTCCTTACCTGGATGATGGCATTGGTGAGAGGGTCCGTGATGACGTTCAGAAGGTCTGGAGCGTCCTCCCCGCTCTGGATGTTGAAGGAGTCGATCATGAGCTTGGTGAGCTTGTATAGAACCCCGGTGGCGACCTCCAGTGGGAGAAGAACCAACACCGCCAGCCAGTTGAAGAAGTCGTGGACCGTAGCGCCGGCGAACGCCCTTCAAACAATAACACAAGGTCAAGTCAAGACCCTTTGAGGAACAACAACAAACCAGAAGCTTGTGTGCGTCCATGTGGTGGTGCTGGTGGGGGTTCCTCTGTATGCTATCCATCTCCTTCTTCTTCTTCTTCTGGGGTTTACCTGCGGAACTCGTTGCGGTCTCCGGCCTGCATCATGGCCACGATGGTGTTGGTGACCGAGGTTCCAATGTTTGCGCCCATGATGATGGGCACGGCCGACTTCACGTCCAGAACTGAAACAACAGGGAATCACACAATAACTAATATTACTACTATACTAATGTCATCTCAACACTGTGTGTGTGTGTGTGTGTGTGTGTGTGTGTGTGTGTGTGTGTGTGTGTGTGTGTGTGTGTGTGTGTGTGTGTGTGTGTGTGTGTGTGTGTGTGTGTGTGTGTGTGTGTGTGTGTGTGTGTGTGTTGCTTACGTCCAGAGGACACCATGCTGACCACGATGGAGGAGGAGGTGCTGGAGCTCTGAACCAGAACGGTGACCAGGACCCCGATGACCAGCCCGGCCACCGGGTTGGACAGCACAGCGTTGTCCTGGAAGATGTCCCCGGCAGCCTTCCCTGCCAGGACACACAACACACCGCTCGGTCAACACACCATGAGCTTGATGAGGGTTGTGTTCAACTATGTAATAACAATACACAAGTCCTAAAACAAACCTAACAACAGGACAGTAACAGGGTCAGGCCACAGAGATCTGAGAGACACGAGGCATTCAGGGCATAGGTTTATATTACCATACGCTCATTATACCATTATACACTTTAAGGCACAGTAGTGGAACCACTCCTGAGTGTACGACGAGGACGTGGATTTAACTCTCTTACCTCCGACCAGTTGGAAGGCGGAGCTGAGGACGTCCAGAGAGCAGACGAACATGTAGAGGAGCCCCAGCAGAAGGAAGAACTTCATGATGCCCGACAAGACCCTCAGAATCTTCCCTTTGGTGTCCAGATCTGGAGAGAGGGGAGAGGGGCTTTAAAAACCACACATCTAGGGGGGGGTGGGGGGTCTCTCTCTCTCAACAACAACCAGACCCCAAAGAGACCAAGAGAGATTAAAGAAAAAAAAACCTCCCGGGGCCAAGAGAGCAGGACTGTGGTGTACCTGACCAGGCGGGTCCTGTGTCCTTGAGCTCCGGTAGGTCCCAGGGGTCCTCTTCATCCTCCTCCGTCTGGTCCCGGTGGACCAGGTCCATGGTGGAGTAGGCCGGCGTGTGGACCAGGTCTGAGACGGAGTAGGGCGGCGGGAGCGGAGCGTCCTTGGACCTGGACTCACTGGAGTCTGAGAGGGGGGGGGGGGAGACGTGTTAGAATGAGGGAGAGATTAAGACCCGAGGGGAGGGGGGGGGGAGAATGAGGGAGAGTCGGGGAGAGATTAGAGACCTACCGATGGAGCGAGCGGAACCTGAGTCCACCTCTGGTCGAGGAGCCATGGCTAAAATCAGAAATACAAATATTAAACTAAATACATAGATAATCAATAAAATATATCAATCGTAAGGTCCAAACTGGACCATCTGATGGTGGTATCTGTCAACATTCTGTTAATGATCTCTGAACATTAGTGTTATCTGTGAAACAATCTTTCAGAACTTTCACATAAAACTACACACTTTCACATAAAACTACACATTTTCACATACAAATGCAAACTTTCACGTAAAACTGCAAACTGCAAACTTTCAAGTAAATCTGCAAACTTTCACATAAAACTACAAACTTTCACTTAAAACTACTATAACTTTAATTTGTATGGAATGTGACTATAATAATGGATATAACTGTAATATAACCAAATGTTGCCCTGTGTAATGAAAAGGGAAAATTAAAAAATATATATGATGATGTTGTTAATCTAGAAATTGTATGAACTGTAAATACTGTAATCCGGTGTAGAAGGTAGTTTACCTGAGGTTCAGTGTGTCGACACGCAGCCGCTTGCTGTTTTCCGAAGCCCTGACAGGTGTTCTCTGAGCTTACCTGAGCTACCTGTCGAGCTGCAGCTCTCCCAGCTCCCCCTTTATAGCCGTGTGGATGGAGGACTCCCTAATCTCCGTCCAAAGTGTGTGACCACGGAGCATCCCGCGGGAATACGGGGCAGCGGGCCAACCTGGAGGGAGGGGCTCCAGCCCTCAGGTCTGCTGGGTCAAATGCCTCACATGCTTTGGAGATACAATTACAACCTTTAATTGAACCTAAAGCAGTGACTTTGTCTGACTGGTGTGTGCATCTTGGTGGATGAACAAGTAACATGTTGTGGACAAGTAAAATGTGATTTCAATTTTTATATGAATGTGATTTTATTTGATATATATATATATATATATATATAGTCTGTTTATATATATATATATATATATATATATATATATATATATATATATATATATATATATATGCTAAAGTATGGGATGAATGCGTTATGAAAATTATTTGGTAAAAGGCGCCCTCTGTTGGTGGCAAACCAAACATCAGAGGCCTAGACTTTCACACTGTACACACACACACACACACACACACACACACACACACACACACACACACACACACACACACACACACACACACACACACGCGCACACACACACACACACACAGAATAAAATGTTTAATGGTTGTTCATCTAGTTTTATTGTGTGAGATATGGTCGTATCAAAACAGAATTCTACTATACCTCGAAACCAAGGAGTAAACATTTGCTTCAATTAGCTGGTGAATGATTGGTGAATTATGACTGGGTGAACCGAGGTGGGTGATGGTACGAACGTGTCAACCTTCATGTTATCAACAACATTCACATGACCACGGGTTTTAATATTTTGTTCATTGTTTTAATTAAATTTTCAATCAAAGTTGATTTCAGACAATCTTCTGGACCCGACTCCTTCAAATGTATTGATTTATTTTTGTTATTATATGATGTGTGATTAATTATAGATAAGCAAAGTTAGACGAAGGTCATACCATGTCACAAACTGTTCTAAATAATAATTATGTCTGCTAGACCAGTGGTTCTCTAACTATTTTTTACAAATGTTCCTCCTATAAAGTAATGTTTTCATCCAAGCCCCAAGTTCACCAGCACAAATCATATTTGGAAGGGAAAAGTATTTCAATTAATATAAATAGTGTAAGTGCAGATTATTTGGTGAACGTAGACATTAACTGGACGTTAAAATACTCACTTAGGATTTCATATTTGTCGTTTATTGAAAAGACTTCCAGAATGTGTAATCAGTTAGTATTCAGATACACTTAATATTTACATTTACCCTGAGATCCTTCAGAGTACCCCTAAGCTCCTTCAGAGTACCCCTAAACTCCTTCAGAGTACCCCCTAAACTCCTTCAGAGTACCCCTAAGCTCCTTCAGAGTACCCCTAAACTCCTTCAGAGTACCCCCTAAACTCCTTCAGAGTACCCCTAAGCTCCTTCAGAGTACCCCCTAAACTCATTCAGAGTACCCCTAAACTCCTTCAGAGTACCCCCTAAACTCATTCAGAGTACGCCCTAAACTCATTCAGAGTACCCCTAAGCTCCTTCAGAGTACCCCCTAAACTCATTCAGAGTACCCCTAAGCTCCTTCAGAGTACCCCCTAAGCTCCTTCAGAGTACCCCTAAACTCCTTCAGAGTACCCCTAAGCTCCTTCAGAGTACCCCTAAATTCCTTCAGAGTATCCCCTAAACTCCTTCAGAGTACCCCTAAGCTCCTTCAGAGTACCCCCTAAGCTCCTTCAGAGTACCCCTAGGCTCCTTCAGAGTACCCTTAAGCTCCTTCAGAGTACCCCTAAACTCCTTCAGAGTACCCCCTAAGCTCCTTCAGAGTACCCCAAAACTCCTTCAGAGTACCCCTAAGCTCCTTCAGAGTACCCATAAATTCCTTCAGAGTATCCCCTAAACTCCTTCAGAGTACCCCTAAGCTCCTTCAGAGTACCCCTAGGCTCCTTCAGAGTACCCTTAAGCTCCTTCAGAGTACCCCTAAACTCCTTCAGAGTACCCCTAAGCTCCTTCAGAGTACCCCTAAGCTCCTTCAGAGTACCCCCTAACTCCTTCAGAGTACCCCCTAAGCTCCTTCAGAGTACCCCTAAGCTCCTTCAGAGTACCCCCTAACTCCTTCAGAGTACCCCCTAAGCTCCTTCAGAGTACCCCCTAAGCTCCTTCAGAGTACCTCTAAGCTCCTTCAGAGTACCTCTAAGCTCCTTCAGAGTACCCCTAAACTCCTTCAGAGTGCCCCTAAGCTCCTTCAGAGTACCCCTAAGCTCCTTCAGAGTGCCCCTAAACTCCTTCAGAGTACCTCTAAGCTCCTTCAGAGTACCTCTAAGCTCCTTCAGAGTACCTCTAAGCTCCTTCAGAGTACCCCTAAGCTCCTTCAGAGTACCCCTAAACTCCTTCAGAGTACCTCTAAGCTCCTTCAGAGTACCCCTAAGCTCCTTCAGAGTACCTCTAAGCTTCTTCAGAGTACCCCTAAGCTCCTTCAGAGTACCTCTAAGCTCCTTCAGAGTACCCCTAAGCTCCTTCAGAGTACCTCTAAGCTCCTTCAGAGTACCTCTAAGCTCCTTCAGAGTACCTCTAAGCTCCTTCAGAGTGCCTCTGGTGTTCCCCTGTTTGAGAACCATTGTGCCATACGGTGTTAGGTGATATTTGAGTTGAAACTCTTGTCTCCTCTGTCAGAATTATTGATATAACTTCTTTCTTCCAGTTGCCCTGGGAACACATGTCTCTGCTCTTTTACAAGATCTTTCACAGTTTATTATAGTTATATTCAGTATATTGTAGTAATATACAGTATATTGTAGTATAATCTTTATAATCTAAATACTGAACTCCATAACCCTTAGTTGATTATTAATGTGTACTATTCAAGAATTGTATTTGCCATTTGCAAAGTAGTGGAATGTTTACTCCCCATTCCCTCCCGCAGTATGAAACTGTAGAAGACTACTATACACAATACAATTAAAAATGAACATCAAATGAACAATAAAGTGAATAAAGTGATTTGTGGATGATATGTGCATGTGTTATATTTTGCAAAAGGCATTTAAATGCATTTGAAGTGCCAGTAGTGCAGCAGCATCATGACTACAGAGCAGTAACTGTGATGAGTCCAGAAAGTCCAGCAGCAGTATGATAGTGTATGATAGTGTAATGTTAATGACAATGTTATGATGGTGGCAGTACTCCTAGCAGTTCAGTAGGTCACTGCCTGTGGATAAAAACTGTCCTTAAACCTGGTAGTCCTTGTTGTACGGATGCTGTGTAATCAGCAACCAGACGGTAGGGGGAGAAGAGATGGTGCCCAGGGTGGTTGTGGTCCTTTATGATGGACATGGCCTTCTTCCTACATCTGGACGGTGTTGAGGACCAGAGTGGATGAGATGTTGCTCCCAATCTTCACCACTTGAGGCCTGCCTGTCAGGAAGTCCATAATGCAGTTACAGATGGGGGAGCCCAGACCTAGGTCCCTCAGTTTCAGGACCAGCTTGGAGGAAACGATGGTGTTGAACGCCCAGCTGTAGTCAATGAACAGCAGTCTGACGTAGGTGTCCCTCCTGTCTAGGTGCTCCAGGGCCGTGTGTAGTGCCAGGGAGATGGCGTCGTCTACAGACCTGTTTGGTCTGTATGCAAACTGGAGTGGGTCTAGGGACTCAGGGATGGAAAAGTTAATGTGTGACATGACAAGTTTCTCCAGGTACTTCATGGCTATGGGTGTGAAAGCCTACGACAACATTCATCAGATTGTGTTGTTGTGCATTCTATATACATATATATACATATATATATATATATATATATATATATATATATATATATATATATATATATATATATATATATATATATATATATATATATATAGAATATAGAATAATAATATATATATTATTATATATATATTTGATATCTGCTTATCCTTGTTCTAACTAATAATAACAATCATAATAAATGTGTGTTGCTTCTAATCTGCTCTTATCTGCTCTTTAACTCTGGGCTGCTGTGTGTGACCACCAGATTTTACATTACATTACAACTTTATTAGAACACGCTCCAGGTGACCCCTGACCTTGGAACACCAGCCTATCCTTCAAATGTATTGATTTATTTTTGTTATTATATGATGTGTGATTAATTATAGATAAGCAAAGTTAGACGAAGGTCATACCATGTCACAAACTGTTCTAAATAATAATTATGTCTGCTAGACCAGTGGTTCTCTAACTATTTTTTACAAATGTTCCTCCTATAAAGTAATGTTTTCATCCAAGCCCCAAGTTCACCAGCACAAATCATATTTGGAAGGGAAAAGTATTTCAATTAATATAAATAGTGTAAGTGCAGATTATTTGGTGAACGTAGACATTAACTGGACGTTAAAATACTCACTTAGGATTTCATATTTGTCGTTTATTGAAAAGACTTCCAGAATGTGTAATCAGTTAGTATTCAGATACACTTAATATTTACATTTACCCTGAGATCCTTCAGAGTACCCCTAAGCTCCTTCAGAGTACCCCTAAACTCCTTCAGAGTACCCCCTAAACTCCTTCAGAGTACCCCTAAGCTCCTTCAGAGTACCCCTAAACTCCTTCAGAGTACCCCCTAAACTCCTTCAGAGTACCCCTAAGCTCCTTCAGAGTACCCCCTAAACTCATTCAGAGTACCCCTAAACTCCTTCAGAGTACCCCCTAAACTCATTCAGAGTACGCCCTAAACTCATTCAGAGTACCCCTAAGCTCCTTCAGAGTACCCCCTAAACTCATTCAGAGTACCCCTAAGCTCCTTCAGAGTACCCCCTAAGCTCCTTCAGAGTACCCCTAAACTCCTTCAGAGTACCCCTAAGCTCCTTCAGAGTACCCCTAAATTCCTTCAGAGTATCCCCTAAACTCCTTCAGAGTACCCCTAAGCTCCTTCAGAGTACCCCCTAAGCTCCTTCAGAGTACCCCTAGGCTCCTTCAGAGTACCCTTAAGCTCCTTCAGAGTACCCCTAAACTCCTTCAGAGTACCCCTAAGCTCCTTCAGAGTACCCCTAAGCTCCTTCAGAGTACACTTACATTACTTCCTTCAGAGTACCCCTAAGCTCCTTCAGAGTACCCCTAAGCTCCTTCAGAGTACCCCTAAGCTCCTTCAGAGTACCTCTAAGCTCCTTCAGAGTACCTCTAAGCTCCTTCAGAGTACCTCTAAGCTCCTTCAGAGTGCCTCTGGTGTTCCCCTGTTTGAGAACCATTGTGCCATACGGTGTTAGGTGATATTTGAGTTGAAACTCTTGTCTCCTCTGTCAGAATTATTGATATAACTTCTTTCTTCCAGTTGCCCTGGGAACACATGTCTCTGCTCTTTTACAAGATCTTTCACAGTTTATTATAGTTATATTCAGTATATTGTAGTAATATACAGTATATTGTAGTATAATCTTTATAATCTAAATACTGAACTCCATAACCCTTAGTTGATTATTAATGTGTACTATTCAAGAATTGTATTTGCCATTTGCAAAGTAGTGGAATGTTTACTCCCCATTCCCTCCCGCAGTATGAAACTGTAGAAGACTACTATACACAATACAATTAAAAATGAACATCAAATGCTTTACGACGAGTCCCAGAGTCTGGAGAAGGAGAATCCCATCGGGTGTCTCTCTCTCTCTCTCTCTCTCTCTCTCTCTCTCTCTCTCTCTCTCTCTCTCTCTCTCTCTCTCTCTCTCTCTCTCTCTCTCTCTCTCTCTCTCTCTCTCTCTCTCTCTCTCTCTGAGAGAGGAGTGGGAGGAGGGGGAGGAAGGAGTGTCGAGGTTAGGGAGGAGGGGTAGGAGAGGGAGGAGGGGGAGGAGGGAGAGGAGGGGGAGGAAGGAGTTTCGGGGTTAGGGAGGAGGGGGAGGCTGGAGCATTGGGTAGAGGGAGGGGTGAAGGAGGAGGGGTGAGGGAGGAGGGGGGAGGAGGGGGAGGAGGGGGAGGCAGGAACATCGGGGTGAGGGAGGTTGAAGTCATTGCTCTGCACCACCCAGCAGCTCTGCTCCATAATGTGGACCATAAAGACATAAAATCACCACTCACACCTGGGCTCAACTAGTTCACCTGACCTAGATTATACAGACCTTGATACGTCATATAAACACCTTTATACTTCCTATACACACCTTGATATGTCATGTAAACACCATTATACTTCATATATACACCTTGATACTTCATATATACACCTTGATACTTCATACTTGATACTTCATTTTTCACTTTTTCACATGTCACTTTTCAGTCGAATTATTTATTAATATATTATTCTGCCAATTTGCACTATACGTATTGTTGTGTATTGTATATACCTACGTACTACTGTTATAATACTGTAATTATCTTCACTTATCAATACATTTAGACTTCATTTAGAATTATTTTAACTATTTTTGTTTATAATAGTTTTTATTTGAGTTAGTTGTTGTTTTGTTTTTTAGCTTAGGTTTTAGTATTCTTGTGTGTGCATTTATTCCCCCTGTGTCAACTGTTGCACCTTAATTTCCCTCGGGATTAATAAAGTTTTCTGAATCTGAATCTGAATCTGAATATATACACCTTGATATTTCATTTACACACCGTAATACTTCATATATACACCTTAATACTTAATATACACACCTTGATACTTCATATACACACCTTAATACTAAATATACACACCATGATACTTTATTTACACACCTTAATACTTAATATACACACACCTTGATACTTCATATTCGCACCTTAATCCTTAATATACACACCTTCATACTTAATATACACACTTTCATACTTATTATACACACCTTTATACTTTATACATGTTTTATGCTTCATATGTCCTCTGAAGGACCGCAATCACCCTGGGCTCTTCTCCCCCTACCGTCTGGTCGCGGGTTCCGCAGCATCAGTATAAGGACAACCAGGTTCAAGGACAGTTTTTATCCACAGGCGTGTGCCTACTGAACTGCCAGGAGTGCTGCTACTATCATAACATGTCATTAACATTACACTATCATGCTTTAGCTGGACTTTCTGGACTCATATTCATTACTCATTACAGTGACTGCACTGTATTGAAGATGCTGCTGCACCACTGGCACGTGCAAATGTTTTTTGCACAATATAACACATATAGCACGTATCATCCACCAATCACTTTATTGTTCTTTTAATGTTCCATTTGTTATTTTGATTGTGTATAGTATTTGTATAGTATTGTTCTAGAATGTCATACTGCGGGAGGGAATGGGGAGTAAGCAATCCATTATACTTGTGTGTTGCAAATGGCAAATACAATTCTTGAATCTTGAATCTTGAATCTTGGAGGTATAAACATCTCAATTTTAACCTCTTGATGTTTAACGGTGAAGCTAGAACATAATAATGTTTAAAAATAGAATTATATTACAAATATTTAACATCTCCATGTCCTTAAACTGTAATGGTAACTGTAACACTCAGACATCAAGAGACAAAAGGGATAAAGACCAGAAGACATTACTGTAATTCACAATAACCCATAACACAATAACATACAATGATTTAAAACACAACAGAAGGAAATGAAGGCCAGTGTGGATTTTGGATATTGAGTTGTTTCGACCATGTCTCTCTATAACAGTTTATTAGTATTTTAGTTCATTTGTTTGTTTAATTTTAGTAATTCCACCTCCCTCCACTGTGGGGCGCTGCAGACCTCTGGGGGTGTGAGTCAACTACCAGCATCCACCAGCAGGTGGCGCCGGATTACTAATATTAGATTAGGGTTAACCTCTTGTCTTTTCTCATTTTAAAACGTTAATACCCCCATTGTGAGAAAAATACAATAATTGGCGTTACACTATTTTTGGATACATCCGATCACCTTTAATTTTCACTATTCATAGTAGTTCATAACAGAAAAGGATTTGGTAATCCACAATCTGGCAATTAATCTGAAGAGCGACCAGAGTGCAGGTGCATTGTGGGTGATGGATGATCGTCCTCCTTGTCTCTTCAGGGGTTGAACAGTTGGAGTATGATTCTTACTTGTCAACGCTCCCGGGGAGGACCAGCTGTTGACGTGTCAGGTCAGAGGTCACGTGTTAACTGTCAGTTGATAATTCACTGATGCTGACACATTGCCAGAGGGTCTGGAGCAGAGTTATACCACTCTTTAGACAGAGCACACATGTCACTACTCCACCTGTCACACCTCCACCTGTCATACCTCCACCTGTCACACCTGTCATACCTCCACCTGTCACACACCTGTCATACCTACACCTGTCATACCTACACCTGTCATACACGTGTCACACCTACACCTGTCATACACGTGTCACACCTACACCTGTCATACACGTGTCACACCTACACCTGTCATACACGTGTCACACCTACACCTGTCATACACGTGTCACACCTCCACCTGTCACACATATGTCACCCCTTCACCTGTCACACACGTCACACTTCCATCTGTCACACCGCCACTTGTCACACCTCCATCTGACACACACCTGTTATACCTCCACCTGTCACACCTCCAATTGTCACACACCTGTCACACCTCCACCTGTCACACCTCCATCTGTCACACACCTGTCACACCTCCACCTGTTACACCTCCACCTGTTACACCTCCACCTGTCATACCTACACCTGTCATACCTATACCTGTCAGACCACTACCTGTCACATCTCCTTATTATATATGGTAAAGTTAAGTCAGTTAAATCCAAAAGGTTAAAAAACAGTTTATTAAAATAAGTGTATTGATAGATCCTCTCCTGTCATCCAGAGCTTAATAGTGAAGCACGATCTGAAAAGACAGAGTGAAAAAAACATTAGTTGTGTTTATAAATCACGATTATGGCTTATAAATGAACCGGCTTAGACTACTCGTCTAATCTAATGGGTTCTAATTAGTTTAAAGCAGGTTTCACAGGTTCTAACTAGTTTAAAGCAGTTCTCATGGGTTCTTACTAGTTCAAAGCAGTTCTCACAGGTTCTAACTAGTTCAAAGCGGTTCTTCCAGGTTCTAACTAGTTTAAAGCAGTTCTCACAGGTTCTAACTCGTTTTAACCGGTTCTCACAGGTGGAGACATGCTGCCAGGTAGGTCAAAGGCGGAGGAACATACGCTGCTGATCCAGTCCATGAAGGCGGAGGTCCTGGTGAAGACCGTGGGCTTCTTGGTCTCATTGCAGGACAGAGTCGACACAAAGCTGGTGACACCATGGATGACCCAGCGACCGTCCTCACCCCGACAGTTAAGAGGACCCCCAGAGTCGCCCTGAGAGAGAGAGAGAGAGAGAGAGAGAGAGAGAGAGAGAGAGAGAGAGAGAGAGAGAGAGAGAGAGAGGAGAGAGAGAGAGAGAGAGAGAGAGAGAGAGAGAGAGAGAGAGACAGAGAGACAGAGGTAGTTGGGGAGCAGGAGACACAGTAAGAGAGAGAGAGTAAGTTAGGGGGCAGGAGACACAGTAAGAGAGAGAGGTAGTTAGGGAGCAGGAGACACAGTAAGAGAGAGAGGTAGTTAGAGAGCATGAGACACAGTAAGAGAGAGAGAGGTAGTTAGGGAGCAGGAGACACAGTTAGAGAGAGAGAGGTAGTTAGGGAGCAGGAGACACAGTTAGAGAGAGAGTTAGAGGCAGTTAGGAGAGGTAGTTAGGGAGCAGGAGACACAGTTAGAGAGAGAGAGGTAGTTAGGCACCAGGAGACACAGTTAGAGAGAGAGAGGTAGTTAGGCACCAGGAGACACAGTTAGAGAGAGAGAGGTAGTTAGGGAGAAGGAGACACAGTTAGAGTGAGAGAGGTAGTTAGGGACCAGGAGACACAGTAAGGTTGTAACTCACGTTACATCCTGACTGGGCTCCTCCCCCGGCGCAGATCATGGTTGTCTTGGCGGTTCCCCCCCACCAGTCGCTACGGCGACAGATGCTGTGCTCCACCACAGACAGCAGGGCTTGCTGGAGGCGATCGGGTATTGGGCCGTGGGCTGGAACACAAGATGGACGCCCTACGTCAGCCATCTTGGAAGCTAGCGGGCTGTGTGTCAAGTCGTTCACTCGTTCCCTAAACAATTTAATGTTTTGTGGTGAGATGTGTACAGCTGATGCACACTTATTTCCACACTATATCCCAGGATGCGTTACACTTTGCTCCTATGGAGAAGCTCGACCCCAACGTGGTTATTTATGTGAATGAGCTTCATGAGGTGATGTCATCAAGGTGTGTCACAGGGTGATGTCATCAAGGTGTGTCACAGGATGAGGTCATCAATCCCCTTATAACCTGCCTCACTTGTTCCCTGAACAGTGGGAGTCAGTCTGATGCCTTGTCCCAACTGGAACCCTAAGGCTTAGCTAAGCACCTCCTTAGAGTCCGCACTTTGGTGACGTATTTCCAGAGGGGCTCCACTGCCCGAGGGGGCGGGGCTCCACTGCCCGAGGGGGCGGGGCTCCACTGCTCGAGGGGGCGGGGCTCCACTGCTCGAGGGGGCGGGGGGCCACGGGTAGAAATGAATCGGGGGAATGACGTCATTCGGTCTGGAACCCCGGAGGTGTCCCTCTGTCCCGCGAAGAGACGCTCGTTCTCCCACCGCAGTTAAAAAAAAAATGGGTCGGTCCATTTAATAAATTAAATGAAAACCTCACACAAACACATGAGGCTATATATACAGCTAGCTCCCTTAGAACATTGTTAGATAACTTTAACGTTACCCAGCATCGAAGATGTACGGAGCCCCCCTGGGGTCACATGGTTGAAAATAAATGGACGTGTGAATCCGTGTGTACGGTTTACTAATCGAGGGAACGTATTACTAAACCGAGGGAACAGATTAGTAAACCGTAAACACGGATTCACACGTCCATTTTTTTGACCCCAAAAAAAATGCCCAGGGGGGCTCCGTAAAGATGGAGTAAGATGGAGAGAGTAGTGAGGTTACACACTTGGGACACGCCCCTTGGTTCACGCCCCCACTCAGTGTCCAGTGAGTTTTCCAAGGTGGCTGACGTGCCAGTCCGGCTCACTTTCTAGTCCCACTACCCCCCCCCCAGATGAAGGCCTGGGGCCCCTGGAGAGTCTTACTATAGAGGTTCACTAGTCCCACTACCCCCCAGATGAAGGCCTGGGGCCCCTGGAGAGTCTTACTGTAGAGGTTCACTAGTCCCACTACCCCCCAGATGAAGGCCTGGGGCCCCTGGAGAGTCTTACTGTAGAGGTTCACTAGTCCCACTACCCCCCAGATGAAGGCCTGGGGCCCCTGGAGAGTCTTACTGTAGAGGTTCACTAGTCCCACTACCCCCTAGATGAAGGCCTGGGGCCCCTGGAGAGTCTTACTGTAGAGGTTCACTAGTCCCACTACCCCCCAGATGAAGGCCTGGGGCCCCTGGAGAGTCTTACTGTAGAGGTTCACTAGTCCCACTACCCCCCCCAGATGAAGGCCTGGGGCCCCTGGAGAGTCTTACTGTAGAGGTTCACTAGTCCCACTACCCCCTAGATGAAGGCCTGGGGCCCCTGGAGAGTCTTACTGTAGAGGTTCACTAGTCCCACTACCCCCCAGATGAAGGCCTGGGGCCCCTGGAGAGTCTTACTGTAGAGGTTCACTAGTCCCACTACCCCCTAGATGAAGGCCTGGGGCCCCTGGAGAGTCTTACTGTAGAGGTTCACTAGTCCCACTACCCCCCAGATGAAGGCCTGGGGCCCCTGGAGAGTCTTACTGTAGAGGTTCACTAGTCCCACTACCCCCCAGATGAAGGCCTGGGGCCCCTGGAGAGTCTTACTGTAGAGGTTCACTAGTCCCACTACCCCCTAGATGAAGGCCTGGGGCCCCTGGAGAGTCTTACTGTAGAGGTTCACTAGTCCCACTACCCCCCAGATGAAGGCCTGGGGCCCCTGGAGAGTCTTACTGTAGAGGTTCACTAGTCCCACTACCCCCTAGATGAAGGCCTGGGGCCCCTGGAGAGTCTTACTGTAGAGCTTCACTAGTCCCACTACCCCCCAGATGAAGGCCTGGGGCCCCTGGAGAGTCTTACTGTCGAGGTTCACTAGTCCCACTACCCCCTAGATGAAGGCCTGGGGCCCCTGGAGAGTCTTACTGTAGAGGTTCACTAGTCCCAGTACCCCCCAGATGAAGGCCTGGGGCCCCTGGAGAGTCTTACTGTAGAGGTTCACTAGTCCCACTACCCCCTAGATGAAGGCCTGGGGCCCCTGGAGAGTCTTACTGTAGAGGTTCACTAGTCCCACTACCCCCTAGATGAAGGCCTGGGGCCCCTGGAGAGTCTTACTGTAGAGGTTCACTAGTCCCACTACCCCCTAGATGAAGGCCTGGGGCCCCTGGAGAGTCTTACTGTAGAGGTTCCCCCAGCCGGACAGGAAGCAGGAGGCCCCGTGGGTCAGCATCTCCCCGGGTTCAGGAAGACAGATGGGACTCACAGACCGGCCCATGACCGGACTCTTATCCAGCTTCAGGAGGGCCAGGTCGTTCCTGGGAGGAAACTATTATTATTATTATTATTATTATTATTATTAGATTTAAACCTTTAACCTTAACCTGGTTAGTCTCATTTACATTCAACATACTGTTTATATTGGATATATAGATTCATTTTTAGTACATTCTTACTTACTAGTAGTTAGGGTAAGGGTTAGGGGTTAGGGCTCTGTGCATTATCATAACCTCCCCTCAGGTTGTTTGTCTTTCTGTCTGTCTGTCTGTCTGTCTGATAACTCAAACAGTTATCTAAAAAAAAACTGGACAAAACTGGTGGTTAGATTACTTATGGGCCAAGAAAAAGTTGATTCGATTTTGGATCAGATCCGGTTTAGAATACAGATCCAGGGGACTTTTTGGTGTGGTAGAGGTATGGGCCCTCCTCTAGTTTTAAAAGTATTACTGACACTCTGGGATCAATGCACTTCTATGAATATTGTGTGCATGATGAAACAACACGAGGTCTCTTGTGTGATGGAGGAGGACCTCGTGGTCCAGACCCTCACCCTCTGGCTACGAACTCCACGTCCCAGTCAGGGTGGACCTTGATCCTCATCACGTCTCTGATCTGCTCACTGCCCTCCTGGATGGCCAGGTCATGTTCTCCCAACACCACCCGGTACACATCCCCAGGCCTGGACACACACACACACACACACACACACACACACACACACACACACACCAGAACATACACACACACACACACACACACACACACACACACACACACACACACACACACACACACACACACACACCAGAACATACACACACACACACACACACACACACACACACACACACACACACACACACACACACACACCAGAACATACACATACACACACACACACACACACACACACACACACACACACACACACACACCACACACCGGAACATACACACACACACACCAGAATACATACTCAATATTCAATATTAATATTATTATTTATCCCCTAACGTCGCTTTCCACGTCAGTATCTTGTGTTGTGTCACATTATTTGTTGTATTATAATTACATGTTTTTGTATTATTATTATTATTATTATTATTATTATTTTTAATCATTTGGAATTCATAACAATTTTCCATATTTTTTTGTTATTATACCTTTACGTAGATAAAACTATGATACATCGTCCACTTGCTATTGGCTCACGATCAGCCAATAGTAATGGCTGATTATGTCAAGCCCCGCCCCTCAATATAAAGTACACCTGCTGCCTCGTCACTAGAAGATGGAGGGGGATAATCATCGGTAATAATCAATAATGGCAGCATTATGACTTCGTACAAGTAAAATGCGTTTGTAGAATATTTCTGTACGACTTCGAGTCGATTACTTGTTTTTGGTTTGGTTTTGGCGGATGTATTAGTGTATTGTATCGATAACGTCATTGGTCTGCTTTAAGATGAACTTTAACTTTAACATCTAGAGTATTGATATAATGTGTATAATAGTTGTACTCTAATGTTTGGTGTTTTTCTGTTTATTTGATATTGTCGAACTACCGATTGTTTGGAGATGCGTTGTGTTGATGTTGCGTTCAAACTCTTGGTGAAGGGTTGGAGAAAATCAAAAATCATTGATTTTTATTTTTATATTTTGATGATATTGAAATGGTTTCTCTTTTTGTTCAGGCCAGGTGGAGGTGACTCGTGGGATTTGTGTCGACAAAACTACAAAAATGGCAAATGTTGAACAACAATGTCCTTATATACCCACCAACAACTCACGACCACCATGTGGGCGTGACTCACCATGTGGGTGTGTCTCACCATGTGGGCATGTCTCACCATGTGGCTGTGACTTACCATGTGGGCGTGACTCACCATGTGGGCATGTCTCACCATGTGGGTGTGACTCGCCATGTGGGCGTGTCTCAACATGTGGGCGTGACTCACCATGTGGGCGTGTCTCACCATGTGGGCGTGACTCACCATGTGGGCGTGTCTCACCATGTGGGCGTGACTCACCATGTGGGCATGACTCACCATGTGGGCGTGTCTCACCATGTGGGCGTGACTCACCATGTGGGCGTGACTCACCATGTGGGCGTGTCTCACCATGTGGGCGTGACTCACCATGTGGGCGTGACTCACCATGTGGGCGTGTCTCACCATGTGGGCGTGACTCACCATGTGGGCGTGTCTCACCATGTGGGTGTGACTCACCATGTCGGCCTGTCTCACCATGTGGGCGTGACTTACCATGTGGGTGTGTCTCACCATGTGGGCGTGACTCACCATGTGGGTGTGACTCACCATGTGGGCGTGTCTCACCATGTGGTGGGCGTGACTCACCATGTGGGCGTGACTCACCATGTGGGCGTGTCTCACCATGTGATTTTTCAATGATTTTTGATTTTCTCCAACCCTTCACCAAGAGTTTGAACGCAACATCAACACAACGCATCTCCAAACAATCGGTAGTGGACGCCACATCCATGAGCTGGGAACAAGATAGACCACACCCTCGTGACCTCTGAGACAACACATCCATGTCTAGATAGACCACATCCCAGTGACCTCTGAGACAACACATCCATGTCTAGATAGACCACACTCTAGTGACCTCTGAGACAACACATCCATGTCTAGATAGACCACACTCTAGTGACCTCTGAGACAACACATCCATGTCTAGATAGACCACACTCTAGTGACCTCTGAGACAACACATCCATGACTAGATAGACCACACTCTAGTGACCTCTGAGACAACACATCCATGACTAGATAGACCACACCCTAGTCCAGTAGTTCACAGCCTTTTTGGACCCAATCTTTAGATCTGAACTAATCTCTTCTCTAGTCATTGCACCACAGTTGGCGATCTGTTGTATTTTAGCTTGTTTTTCTTTTAAAAAACTGACCATATATTTATATCTAGAACATAGGTCCCTGTGTGCATATCAGGTGACCCGAAGTGGGGTCAAACAGGAAACATTTGTTTTTTCAAGTGTTAAGGAGTCTGGGAATATGCAGTTGAAGACTAGAGACTCACCGACGGCTGCTAGCATCACCATAAGCCCCAGTCTCAGCATGTTTTCCGCCCTTTCCCTTCTCTCGTGGGCTCACTCTGGTCTGGCTCAACCTGGTGCCTTTATACCCTGTTTTATATCCTGTCTGCGGCTCCAGACCAGGGAGAGGGTAGACCCACGGTGGCCCCGGTGACCCCACGTTTATCAGCTCTCACAGTCGATAACAGCTGGGAAGAAGCTCCAGTTCCACAGGTGGACGTTATGTCAGAGGAGACTGGTTGTTTCTTAATTGTTGGTGACACATTAACTATGAAAGTGTATGTCACTACAGTATGGAACGCTTTGCGGACTAAGTGTCTCACTAAATGCAGTGATGCGAATGACCAATGGTATTTAGATGTTTAGACCACGCATGTATTTATGTAAAGCAATTTACAGTGAAGATATGTAGTTTGTGTTGCTTAAAAGTGACACAACTGTAAATACAGTCAGAGAGTACAAATTAATATTCCCAACTTCGCTGACAGAATCTTTAGGGAGACACCAGTATTTGGCATAGTCGTTTTGTATTTGATGTTTATTTCATAAAATATTTAAAAATGAACAAGCATACACTCACCAAGGGGAAGCTGGTGTCTACACTGTAAATATTTAACACGATAAGAACAAGCTGGCATGAATGTAATGTGAGCATGCAGGGCTACAGAGATATATCATGTTGTACGCAGGGAGAGAGCTAGTAGCAATAGTCTCAGAGCTAGTCGTACCAATGGAATCTCAGGTAGTCATTCCAATAGAGTACTAATAGTCTCAGAGCTAGTCATACCAATAGAGTCTCAGAGCTAGTCATACCAATAGAGTACTAATAGTCTCAGAGCTAGTCATACCAATAGAGTCTCAGAGCTAGTCATACCAATAGAGTACTAATAGTCTCAGAGCTAGTCATACCAATAGAGTCTCAGAGCTAGTTGTACCAATAGAGTCTCAGAGCTAGTCATACCAATAGAGTCTCAGAGCTAGTTGTACCAATAGAGTCTCAGAGCTAGTCATACCAATAGTCTCAGAGCTAGTCATACCAATAGAGTCTCAGAGCTAGTTGTACCAATAGAGTCTCAGAGCTAGTCCTACCAATAGAGTCTCAGAGCTAGTTGTACCAAATTAGTCTCAGAGCTAGTCATACCAACAGAGTCTCAGAGCTAGTCGTACCAATAGAGTACCAATAGAGTCTCATAGCTAGTTGTACCAATAGAGTACCAATAGAGTCTCAGAGCTAGTTGTACCAATAGAGTACTAATAGAGTCTCAGAGCTAGTCATACCAACAGAGTCTCAGAGCTAGTCGTACCAATAGAGTACCAATAGAGTCTCAGAGCTAGTTGTACCAATAGAGTACCAATAGAGTCTCAGAGCTAGTTGTACCAATAGAGTACCAATAGAGTCTCAGAGCTAGTCGTACCAATAGAGTACTAATAGAGTCTCAGAGCTAGTCGTACCAATAGAGTACTAATAGAGTCTCAGAGCTAGTCGTACCAATAGAGTACTAATAGAGTCTCAGAGCTAGTCCTACCAATAGAGTCTGACAGGATGGCAGAAAGGTGAGACCTTGAGAAAAGGACTTAGTGTCGTTGGCCATTTTGGATTACAACCTACTTTAAGATAGAAACTTTGAGAGTGCGACCGCAGAACTGGATGTGTTTGGGCTGTGTTCAAGAGAAACAGCTTTCCCCTCTGTTTAATAACACACTATACATCTCTGCTTGGGTCACAGGCTCCTGGAAAATCTGGACCCAATTTTTCACGCCTTTCCCAGCGAGTATCCTTTGTGTTCCGCTGGGAAATTAGCCTCGTTCTCTGGAGGAGACGTATCCATACACTTCCCCTTTAAGTAGCAAATAAAATCAATATCGCCTCCACCATGGCCTGTGTTTTCTCCCGCTTTGTTATTTTAATTCTCCACAGCACATTCTTCGGCCTAGATTTATGAAGCAGGCGTGTGTGTGTGTGTGTGTGTGTGTGTGTGTGTGTGTGTGTGTGTGCCCCGACACAAGTGAGACTAATTGGGATACTAGTAGCAGCAGACGTAACTCACAGCTAAGTAAGCACTATGATGACTAAAGTAAAGGGATGGTCGTCGTGTGTGTACTTATGTTTACGCCACACTTTAACCTATTTCATATTTATGTCATTTTTTACCGTGAAATTAACAAGAAGTTAACCCGCCTTTTGGAATATTGTTGAACTCGAGATCAAAGATAGGTCATGCAATTCTGCCTTACTTGGTATACTTAATTGTAGGGAAATGGAGTTTTAGGGTGAATATAAGCGTGTTGACTGTAGTCTATCTCTGTCTGGTTTATGAGACCCTGAGGAAGAGAGCTCCGCTTCGCTTGGTGACTCTCTATTTCCGGAGCAGCTCACCTAAGTCTCCCGCCTCGTCCCGTCAGACGGAGATGGATGGTCTCCCCCCCACCACCCCCTCCAGGTTTTTATAGAAATGTCAAGAATGTTCCATTTGGGCGCCGGAAATCCAACACAATAGAGTGGTCCCGGTGTATAAATCACAGTTAACAGGGCTGTCAGGTGAGCTGTCCAGGAGAGTCTGCCTCAAGCCATTTAAAATAAGGAATATGAGGAATATCAGCGTCCAGGTGAACCATCGCTACGCTGGAGTGTCACAGATGAGCTCTTCCTCTCCTCCCTCTCCTCCCTCCCCATCCCGGGTGAGGAGGGCTGTCTCATCAACATATATACTGGATGAGACCCAGGATAAGGCTGGTGGGATAGTGTATTAAGTGATTAAGGCTTCTGACTCACACCCCAAAGTCTGCACTCTCAGGCATCCTGAAGCAACCCGTCTCTGTACTGTCGAACCCCTACCTGGTCCTTGATTACCTGTCTCTGTACTGTCTAACCCCTATTGGCTCCTACTTGACCTGTCTCTCTACTCTATAACCTCTACCTGCTCCTTAATGACCCGTCTCTGTACTGTCTAACCCCTACCTGCTCCTTAATGACCCGTCTCTGTACTGTCTAACCCCTACCTGCTACTTAATGACCCGTCTCTGTACTGTCTAACCCCTACCTGCTCCTTAATGACCTCTCTGTACAGTCTAACCCCTACCTGCTCCTTAATGACCTGTCTCTGTACTGTCTAACCCCTACCTGCTCCTTAATGACCCGTCTCTGTACTGTTTAACCCCTACCTGCTCCTGAATGACCCGTCTCTGTACTGTCTAACCTCTACCTGCTCCTGAATGACCAGTCTCTGTACTGTCTAACCCCTACCTGCTACTTAATAAAATGTTGAATGAATTCACTGGAAGCTCTGGATGACCTAATTAGTCACCATTTCAATGGCTGCATTTAGTTTTCAGAACAATTAATTGATATCCAAAACATCTTGTACTGTACTATAGTTCAGTGAATATACACTATGCCCGCATGTACTCTTTGTTATGTTACTGTAGGAGTGCGAGGAGGAGCTTGACCTCGGTGTGGTGGTACACATCTGTCAGAACGCCCTCGACAGCTGGCTGTATGGATGCACCGCAGCATCCCGGCAGCTCAGGCCCTCATTGGTGGATTCCGTGTTCACCTTGGCAACAGTTGTGGTGTTGGTGGAGGTGGGAGGTCTTAGTGGCTCCATCAGCATCAGGGCTCAGTCACCTTGTGGTTCCACGCTGGCTTCTCGGAGGTCAGGGCTGAAACATCCAGGGTGGTGTTGAACAAACTGTGGTCTGAAGTCAGTCTCTTTATCCACGCTTTAATTCACCGTTTGACTCCACGTGACGTTTGAATAACACGCTTAATTCCCTTTCACACTTATAAAGTCATGAAGGTTAGTTTGAATAGAGAAAGCGCCCCTGTTCTCTAACCCCCCCGTGGAGATCACGGGGGTTAAGGCGAGGGTCAGGGTTAACCTCGTTGGTCAAATTAAAACCAGTTTAGTCTGTCCTAAAGCTATCAGCGTTAAACCTGCACAGTGTCAGCGTTATCGGTTCTAAATGAAGTCTTCACAGAAAACGTCTTGAGACAGTGGGGGCTGTAGTGAAACAGTGCAACGTTACGGTTCTCCCTCATTTAAACTACTGGTTTACAATAATCATGTGCTCTCTTTAAAACTCTTAAAATATGATCTGAAGCCAAAATAAAGATTCTTTAAACAGCAAGACAGCCGGTCCAAAGTGAGCACTCTGTCTGTTCCTCTTAAAGCCAGTTAGTGTCTGTATCAAATCTGCCATCCTCTGGTTTCAACTGGAAACAGACATGGAGCGGTCCGATGAAGACGTGATGTGTAGCTGGAGGTAGAACCGAGAGTACCAGACGAGAACATCAGACCCTGCACCTCATGGGATTCAATTGAAAGGGACACATGGAAAACTAACCCTCAGACACCAGGAAGCGGAATGCAACGTAATGGCAGCTAAACGCTGAGGTTCTGATTGCTAATGAGCTTCCCCATTTACTGCCAGGTCACATTAGCACCGCCGGCGCTAACGCTACCCTGCAACCCGCTAGCAGAGATCACATGCTTGTCTTGTGCTACCGTTGTACATCCCCCCCCCCCCCCCCCCCCCCCAATGTTGCCCTCCTCATGTCCCCGGAGGACGGTCCCTCTGCTGGGTCTCTTGGAGTGGAGTCTCTCCTCGAGGGTTAGGGTGTGCTGTAAGATGGACCTATGAAGCCCTTAACTCTCACTCTGAGTCAGGGTTATACGGATAAACTGCTACTGGAGAGTGTGTGTGTGTGTGTTTGTGTCATAGTCCTCATGAATACAGGACTCTGTTAGAGTCAGATACCTCAATGGACACAGGACTCTGTTAGAGTCAGATACCTCAATGGACACAGGACTCTGTTAGAGTCAGATACCTCAATGGACACAGGACGCTGTTAGAGTCAGATACCTCAATGGATACAGGCCTCTGTTAGAGTCAGAAACATCAATGGACACAGGACTCTGTTAGAGTCAGATACCTCAATGGACACAGGACTCTGTTAGAGTCAGATACCTCAATGGACACAGGACTCTGTTAGAGTCAGATACTTACCTCGGTGTGTGAGGTGTTGGTCAGCAGCTCCTGTCCAACCATCACAGACCTCATGATGATCCCCCTGCAGATTGGACGTGATGATGTCATACTGTGTAAATGTGAGTTAGTGTGAGAAACATATTGTAACCTCCCGCCCTGAAATTAATCTGCTTGGCAAACAGAGGAACAGAACCCTGAGTACTGACCAGCGCTTCAGGACCTGTGTATTAACACTGTGTGTGTGTGTGTGTGTGTGTGTGTGTGTGTGTGTGTGTGTGTGTGTGTGTGTGTGTGTGTGTGTGTGTGTGTGTGTTTGCAGCTGTGTGCACATGTCTATGATTAGTGTGTCTGTATGCTTGTGTGTGTGTGTGTGTGTGTGTGTGTGTGTGTGTGTGTGTGTGTGTGTGTGCTGTTGTCTGCCTAAACAGATGTAATTTGATTTCTGTGTGTGTGTGTGTGTGTGTGTGTGTGTGTGTGTGTGTGTGTGTGTGTGTGTGTGTGTTTCTGCACATGTTGGCTTCATAATGGGGCCATTGAAACAGTCCAGCTCACCTCAAACTCCCCGGCAGACACCTGCACCCCCCCCCCCCCCTAACACACACACGCCTTCTCCTTCTCCTCCCTCCTTCTCCTCCCTCCTTCTCCTCCCTCCTTCTCCTCCCTCCCCTACTCCTACCCCTGGCAGAAAGTGTTGCTTTAATGGAGAGGCTCAGAGGAGGCCATAAATCAGTGTGAGGAGCTAATAGTCTGGGTTAAGGCTTTAAAACCATCCCACCACTCTCACTCCTCTCTCCTGCCTCTCTCCTCACTACTCTCTCTCCTCTCTCCTCTCTCCTTCCTCCTCTCTCCTTTCTCCTCCACCTCCTCTCTCCTCATGTATCCTTTCCCTCTCTTTTCTCCCTCTCCTCTCTCCTCTCTTCTCACCCCTTCCTCTCTCCTCTCGTCTCACCCTCGCCTCTCGTCTCACCCTCCTTTATCTCCTCCCTCTCCTCTCCCCTCTCTTCTCACGCTCTCCTCTTTCTTCTCCCTCCTTTCTCTCCTCTCACCTCCCTCCTCCCTCTGTTCTCCTCTCTCTCCTCTCTGCTCTACCTCCCCTCTCTCTCATTTTTCCTCTCCTCCCTCTTCTCTGTTCTCCCTCTCCTCTCCTCTCCCTCCTCTCTCTCCTCTCTCACCACCACCACATATGAACAGACCACAGCAGGAGGTTAGCAGAACATAACTGCTAGTGATATTTAATACTAATGTCACATGAACTGGTATATCATATAAGCACACATGGTCTCTCTCTCTCTCTCTCTCTCTCTCTCTCTCTCTCTCTCTCTCTCTCTCTCTCTCTCTCTCTCTCTCTCTCTCTCTCTCTCTCTCTCTCTCTCTCTCCCTCTCTCTTTCCCTCCCTCAGTTTCTCTCCCTCAGTTTCTCTCTCTCTCTCTCTCTCTCTCTCTCTCTCTCTCTCTCTCTCTCTCTCTCTCTCTCTCTCTCTCTCTCTCTCTCTCTCTCTCTCTCTCTCTCTCTCTCTCTCTCTCCCCCCCCCCCCCCCCCCAGTATGTATATATATATAGCCCCATAACTCAGCGGTGGTGACCTTGTGTCTGGTGGCACGGCGGAATGAACGTGTTAATGAAAGTGACGCGTCCTCAGCTCCGTGTGAAACCTGAGTCCTAGACAAACACCTGGGGCCCCTTTTCCCCGCCTCCCTCGCCGGGGCCCCCCGTTAAACACACCTGTGGAGGACGTGTGTCTTTATGGCCGCAGAGAGAGAGACCGCTGTGTGTTAGACTGTATGTTTACACTCTGCCTCGCACAGGACGGGACCTCACCTGTCTACCATCACCTGTCTACCATCACCTGTCTACCATCACCTGTCTACCATCACCTGTCTACCATCACCGGCCTACCATCACCTGTCTACCATCACCTGTCTACCATCACCTGTCTACCATCACCGGTCTACCATCACCTGTCTACCATCACCTGTCTACCATCACCGGTCTACCATCACCTGTCTACCATTACCTGTCTACCATCACCTGTCTACCATCACCTGTCTACAATCACCTGTCTACCATCACCGGTCTACCATCACCTGTCTACCATCACCTGTCTACCATCACCTGTCTACCATCACCTGTCTACCATCACCGGTCTACCATCACCTGTCTACCATCACCTGTCTACCATCACCTGTCTACCATCACCGGTCGTTGGTCACCGGCTTAGTTGTGTTGCTACTTTGAGAACCAAGAGGGAGAAACCAGCTGAAGCTTCTTTACACAAACAACCAGTTTAACGACTATAATATAAAACAACAATAGGATAGGTTGTCCTCATTGTGTGTGTGTGTGTGTGTGTGTGTGTGTGATTTATTTAGCTACCTGTGAGGTCAGGGGGCGGAGCTAAAGAATGTTTTGGGTCATGTGTTGTGAGTTCTGTTCCCTCCTGGCTGGCTCTCCTGGCTCTCTCTCTCTCTCCATCTCTCTACCTCTCTCTATCTCTCTATAACGCTATCTCTCTCTCTCTCTCTCTCTCTCTCTCTCTCTCTCTCTCTCTCTCTCTCTCTCTCTCTCTCTCTCTCTCTCTCTCTCTCTCTCATCCCGTTTGTTTCCTCCTGTGTTGTGCTGGTTCTGCATGGTGTGACGGACCTGAGGGATAGATGAGGAGCAGGTTCTCCCTGTCCCTCCTCGCACCTCCTCACTCCAGGATGGATGTGTCTTTCGCTGTCTTTCTGTCTGTTTCTCTGTCCGTATGTCTGTCTGTGTCTCTGTCTGTCTCTCTCTCTCTGTCTCTCTATCCGTCTGTCTCTGTGTGTCTTTCTGTCTCTGTCTATCTGTCTGTCTGTCTGTGTCTCTTTCTTTCTGCACAACATGGTTTCATCTGTCTGGAGGCTGTGTCTGCCTTGTAGGATAGTCCTCCTCCTCCTCCTTCTCCTCCTCCTCCTCCACCTCTTTCTCCCCATCATCTCCTCCTCCTTCTCCTCCTCATCTCCCATCCTCTGTCTCCTGCTCCTCCTGAGGAAGAGGAACATTAAGGGAGATTCCCATCCTGAGCAGCTGTCACCCCCCCAACGATGGCCCTAATGAGGTGCTAACAGCGGGCCCTCTCTCTCTCTCTCTCTCTCTCTCTCTCTCTCTCTCTCTCTCTCTCTCTCTCTCTCTCTCTCTCTCCTCTCTCTCTCTCTCTCTCTCTCTCTCTCTCTCTCTCTCTCTCTCTCTGTCTCTCTCTCGCTGGTGGATGAGAGTTTGAGGCTTGTTGTCCACCAGCTTCACTGAAAGGACAAACCAGCTGTTCCAAATGTTTGACTCCCGCCGGAGAACCTTGACAAGTGGTCGGTGTTTCAATCAAAGTTCACGTCTAAAAACAGATTCTTTCTAGCCAAGCCAAGTCCCAAGGGGTACGGTGAAACCCTGTCCGGCCTTCTCCTTGTCATGTTTTACACACGTGTGTACAAAAATCACACGCACACACACACACACACACCCACGCACACACATCAGCACACCAAGTGTACCGGTGGCTAGTGAGATGAGGCCTGTCTGCTCCCATTGTACTCAGAGAATTCAGAGAACTGAATTCACTTGTTCCCGTTCCTGATGTTTAGGAGCGTGTTAATGTGAGGATGACACGTCCCCATCTGCTGAGACCCAGCCTCTCACCCAGCGGGGCCCTGCTGCTGCAGCTCCAGCTCTGATTAGAACCGGAGAGAGATTGAGAGAGAGAGAGAGAGGGAGAGAGGGAGTGAGAGAGATAGGGAGAGAGAGAGAGAGAGAGAGAGAGAGAGAGAGAGAGAGAGAGAGAGAGAGAGAGCTATGAATCAAAACAGGGTTTTATACGCCAGACAGACCAGGGTTTGGGCCGGGGGCCAGGCCCGTGGGGGGGGGGACGGGGGGTCCAGGCCCGGCTGGGTGGGGGGAGGGGTAGGCCCGCGACGGGACGGGGGGCTCCTGGTTTATTGAGTCTCTGACACCTCGACTGTGACATCACCACTGGGCGTCCTGCATCTGGACCGACGTGTTGACGATGTCATCTTGAAGTTTCCCCAAATTGTCAGGTTTACGCGCCGCTTAGCGTTCGCCGTTTTTTACGTTTACCGTCCGGCGTCCGGCGGTCCGAGGGGAGAGACGGGTGCGAGGACCTTGTTTGTGAGTTTATCTTCGGTGTTTAAATGACGTGTTAGGTTGTTTATTGTGTTAGTGTCACGTGTCTGCAGCGGCCAACAGATGGCAGTAGTGGGCAACACTTTCCCCAGGATTTGGAGCGGAAAATAAAGTGTGTGTTTATGTGTGCACCCTGCTTGATACTGTGTGTGTGTGCGTGTGCGTGTGCGTGTGCGTGTGTGTGCATGGTTGATAATGCGTGATACTATTTGTGTGTGTTTGCGTGTGTTTGGGTGTGTGTGTCCGTATCTATATGAGGGTGTGTGTATGTGTGTGTGTGTGTGTGTGTCTATCGATGGGTGTGTGTATGTGTATATATGAGTGTGTGTGTGTGGGAATATCTGTATGAGTGTGTGTGGTGGTGTGGTGTGTGTGTG
>CM051004.1:4937127-4939627 GCA_027704905.1 Muraenolepis orangiensis | reverse complement strand
GTGTGTGTGTGTGTGTTAAAATGTCCATGTGTGTGTTTGTGCATTTGTGTGTGTTTGTGTGTGTGTTCATTTTCCATGTAAGTGTGTGTGTGTTTATATTTGCATGTGCGTGTGTGTGTTAAAATGTCCATGTGTGTGTTTGTGTGTGTGTGTGTGTGTGTGTATGTGTGTGTGTGTCTGTTAATATTTCCATGTGTGTGTGTGTGTGTGTGTGTGTGTGTGTGTGTGTGTGTGTATGTGTGTGTGTGTGTGTGTGTGTGTGTGTTAATATTCCCATGTGTGTGTGTGTGTGTGTGTGTGTGTGTGTGTGTGTGTGTGTGTGTGTGTGTGTGTGTGTGTGTGTGTTAATATTCCCATGTGTGTGTGTGTGTGTGTGTGTGTGTGTGTGTGTGTGTGTGTGTGTGTGTGTGTGTTTCCAGAGGCTCTAATGAAAGGCAGGTGTTCTCCTCTCAGTGTAAACTAATAAGGACGACCCACAGCTCCTCATCACCCTGATGACAAGTGACAGGACGCCATGAGCTACGTGTCACTGAGCTAACGGTTAGCCCGGCGCTCAGGACAGAAGTCAGGTCGGAGAGGACGGCCGCTCCTTCATGGAAGCCATTATGGCCGGTCCCCGGGTCACCGCCCAGACCCTGACAGGCACGGGGTCAAGGGTCAACCGGCCCATTAGCAGACCCAAGAGAGCCCCACTTCACCATGGAAGACACAGACAGAGGAGACCCGGAGAGGCCAGAATAGACCTGTTATATACCAGCTTACACCAGTTAAAGACAGTGATAGACCAGTTATAGACCAGTTATAGACCTGTTATAGACCAGTTATAGACCAGTTATAGACCAGTTATAGACCAGATATAGACCAGTTATATACCAGTTAAAGACCTCATATAGACCAGTTATAGACCAGCTATAAACCAGTTAAATATCTGATATAGACTAGTTATAGACTAGTTATAGACCAGTTATAGACCAGTTATAGACCCCATCACAAAGTGAGGGTCTGTATGCAATAGACTGAATAACGTGTTAAAACAGACAGAGACTTGAGATTAAAATATGTTTCAGTCTTTTTCTCTCTTTCTTCCAACCCGATTCGGCAGAGAGTATAATTCCTCTCTCTGATTGGCTGCAATAACCTGAGGCCACGCCCATCTTTGTAAATCAATGGCCAACCTCGGCCAAGACCATTCTGAGGCTCATAGTGAAACACAAACCAGAATATGAGTCTCAGGAGGCTGGGAGAGGCTGGTCACAGGAGGCTGGGAGAGGCTGGTCTCAGGAGGCTGGAAGAGGCTGGTCTCAGGAGGCTGGGAGAGGCTGGTCTCAGGAGGCTGGATGAGGCTGGTCTTAGGAGGCTGGATCAGGCTGGTCTCAGGAGGCTGGATGAGGCTGGTCTCAGGAGGCTGGGAGAGGCTGGTCTCAGGAGGCTGGATGAGGCTGGTCTCAGGAGGCTGGATGAGGCTGGTCTCAGGAGGCTGGGAGAGGCTGGTCTCAGGAGGCTGGATGAGGCTGGTCTCAGGAGGCTGGATGAGGCTGGTCTTAGGAGGCTGGTCTCAGGAGGCTGGATGAGGCTGGTCTCAGGAGGCTGGATGAGGCTGGTCTCAGAAGGTTTGGAGAGGCTGGTCTCAGGAGGCTGGGGGAGGCCAGTCAGATACTGACTATATACATCACTAGTGTCTCTCACGCTGCTCCGGGGCTCCGGGTGTCAGAGTCAATAAAAGAGGATTAGAGGAAGAGAGAGGGTGAGGAGGAGGGAGGGGTGAGGGGTGAGGAGGAGGGAGGGGAGGGGTGAGGAGGAGGGAGGGGGAGGGGTGAGGAGGAGGGAGGTGAGGAGGAGGGAGGGGAGGGGTGAGGAGGAGGGAGGGGAGGGGTGAGGGGTAAGGAGGAGGGAGGTGAGGGTTGAGGAGAAGTGAGGGGAGGATTAAGGAGGAGGGAGTGGAGAGTTGAGGAGGAGGGAGGGGGAGGGGTGAGGGGTGAGGAGGAGGGAGGGGACGGGTGAGGAGGAGGAGGGAGGTGAGGGGAGAGGAGGAGGGAGGGGAGGGGTGAGGAGGAGGAGGGAGGTGAGGGGAGAGGAGGAGGGAGGGGAGGGTTGAGGAGAAGTGAGGGGAGGGTTAAGGAGGAGGGAGGGGAGAGTTGAGGATGAGGGAGGGGGAGGGGTGAGGGGTGAGGAGGAGGGATCTGAGGGGTGAGGAGGAGGGAGGTGAGGGGTGAGGAGGAGAGGGGTGAGGAGGAGGGAGGTGAGGGGTGAGGAGGAGGAAGGTGAAGGGTAAGGAGGAGGGAGAGGAGCGGTGAGGATAAGGGAGGTAAAGGCTGAAGAGGAGAGGGGTGAGGGAGGTGAGGGGTGAGGAGGAGGGAGGTGAGGGGTGAGGAGGAGGGGGGTGAGGGGTGAGGAGGAGGGGGGTGAGGGGTGAGGGGGGTCACCACCTCCTCCTGGACACAATATCAAACCAGAGAATCCTCCCCCCCTGCCAGCCCCAGAAAGAGGGAGGAACCAGAGG
>CM051004.1:4929627-4934627 GCA_027704905.1 Muraenolepis orangiensis | reverse complement strand
TTTTAACACTATATCTCTAAACGATAGAGATAAGGTTGTTTAAACACTATATCTCTAATAGATAGATGAGGTTGTTTTAACACTATATCTCTAATCTAGATAAGGTTGTTTAACACTATATCTCTAATAGATAGAGATACGGTTGTTTAACACTATATCTCTAATAGAGATGTATTTTTCTAAATGCTCCTGTATGCTAAATAACGGTGTAATAAAATAAAACTATAACATAGCTTCGGCTCCAACAACAGAAGGGATGTTTACTCCTTCTGGTCCATCACTTTCTCCTGGGTCTTAGGGAGTTCTGCCAGTCGTGACCCCTGGGTCAAAAGTCACAGAGGACAGCTGCTTGTTCCCTGCAACACGGTAGCATCACCTCACCGACCTCTTGACCTCCACTATCCCCGTCACCCCGACTGTATCTGGTGTCACCCAGACAACCTGGCTTAAGTCACCGGAGACCAGGGCTCTCTGAGCATCACCCTGCACCCTGCTGGGCCTCAGGCACCCTGCTCTCTCCTCCTCCCTCCCTCCGCCGCTAGAGGAGAACCTTCTCCCTCCTCCTCTCCGTCTAGAGGAGAACCTCCTCCCTCCTCCTCCCCCCCCACCCCTCTAGAGGAGAACCTCCTCCCTCCTCCCCCCCCTCTAGAGGAGAACCTCCTCCCACCTCCTCTCCCTCTAGAGGAGAACCTCCTCCCTCCTCCTCTCCGTCTAGAGGAGAACCTCCTCCTCCCCCCCACCCCTCTAGAGGAGAACCTCCTCCCTCCTCCTCCCCCCTCTAGAGGAGAACCTCCTCCCCCCCCCCCCCTCTAGAGGAGAACCTCCTCCCTCCTCCTCTCCGTCTAGAGGAGAACCTCCTCCCTCCTCCTCTCCGTCTAGAGGAGCACTAGAGGAGAACCTCCTCCCTCCTCCTCTCCGTCTAGAGGAGCACTAGAGGAGAATCTCCTCCCGCTAGAGGAGAACCTCCTCCCTTCTCCCCCCCCACCCCTCTAGAGGAGAACCTTCTCCCTCCTCCTCTCCGTCAAGAAGGAGAACCTCCTCCTGGCTACATAACTCTCCGCTGAGGCCAAATCAATCCTGTGAGTTTTTACGAGCTCCTCGCTCACTGAAGCTCCTCACCTCTGCTTCATGTATGCAGCTTCAGCGTAGGATGGACACCAGAGCTCCAGAGCTCCACCACCACCACCGTGTGGACACACGACCAGCACCTTCCCGGCCCAATTAGTGTCAGCCGTGGACTCGGGGAGGTGAAGAACGTCCAGGTCCTTCTCCTGGCCTCGGGTTTAGAGCTCACCTGCCAGACTAATTTATGGTCTTGTTAAAGGAAACGTGGAGCGGGATGTGGAACACAAGGTTCCTGTATTTCATCATTATCAGTCGGCCCCTGGAGGGGCCATAAAACACCTGCCATTTCCCTGCCTGTCGCCTCCTCTTCCCCACTCCTCCTCGCCCTGCTCCTCCTCTCTCCTCCTCGCCCTTTCTCCACCTCGCCCTGCTCCCCCTCTCTCCTCCTCACCCTGCTCCTCCTCTCTCCTCCTCACCCTGCTCCTCCTCTCTCCTCCTCCTCCTCCTCCTCACCCTGCTCCTCCTCTCTCCTCCTCACCCTGCTCCTCCTCTCTCCTCCTCCTCCTCCTCACCCTGCTCCTCCTCTCTCCTCCTCCTCCTCCTCACCCTGCTCCTACTCTCTCCTCCTCCTCCTCCTCACCCTGCTCCTCCTCTCTCCTCCTCGCCCTGCTCCTCCTCTCTCCTCCTCGCCCTGCTCCTCCTCTCTCCTCCTCACCCTGCTCCTCCTCTCTCCTCCTCACCCTGCTCCTCCTCTCTCCTCCTCTCTCCTCCTCTCTCCTCCTCAGCCTGCTCCCCCTCTCTGTCTCCTTCTTTCTCCTCTTACTCACCCTGCTCCACTCTTCTCCTCATCCTGCTCTTACTCCTCTCTCCTCTTCACCCTGTTCCTTCTCTCTCCTCCTCACCATGCTCCTCCTCCTTTCCTCTTCACCCTGCTCCTCCTCTCTTCTCCTCCTCTTCACCCTCCTCCTCCTCCTCCTCCTCATCCTCATCCTCATCCTCTCCTCTTCACCCTGCTCCTCACCTCTCCTCCTCCGCCTTACCCTGCTCCTACTCTCTGTCTTCACCTTTCTCCTCATCCTAACCCTGCCCCTCCTTCTCTCCTCTTCACCCTGCTCCTCATCTCTCCACTCCTCCTCTTCACCCTCCTCCTCCTCCTCCTCCTCCTCATCCTCTCCTCTTCACCCTGCTCCTCATCTCTCCACTCCTCCTCTTCACCCTCCTCCTCCTCCTCCTCCTCCTCCTCATCCTCTCCTCTTCACCCTGCTCCTCATCTCTCCACTCCTCCTCTTCACCCTCCTCCTCCTCCTCCTCCTCCTCATCCTCCTTCTCTCCTCTTCACCCTGCTCCTCATCTCTCCACTCCTCCTCTCTGTCTCTCTTCTCTCATTTCTGTGTCCTCTCGGGCTGCACCTCAACTTCTCCTCCTCCTCCTTCTCTCTTTCTGTAGTTCCACTTCCTCCTCCTCCTCCTCCTCCTCCTCCTCCTCCTCCTCCTCCTCCTCCTCCTCCTCCTCCTCCTCCTCCTCCTCCTCCACCTCCTTCTTCCTCCCTCTCTGTGGTGGGTGATGTTCCAGAGACCTTGTTAGAGGGCCCATAAACATGTTACAGGAGGACAGTTTAAGACAGACTGGAGGGTTAAAGCTTGAGATGACAAATGTCCTCAGAACACACACACACACGCACACACACACACACACACACACACACACACACATGCACATACGCACACACACACACACACACACACACACACACACACACACACACACACACACACACACACACACACACCACACACACACACACACACACGCACACACACACACACACACACACACACACACATGCACATACGCATACACACGGACGCACACACAGACAGAGAGACAGAGAGACAGACAGTCAGAGAGACACACAGAGAGACAGACAGAGAGACAGACAGACAGCGGTCTATGTATGTTCCAGTGTGTTCTGTAAGCTGAGCCTCTAAAGCGTCCCAGGAGGGTTGTGAGTTAGAGTCCACTTTTACTGCCTTCACTAAACCATAGAACACAATGAGGTGTTGATTTAGCTGGCGCTAGGGATGGCTATGGTTGGTGCTAGCAATGGCTACGGTCGGTGCTAGCGATGGCTACAGTTGGTGCTAGTGCTGGCTACGGTTGGTGCTAGCGATGGCTACAGTTGGCGCTGTTCAATAGCCCATAAAGCTGCTCATAAACAGACAATTGCACAGCGGCTACGCACCGACTTATAGCCAACCTCTAGCTAGCTGTACATAGCCAACCTTTAACTAGTGGTACATAGCCAACCTCTAGCTAGCGGTACATAGCCAACCTCTAGCTAGCGGTACATAGCCAAGCTCTAATGCTAATTTAAATAAGCAAGCTAAAGCAACACATACAAACATCCCTTCACTAGTTAATTGTTGTTGTAGCAGTAGCTGGGAACCAGCGTGGGGTGTGTGGTAACGGTCCATTCAAGGGTCTTAACTGTAACAGTCTGGGCTGAGCAGGTGAAAAGAGCTGCCGCTGTGCTCTGTTATGCTAATGTGGCTAAGACTAGCGTTAGCAGCAGATTTTCACCGTGGCAACGCTGCATCCTCCCCCGTCCTCCTCCTTCCGTCCTCCCCGTCTTCCTCCTCTGTACTCCTCCCCCCCAGCCCTGAGAGACCAAGGGACCACTTCCTCCCCCGGTCCCCCTACCCCAGTCCTCCTCCCCCGGTCCCCCTACCCCTGTCCTCCTCCCCTGGTCCTCCCTGGTCCCCCTACCCCAGTCCTCCTCCTCTGGTCCTCCCCCGTCCTCCTCCCCCGTCCTCCTCCCCTGATCCTCCCCCGTCCTCCTTCCCCATTTTCCTCCCCCGGTCCTCCTCCCCGTCCTCCTCCCCCGTCCTCCTCCCCTGTCCTCCTTCCCCATTTTCCTCCCCCGGTCCTCCTCCCCCGTCCTCTCTCGGTCCTCCCCCATCCTTCTCCCCCAGTCCTCCTCCTCCAATCCTCCCTCGTCCTCCTCCCCCGTTCCCCCCCCACCCCAAGAGGAAAGTCTCTCAATTAGTGCGTCTGAGAGAGGGAGATTCCGAAGGACCTCCGGCCCCCGGGACAAAGGGGTCGCCGTGTTTTGTTCCGCGGGTCTAAAGCGTTGCGGTGACACTGAGGAACACCGGAGAACGTTCCGAGCTCCACAAAGCAGGCGGAGATCCTCCTCCCTCGGGCCAAATGGACTCATCAAAGAAGATGTTAATGCAGCCCTGAATGGAGCTGCTTTCTCCCTCCGTGAGAGAGACCCAGGGACCACATCCCCCCCCCCCCCCCCCAGGACCACCTCCTCCCCCCCAGCCCTGAGAGACCCAGGGACCGCCACCTCCCCCCCCCCCCCCCAGGACCACCTCCCCCCCCCAGCCCTGAGAGACCCAGGGACCACCACCTCCCCCCCCCCCCCAGGACCACCTCCTCCCCCCCAGCCCTGAGAGACCCAGGGACCACCTCCTCCCCCCAGCCCTGAGAGACCCAGGGACCACCTCCCCCCCCCAGCCCTGAGAGACCCAGAGACCACCTCCCCACCAGGACCCAGGGACCACAGCCTCCCCCCCCCCCCCCCCTCCCCAGGACCTCCTCCTCCCCCCCAGCCCTGAGAGACCCAGGGACCACCTCCTCCCCCCAGCCCTGAGAGACCCAGGGACCACCTCCCCACCAGGACCCAGGGACCACAGCCTCCCCCCCCCCCCCCCAGCACCGAGAGACCCAGGGACCACCTCCCCACCAGCCCTGAGAGACCCAGAGACCACCTCCTCCCCCAGCACTGAGAGACCCAGAGACCACCGCCTCCCCCCCCCAGCGCTGAGAGACCCAGAGACCACCTCCTCCCCCCCCACAGCCCTGAGAGACCCAGAGACCACCTCCTCCCCCCCAGCCCTGAGAGACCCAGAGACCACCTCCTCCCCCCC
>CM051004.1:4892127-4922127 GCA_027704905.1 Muraenolepis orangiensis | reverse complement strand
TGGACTGTGTGTGTGTGTGTGTGTGTGTGGTGTGTGTGTGTGTGTGTGTGTGTGTGTGTGTGTGTGTGTCGGCAGGGGGGTTGGACTGTGTGTGTGTGTGTGTGTGTGTGTGTGTGTGTGTGTGTGTGTGTGTGTGTGTGTGTGTGTGTGTGTGTGTGTGTGTGTGTGTGTGTCGGCAGGGGGGTTGGACTGTGTGTGTGTTTGTGTGTGTGTGTGTGTGTGTATGTGTTTGTGTGTGTGGGCAGCGGGGTTGGACTGTGTGTGTGTGTGCGTGTGTGTTGGCAGCGGGGTTGGACTGTGTGCAGTGGGGTTTGACTGTATGTGTGTGTGTGCTTGCGTGCGTGTGTGTGTGTGTGTGTGTGTGTGTGTGTGTGTGTGTGTGTGTGTGTGTGTGTGTGTGTGTGTGTGTGTGTGTGTGTGTGTGTGTGTGTGTGTGTGAGAGAGAGAGGGTTAAGGGTGATTGTTTAAGGTGGGTAACAGGAAGGTCAGGTCTAAACCAATCAGGAAACAGCTCTGCTCTCCTCCTCATTCTGTTTGTCCTACTGCCTCGGTTGTTGACGCATGGTCCTCACTATATTGTCTTCATTCATCATAAATCTTTCTTTATTTACTACCCATCTCCATACTGGTGTGTGCTGTTGTTACACCTTGATAACTCCCTGTTTATCTGTCTGTCTGACTGTCTGTCTGTCAGGATGGCTAACATGACAGACAGACAGAGGAATGACAGGCCAACAAGGCTGACAGGAGAGAGAGAGACAGACCTAGAGATGGGAGGAGAAGCAGAGTAAAGAGAAAGAGAGAAGGAGAAGGGGGAAAGGAGAGAGAGGAGAGAAGGAGAGGGAGGAAGGAGAGAGAGGAGAGAATGAGAGGGAGAAAGGAGAGAGAGGAGAGAAGGAGAGGCAGAAAGGGGAGAGAGGAGAGGAGAGGGAGAAAGGAGAGAAGGAGAGGGAGAAAGGAGAGAGAGGAGAGAAGGAGAGGGAGAAAGGGGAGAGAGAGGAGAGGAGAGGAGAAGAAAGGAGAGAGAGAGGAGAGAAGGAGAGGGAGAAAGGAGAGAGAGGAGAGAAGGAGAGGGAGAAAGGAGAGAGAGGAGAGAAGGAGAAGGAGAAATGAGAGAGAGGAGAGAAGGAGAGGGAGAGAGGAGAGAGGAGAGGAGAGGGAGAAAGGGAGAGAGACTAAACTATTAGCAGAGGTTCAGGGCTGAGGTGAAACTATGGATTGTCTTAAAGGAATATTAGTACTCAGCAGAACACCGTCCTCCATATTAAATCTCAAAGTTGATCTGTCAGCTGCACGTTGTTTTAATATCACGCAGGAAAGGAAACCTTTCACCCGCAAATCCTTTCTGCTGAGATTCCAATTTCCTCCAAAATAAAACAAGAAATAAAATAAGATAAATAAAAAATATTACCTGAAAATGGCAACATAAATTCATTTATATTCAAATAGGAATGGAGAACGATGTGTGTGTTTGGGGAGGGAGGATGTGTGTGTGTGTGTGTGTGTGTGTGTGTGTGTGTGGTGTGTGTGTGTGTGTGTGTGTGGTGTGTATGAATGTACGTGTTTTGTGTGTGAATGTACATGATTGTGTATTTGTGTTTTGTTGTGTGTGTGTGTGTGTGTGTGTGTGTGTGTGTGTGTGTGTGTGTGTGTGTGTGTGTGTGAATATTCATGGCGTGTGTGGTCATCTCATTTTAAAGGTCCAGAGAGTGTCTACTCAATAAGGTGGAGTGAGTGTGGGCCCCCAGGGGCCCCCTGGGGGGCCTGCTTTAATGTGTGCCGACGGCCCCCAGGAGCACGGCGGATATTGCAGGTTGATATTAGCTCTCTGGGCCCCGGGTCCCTGCTTTATTACTGCTGGAAACTCACAGCACCACAGTTGGAAGTTTGTCCCAAAGTGGTTCATCTCAGAACGCTCTGAGAACACACAGAGAAACCTCAGGGGGGCCTCACACCTGGTCCCCAACACCTGCTGGTTCTCACCTGGTCCCCCCACACCTGGTCCCCCCACACCTGCTGGTTCTCACCTGGTCCCCCCACCTGGTCCCCCCCACACCTGGTCCCCCCACAACTGCCACCTGCTGGTTCACAACTGGTCCCCCACACGATTCGCAGTTGGTTCAACTGGCGAACCGGTTTGCGTTTCCACCAACTTTTTCACCGAGAGCGCCACGTCGTGACGTCACCGCTAACGTCTGGATACGTCTCTGCTTTCCCAGCAACGCTAGCGCCAACTTCCACAACAGTGGCGGACTACATGATGTACGGAAAAGTGTTGCTCCTGGCTTTGAGGCTCCATTGGAATACAAACAGGGCTGGTCCAACGCGTTGAGCTGCTCATCTTTAGTGCTATGGACGCGATTACGTTGAAGCCCTTTGAGACTAACAGTGATTAAGCGGCTAAACAAATCAAATTGACTTGACGTTAGAGCTGCATTAATGGAGTACTTCAACTATTGGCCTTTTCTTCTTCAAAACTGTCATCTTGTATTATGTTTCTCGGTTGCTAAAGCATAATGAAGCAGACATTTATATTTAGAAATTTGTTTTATTTAAAAAAACATTGAATACACACAATAATAAAAACATGTAAAAGTGTGGAGTGCAGTGCAATAAGTCAATGTCAATAAAGCAGGCGAGGGCAGACCACTCCATATACTACTAAAACAAAACAAAAGTGCATTAAAAACATGACTCCAAAAAGTAAAACAAGAGAAAAGACATGTCTCCACTTCACTTCACTGTTTTTAGAAAGTAGCATCCTGACGTTAGCTATTGTTACCAAGGCTATGCTAGCGGCTAACAGAAGCCTAACAATCATAGCTTCTCATTTCTGATGATATGAACATAACACTGATGTGAGAAATGAGCAGCTCGCTAAACCGCTTAGAAATGCAAAGCTGGTTGGCAACACAGGAAAGATATATAAAGTATGTATCATGTACCCGGGCCCTCAGACAACCTGAAGTGCTGCTACACCTTTCAGTCGTCCAGAAGCGTTCGTCTTTAGGGTTAGATGTTAGATGATTTACTGGAGAGAGAGGAGGTGTGAGAGTGAGGGAGCTTCAACCGCTAGTGGCTGGGATTGTTTGGGGAATCTTCTCGCAAAACCAACATAGAATCGACAGTTCTCAGCTCCTCAACTGCTCTTTGGAAACGATAACAAGCAAGGTGCTGAAATCACGCTGTGGGGAACTGCTGGATGGTGGAGATGTGTTGGATCCTGACAAGACAAGATAGCTTCTCATCAGTCGTCCTGAAGATGGGAGGATCCACCTGTCAAGGCTGGAGGGGGGGGGGGTCTAGACAAGCATTATGAACCTCTTCTTCTTCTTCTTCTTCTTCTTCTTCTTCTTCTTCTTCTTCTTCTTCTTCTTCTTCTTCTTCTTCTTCTTCTTCTTCTTCTTCTTCTTCTTCTTCTTCTTCTTCTTCTTCTTCTTCTTCTTCTTGTCATGAATGCCAGTGGACATCAAAGGTTCCTCCCCACCGGTCTGTACCCCATCATCACCTCCTCCTCCTCCCCCTCACCACACGAGTGTTCCTCCTCCTGGCAGGAGCTCCAGGAGCGCCAGGAGGATCCACTCTGGTATGTGTGTTCCTCCGCCGTCATTAACACGGCTCTCCTCCGGCTCAGAGCGGGCCCGGAGGAGAGAGTTGATGGGACGTCTCTCTCTCTGAGTGCTTCCAGATCTTCCCTGTCAGGAGAAAACCTCCTGGGATGAACCGGGAGATGCATTACATGTCAAGGTTCTCCCCATAAACGATATTTAAATAACTGGTGGATATTCGGTTCCGTGTTCTCTCACCTGCGCCCCTGTGAGGGATCTGATCGTTCATGTCAACAGCTCAGTGGAGTAGTTCCTCTGCTGGCCACTAGGTCAGTACTGTGTGTAATCTTGTGTCACTGTGGTGTGTAGTTGTTTCAGTACTGTGTGTAATATTGTGTTAGTGTGTAGTTGTGTCAGTACTGTGTGTAATATTGTGTCACTGTGTGCCGTGGTGTTACAGTGTGTGTCTCTATTTATATTATTATTGTGTTGTGTCTTCCCCGTGGAGTTGTTGTGTAGCCCTGTGTGTGTGTTGTGTAGCCCTGTGTGTGTGTTGTGTAGCCCTGTGTGTGTGTTGTGTAGCCCTGTGTGTGTGTTGTGTAGCCCTGTGTGTGTGTGTTGTGTAGCCCTGTGTGTGTGTTGTGTAGCCCTGTGTGTGTGTTGTGTAGCCCTGTGTGTGTTGTGTAGCCCTGTGTGTGTGTTGTGTAGCCCTGTGTGTGTGTTGTGTAGCCCTGTGTGTGTGTTGTGTAGCCCTGTGTGTGTTGTGTAGCCCTGTGTGTGTGTTGTGTAGCCCTGTGTGTGTGTTGTGTAGCCCTGTGTGTGTGTTGTGTAGCCCTGTGTGTGTTGTGTAGCCCTGTGTGTGTGTTGTGTAGCCCTGTGTGTGTGTGTGTGTAGCCCTGTGTGTGTGTTGTGTAGCCCTGTGTGTGTGTTGTGTAGCCCTGTGTGTGTGTGTTGTGTAGCCCTGTGTGTGTGTTGTGTAGCCCTGTGTGTGTGTTGTGTAGCCCTGTGTGTGTGTTGTGTAGCCCTGTGTGTGTGTTGTGTAGCCCTGTGTGTGTGTTGTGTAGCCCTGTGTGTGTGTTGTGTAGCCCTGTGTGTGTGTTGTGTAGCCCTGTGTGTGTGTTGTGTAGCCCTGTGTGTGTGTTGTGTAGCCCTGTGTGTGTGTTGTGTAGCCCTGTGTGTGTGTTGTGTAGCCCTGTGTGTGTGTTGTGTAGCCCTGTGTGTGTTGTGTAGCCCTGTGTGTGTGTTGTGTAGCCCTGTGTGTGTGTTGTGTAGCCCTGTGTGTGTGTTGTGTAGCCCTGTGTGTGTTGTGTAGCCCTGTGTGTGTGTTGTGTAGCCCTGTGTGTGTGTTGTGTAGCCCTGTGTGTGTTGTGTAGCCCTGTGTGTGTGTTGTGTAGCCCTGTGTGTGTGTTGTGTAGCCCTGTGTGTGTGTTGTGTAGCCCTGTGTGTGTGTTGTGTAGCCCTGTGTGTGTTGTGTAGCCCTGTGTGTGTTGTGTAGCCCTGTGTGTGTGTTGTGTAGCCCTGTGTGTGTGTTGTGTAGCCCTGTGTGTGTGTTGTGTAGCCCTGTGTGTGTGTTGTGTAGCCCTGTGTGTGTGTGTTGTGTAGCCCTGTGTGTGTGTTGTGTAGCCCTGTGTGTGTGTTGTGTAGCCCTGTGTGTGTGTTGTGTAGCCCTGTGTGTGTGTTGTGTAGCCCTGTGTGTGTGTTGTGTAGCCCTGTGTGTGTGTTGTGTAGCCCTGTGTGTGTGTGTTGTGTAGCCCTGTGTGTGTGTGTTGTGTAGCCCTGTGTGTGTGTTGTGTAGCCCTGTGTGTGTGTTGTGTAGCCCTGTGTGTGTGTTGTGTAGCCCTGTGTGTGTGTTGTGTAGCCCTGTGTGTGTGTGTTGTGTAGCCCTGTGTGTGTGTTGTGTAGCCCTGTGTGTGTTGTGTAGCCCTGTGTGTGTGTTGTGTAGCCCTGTGTGTGTGTTGTGTAGCCCTGTGTGTGTGTTGTGTAGCCCTGTGTGTGTGTTGTGTAGCCCTGTGTGTGTGTTGTGTAGCCCTGTGTGTGTTGTGTAGCCCTGTGTGTGTGTTGTGTAGCCCTGTGTGTGTGTGTTGTGTAGCCCTGTGTGTACTCAGGACTCAAAACTCAAGACTCAAGATTCTTTATTGTCCATGTGTATCAAGTACATTGGAATGGTTACTTCCCATTCACTCCCACAGTATGAATTTCAACAACAATACTATACTGTACTGACTACACTATACTATATACTATCACTATATACAATCTACTATAAACTATACTATCTTCTATATCCTACTATATACACTTATTGTAAGTATACACAAAATACACAAAACACAAAACAATCAAGTGTCTAACAGATGATATATACTTATGGCGGATGGTGCAAAAAGCATTTTAAAGTTACCGCAGTGCAGCATCATCACTGTAGAACACTGTAGAACACTACATAACACTGCAGAACACTACAGAACAGTGCAGAACAGTGCAGAACACTGTAGAACTACAGAACACTGCAGAACACTACAGAACAGTGCAGACAGTGCAGACACTGTAGAACACTACAGAACACTGCAAAACACTAAAGAACACTGTTAAACACTACAAACACTGTTAAACAGTACAGAACACTGTAGAACACTGCAGAACACTGCATAACACTACAGAACACTACAGAACACTGCAGAACACTACAGAACACTACAGAACACTACAGAACACTGTACAACACTACAGAACACTGCATAACAGTACAGAACACGGTAGAACATTGCAGAACACGGTAGAACATGGCAGAACACGCCAGAACACTGCAGCGCACTACAGAACACTGCAGAACACTGCAGAACACGGTAAAACCCGGTAGAACACTGAAAAACACGGCAGAGCACTACAGAACACTGCAGAACACAGTACAATACTACAGAACTCTGCAGTGCACTACAGAACACTGCAGAACACAGTACAATACTACAGAACACTGCAGTGCACTACAGAACACTACAGAACACAGTACAATACTACAGAACACTGCAGTGCACTACAGAACACTGCAGAACACGGCAGAACACTAACAGCACTCCTAACAGTTCAGTGGGCACACTGCCTGTGGATAGAAACTCCGGTCATTGCCGCTGTGTGTGTGTGTGTGTGTGTGTGTGTGTGTGTGTGTGTGTGGTGTGTGTGTGTGTGTGTGTGTGTGTGTGGTGTGTGTGTGTGTGTGTGTGTGTGTGTGTGTGTGTGTATGTGTGTTCACGTGCATGTTTGAGGTCTCTGTTGTCCCGAGGAAAGTGGACGGCCGCCCTGCTTGTTGAGCCTCTGGAGAAAGCGTCCATCTCCGCCCGTGGTTCTGGCCATGGCGTGGGGGCTTGGCGAGTGCCGCTTGGCTGACATGATCCAGACCCCGCGTTGGATAAGCCGGCGTCCAGCTCCTCCCACTGAACTCTGGGATATCCCGGCCTTGGCGGGGCGCCGGTTTGGGGTGGAGGGGGAGGGTTGTGGGAGACCACTTCCCCTGCTTGTTAAACAAGGGTCATTACCAGGCTTCTGCGTGTCATTGCTAGCATGTGTCGGAGGACGCTTCGGGGTCCCTTGTTGTGTTGGACTACGGCAGAATCGCTCAGAACCACCAGAACAGCTCAGAACAACCAGATCCGCTCAGAAATGCCAGAACCGCTCAGGACCACCAGAATCGCTCAGAACCACCAGAACAGCTAAGAACCACCAGAACCGCTCAGGACCACCAGAACAGCTAAGAACCACCAGAGCCACTCAGAGCCACCAGAACCGCTCAGAACCACCAGAACCACTTAGAACCACCAGCACCGCTCAGAAACACCAGAACTGCTCAGAACCACAAGAACCACTCCGAAATGCTCAGAACCACCAGCACGTACAGAGTGTTGGGGCAGGAGAGCGTCAAGATGAGCCAAGAGTCAAACCCACCAACATCTTGTCTCCTCTGATGGTATCTCCCTTTGCAGGATGTCCACAACTTCAGACATAATCCTCACTCCACCACTGGTGATTAAAATGAATCCACATGGAAATGATCTCAATCACTTCAAGCCGTCAAGCCGTTAAGAAATGCTGCAAATCACATAATAATTTCAGCTCTCCAAAGCCGTGAGCCTTCAGCTGAGTCGTGATGTAACTTTACTTCCGCTTACTCCGTCCTCACTAACTAACTCTAACTCTTCAAGCTACAACTTTTCTTTACTTCTTGGATAACCCTGGTCTGACCTGGTCCAAGATACAGGACCTAGTCCAAGATACAGGACCTGGACCTGGTCCAAGATACAGGACCTGGTCTAAGATACAGGACCTGGAGCTGGACCTGGTCCAAGATACAGGACCTGGACCTGGTCCAAAATACAGGACCTGGTCCAAGATACAGGACCTGGAGCTGGACCTGGTCCAAGATACAGGACCTGGACCTGGTCCAAAATACAGGACCTGGTCCAAGATACAGGACCTGGACCTTGACCCGGTCCAAGATACAGGACCTGGTCAACACTGAGAGCCCGGTCCAAGATAGAAGAATATGATTAATTGGATTGAGGAATCGAGGATTATGATTGGTTGACAGAGAGATAGTGGAGTTTGATTGGGTGACAGAGGGATAGAAGAGTGTGATTGGTCGATAGAGGACTATGTAAGTTAAGAGTTTGCCAGACATTTACTGGGCTCTCTTCCCAGAATGCACTTGGGCGTATAAAAATCACAGGAATGTGTGCGTGACACACACACACCGTGACCATGGCGACCGTGCACACCCCTGCACTCGGTAGCTGAGTGAGCGTGCACGAGAAAATGATGACATCACTTTGATTAGTTAAAGATCCTCCAACTGTACACTGCTGTCTCTCTCTCTCTCTCTCTCTCTCTCTCTCTCTCTCTCTCTCTCTCTCTCTCTCTCTCTCTCTCTCTCTCTCTCTCTCTCTCTCTCTCTCTCTCTTTCGTCTTGTCAACTCCAGTTGTGGCTCTAACCTCTTACTGGGTCAGCTGAAAAAGGGGCTGGAGGAGGAGGAGAAGGAAGACTTCCCCAGGCATAGATTTATCTTTTCCAATTAGCTTCATGAGCTCAAGCACACACACACACACACACACACACACACACAGATAGAGCCAAAGCCAGATAGAAAGAGAGACCTAAAGAAATAGATACAGAGGCATACAGAGAGAGAGAGAGAGAGAGAGAGAGAGAGAGAGAGAGAGAGAGAGAGAGAGAGAGAGGAGAGAGAGAGAGAGAGAGAGAGAGAGAGACGAGAGACGAGAGAGACAGACAGACAGACAGACAGAGAGACAGATAGAGACAGAGAGAGAGAGACACACACACACAGAGACACTGAGAGACTGAGAGACAGACAGAGTCAGAGTCTAACCATGGGTTTCATCCAGTTAATCTTCTGCTGGCTGATCTGGAGAGTGTGGTGTTCCTTTAAGTCCTCATCTCCTCCATGTGGGTCCAGTTATCCGCGGGTGTGTTGTCACTAATAACCCCCGAGAGATTAACGCCATCGTCTCCTCATCCCATAAACCCCCCGCTTCAAAACACAAAACTTTATCGGCTCACAGAGAGATGGAGAGAGGGAGAGAGAGAGAGAGATGGAGTAATACTTTGAGTGTGAGAAAAAGAGAGAGAAAGAGAGAGAGAGAGAGAGTTGGAGAGAGAGGCTGCTCAACTAACTATTCATCCCCTCGCCTGCGGTTGCTGTGGGAGACGTGGCTGCTGTTGTCACGGTAGATCAATAGGTGTCAATCCACTCATCAATCCACTCATCAATACACTCATCAATACACTCATCAATACACTCATCAATACACTCAAGCAGGTAGGGGTTAGACGGTACAGAGACGGGTCATTAAGGAGCAGGTAGGGGTTAGACAGTACAGAGACGGGTCATTAAGGAGCAGGTAGGGGTTAGACAGTACAGAGACAGGTCATTAAGGAGCAGGTAGGGGTTAGACAGTACAGAGACGGGTCATTAAGGAGCAGGTAGGGGTTAGACAGTACAGAGACGGGTCATTAAGGAGCAGGTAGGGGTTAGACAGTACAGAGACAGGTCATTAAGGAGCAGGTAGGGGTTAGACAGTACAGAGACGGGTCATTAAGGAGCAGGTAGGGGTTAGACAGTACAGAGACGGGTCGTTAAGGAGCAGGTAGGGGTATGTTGTGTCCCTTAGTATTTTTTACATTACACAGCGCTAATATTTTTTGGTAGCAACTCCGATTTAGTTTGTATCATTTTGTTTGTTTGATTTGAATGTCCTCAGCTTCACCTGTCAGATAGATAGTAACCCTAACGCTAACCCTAACCCTGGTACCAGAGGAGACATGTTAGTGAGAGACCAGAGGAGACATGTTAGTGAGAGACCAGAGGAGACATGTTAGTGAGAGACCAGAGGAGACATGTTAGTGACAGACCAGAGGAGAAGAGGTTTACTGAGAGCTTCTTATTAATCTGACATCGCTTCCTCCCTCGCTCTGCAGGATTTATGTTCTACTTTACTTGTAGATCCCTTCCCCCTCCCTCTCTCCCTCCCTCCCTCCCTTCCTTCCTCCCTCCCTCCCTCCCTCCCTCCCTCCCTCCCTCCCTTACTCTTTCCCTTCCTCCCTCCCTCCTCTCCCTCCCTCCCTCACTCTTTCCCTTCCTCCCTCCCTCTCTCCCTCCCTCCCTCCCTCCCTCCCTCCCTCACTCTTTCCCTTCCTCCCTCCCTCTCTCCCTTCCTCCCTAACTCCTCCCATCTCTCCCTTCCTCCATCCCTCCCTTCCTCCCTTCCTCCCCCCTTCCTCCCTCCCTCCTCCCTTCCTCACTACCTCCCCCCTTACTCCCTTACTCTCTCCCTCCCCCCTTACTCCCTTACTCTCTCCCCCCCTTCCCCCCTTCCTCCTCCCATCTCTCCCTCCCTCCCTCCCTCTCATGTTCCTAGTGATGGGGTTAGTGTTTGTAAACTGGAACTAATTAAGGCGTGTGGGCAGGAACTTAATTACACGTTGACCCCGGGACACCGATAGAGAGCGAGAGGCTAGCACTAAGAGGCTGGCGCTGAGAGGCTGGCGCTGAGAGACTAGTGCTGAGAGGCTGGCGCTGAGAGGCTGGCACTGAGAGGCTAGTGCTGAGAGGCTGGTGCTCAGAGGCTAGTGCTGAGAGGCTAGTGCTGAGAGGCTGGCGCTCAGAGGCTAGTGCTGAGAGGCTGGCGCTCAGAGGCTAGTGCTGAGAGGCTAGCGCTGAGCTAATAGCCGCGGGGCGCGTGAGAGGGTTCCAGGGGCTATTTTGTGGCTTGTTGTTAATATAAATAAAACACAACAGAAGACATGAATGTTCCTCCTACTTTAAATGAGTTGACCAGACCTTAAAACACCACTACATTGAGAGAGTGTGTGTGTGTGTGTGTGTGTGTGTGTGTGTGTGTGTGTGTGTGTGTGTGTGTGTGTGTGTGTGTGTGTGTGTGTGTGTGTGTGTGTGTGTGTGTGTGGTGTGTGGTGTGGTGTGAGGAGTGAGAGAGAGAGAGAGAGAGAGAGAGAGAGAGAGAGAGAGGAGAGAGAGAGAGAGAGAGAGAGAGAGAGAGAGAGAGAGAGAGAGAGAGGAGAGAGAGTGTGTGTGTGTGTGTGTGAGTGTGTGTCTGAGAGTGTGTGTGTTATGTGTGTGTATGTCATGTGTGTGAGTGTGAGAGTGTGTGTATGAGTGTGAGTGTGAGTCTGAGAGTGTGTGTGTGTGTGTGTGTGTGAGGTTTGTCTCCTAGCATAGCATGCAGGAGTGTAAGCTACGTCTGCGGTGGGCGGTTTGCGTAAAGTTGATTTTGAACCCCGTCCTGATTGGTCTTTGAACTGAGAGAGAGAGAAAGAGCTCTCGGTTTGTTTAAGATGGGATCTGTTTTAAGTTCGGCCACAATCTAAAACAAGAAGAAAAACAACTCCAACACAGGAAGTCTCAGGATATAAACACACAGAGGAGGAGGAGGAGGAGGAGGACGAGGAGGAGGAGGAGGGGGAGGAGGAGGGGGAGGGGGAGGAGCAAGAGGAGGAGGAGCAGGAGAAGAAGAAGAAGGAGGAGGAGGAGGAAGAGGAGGAGGAAAGGGAGGGAAGGGACCAGGAGGAGGAGGAGGAGGAGGAGGAGAAAGAGCAGGGGAAGGAGGGGGAGGAGCAGGAGGAGTTTCCTCCATCACTGGGTCACCTCGCTGCAGGAAGGAAGTTATTAACCAGCAGTCGTAGCTCCCTCTCTTTTTCCCTCCCACGCTTATGATAGTGATGGGGCCGGACCACACCTCCACACTGACCTCCACCTCCACCCTGACCACCACCCTGACCACCACCTCCACCCTGACCACCACCTCCACCCTGACTTCCACCCTGATCTCCACCTCTACCCTGACCTCCCCCCTGCCTTCCACCTCCACCCCGACCTCCACCCAGACCTCCTCCCTGACCTCCACCTCCACCCTGACCTCCGACCTGACCTCCACCGCTACCCTGACCTCCACCCTGTCCTCCACCTCTACCCTGACCTACACCTCCACCCTGACCTCTCCCTACACCCTGACCTCCACCCTGACCTCCATCTCCACCATGACCTCCACCCTGACCTTCACCCTGACCTCCACTACCACCCTGACCTCCACCCTGACCTCCACCTCCACTCTGACCTCCACCCTGCCCTCCACCCTGACCTCCACCCTGACCTTCACCCACCACCAAAACAGGAGGAACTAGAAGGCCCTCAGTAGAACTAGAAGGCCCTCAGTAGAACTAGAAGGCCCTCAGTAGAACTAGAGGGCCCTCAGCAGAACTAGAGGGCCCTGAGTAGAACCAGAAGGCCCCCTCAGTAGAACTAGGAGGCCCTCAGTAGAACTAGAAGGCCCTCAGTAGAACTAGAAGACCCTCAGTAGAATAAGAGGGCCCTCAGTAGAACCAGAAGGCCCCCTCAGTAGAACTAGAAGGCCCTCAATAGAACCAGAAGGCCCCCTCAGTAGAACTAGAAGGCCCTCAGTAAAGCTAGAAGGCCCTCAGTAGAACCAGAAGGCCCCCTCAGTAGAACTAGGAGGCCCTCAGTAGAACTAGAAGGCCCTCAGTAGAACTAGAAGGCCCTCAGTAGAATAAGAGGGCCCTCAGTAGAACCAGAAGGCCCCCTCAGTAGAACTAGAAGGCCCTCAGTAGAACTAGAGGGCCCTCAGCAGAACTAGAGAGCCCTGAGTAGAACTAGAAGGCCCTCAATAGAACCAGAAAGCCCCCTCAGTAGAACAATAAGTCCCTCAGTAGAACTAGAAGGCCCTCAGTAGAAATTGAGGGCACTCAGTAGAACCAGAAGGCCCCCTCAGTAGAACTAGAGGGCCCTCAGTGAAACTAGAGGGCCCTCAGTAGAACTAGAAGGCCCTCAGTAGAACTCGAAGGCCCTCAGTAGAACTAGAAGGCCCTCAGTCGAACTAGAAGGCCCTCAGTAGAACCAGAAGGCCCCCTCAGTAGAACTAGAGGGCCCTCAGTAGAACTAGAAGGCCCTCAGTAGAGCTAGAAGGCCCTCAGTAGAACTAGAGGGCCCTCAGTAGAACCAGAAGGCCCTCAGTAGAGCTAGAAGGCCCTCAGTAGAGCTTGAAGGCCCTCAGTAGAACTAGAGGGCCCTCAGTAGAACCAGAGTAAGTGGGGTTCAGAACATAGGGCCAGACGTGTTGCAGGGGAAATAAACCAAAGAGCTGTGGTGATGACAGACCAGAGGAAGGGGCGGTGTAGAAGAGAGAGAGAACAAGAGGGAGAGAGAGAGAGAGGGGGGGGGGGGGGAAGAGAGAGAGAGAGAGAGGGGGGGGGGGGGGGAAGAGAGAGAGGGAGGGAGAGGGGGGGGGAAGAGAGGGAGGGAGGGAGAGGGGGGGGGAAGAGAGGGAGGGATGGAGGCAAACTGAAACCTCAAATAAATAAAAACAACCCGGTTTCCAAAAATTGGAAGCAACCTAAAAAGTGAAAAGATTCTCAGTGTTTTTTGGTTTTCTTCCCGTGTGTCCCCGGTCCTGGTTCTAAAGCGGCCAGCCGCCATGTTTAATGGTACGTGATCGACGCCCACTTAGGCTTGTCACCCCGAGACCGCAGTGAATTCCTCCCGTGTCGGTCTGGATATCGGACCCAGAAGCCCAGAACCCGTGAGGACTCTCCCTGGCAGGGTGAGATGGGAGCCAGCTGTGTGAGGAACCGCTGAGGGAGCTTATTCTGGTCAGCCCACCCTAATTGCAGACCAATCAGTGAGAGGGTGTGTGGTGGGCGTGGCTGGCCCCGCCCCCTCCTAGCATGTGAACAAACAGCGACTGGACGCTTCAAAAGGCGCCTACAAAAAAAAAGCAGTTCTAGCTCCGATCTTTTACGATTAGGATCTAGTTGTTATACTCGTTGTGTACGTTAACATCATGAACATGTAATCATTAACACGTGATCATTAAACACCCTAAACATGTTATCTTAAACATGTAATCATTAACACTTAATCCTAAACATCATAAACATGTATTCATAAACATATTATCATAAACATCATAAACATGTATTCATAAACATCATAAACATGTTATCATAAACATAAACATAAAATCATAAACATGTAATTATTAACAGGTTATCATAAACATGACATCAGAAACATGTAATCATAAACATCAGAAACATGTTATCATAAACATGACATCATAAACATGACATCATAAACATGTATAAACATGATATTATAAACATATATTCATAAACATGTAATCATTAACATCATAAACATTCATCATAAAAATGTAATCATAAACATGTAGTAACATCGTAAACATACATCATAAACATGAAATCATAAACATGTTATTATTAACACGTGATCATAAACATCATAAACATGTCATCATAAACATGAAATCATAAACATGTAATTATTAACACGTGATCATAAACATAAACATGAAATCATAAACATGTAATTATTAACACGTGATCATAAACATCATAAACATGCAATCATAAACATGTAATTATTAACACATGATCATAAACATAAACATGCAATCATAAACATGTATGAACATGATATCATAAACATATAATAATAAACATGTGATCATTGACATCATAAGCATGTATCATAATCATCAAAAACATTCATCAAACATATAATCATAAACACGTAATCATAAATCATAACATGTATCATAATATCATAAACAGTAATCATAAATATCATAAACACGTAATCATAAATATCATAAACATGTGATCATAAATATCATAAACACGTAATCATAAATATCATAAACACGTAATCATAAATATCATAAACATGTGATCATAAATATCATAAACACGTAATCATAAATATCATAAACACGTAATCATAAATATCATAAACACGTAATCATAAATATCATAAACATGTGATCATAAATATCATAAACATGTGATCATAAATATCATAAACATGTGATCATAAACATAAACATCATAAACATGTAATTGTAAACCTATAATCCTAAACATGTGATCATTAACTAAAATCCTAAACATCATAAACATGTAATCATAAAAATGTATAAACATAAACATGTATAAACATGTTAACCTCAATATAATTATGATTAAATACAAATCTAAAGAAATTTGTATTTTTTCTGATAAATATCAACCATCAAGAAATGTGAGAGCTTGTGAAAAAATAAAAATAATGATATATAGATCTCTCTCTCTCTCTCTCTCTCTCTCTCTCTCTCTCTCTCTCTCTCTCTGTCTCTCTCTCTCCCTCTCTCTCTCTCTCTCTCTCTCTCTCTCTCTCTCTCTCTCTCTCTCTCTCTCTCTCTCTCTCTCTCTCTCTCGTATGTATATGTATATATACTGTATATATACTATATATGAATATATATTTATATAGTGGCGTGTTCTCTGGGTGATGTTGGGGAGCTCTGTGAAGGGAAAGTGAGACTGTATGTTTTTGATCGGTCTAACGGCTCTCTTTCATGGCGTTCCGTAATGGAAGCCAAATGTCTGGTCTCTCTCCCTGGTCCTCGCCAGCTGCTCACGGTTAACTCCGCCCAATCAGAGCGGGTCTCTGCTTCCCGTCACGGCTACCGACGCCATTTGTCAGTAGCCGGATAAAAGAAAACATTTAGGACCAATCGAGGATATCACTTATGTTGATTCACCGAGTCACGACTGGCTAGAGTCACAGGAACGTCTAAAGGAACAACCTCAATTACACCAGAATATGTTCTTCTGTGTCCCACCACCACCTACTCCTCCTCAGAGAGAGACCGTCACCACCTCCTCCTCAGAGAGAGACCACCTCCTCCTCTTCCTCAGAGAGAGACCACCCCTTCCTCCTCAGAGAGAGACCACCACCTCCTCTTCAGAGAGAGACCACCTCCTCCTCTTCCTCAGAGAGAGACCACCACCTCCTCTTCAGAGAGAGACCACCCCTCCTCCTCAGAGAGAGACCACCACCTCCTCCTCAGAGAGAGACCACCACCTCCTCCTCAGAGAGAGACCACCACCTCCTCCTCAGAGAGAGACCACCACTTTATCCTCAGAGAGAGACCACCTCCTCCTCCTCCTCCTCCTCCTCCTCCTCAGAGAGAGACCACCTCCACCTCCTCAGAGAGACACCACCACCTCCTCCTTAGAGAGAGACCACCAACACCTCCTCAGAGAAACCACCACCACCACCTCCTCAGAGAGAGACCACCACCACCTCCTCAGACAGAGACCACCACCTCCTCCTCAGAGAGAGACCACCACCTCCTCCTCAGAGAGAGACCACCACCTCCTCCTCAGAGAGAGACTACCACCACCTCCTCCTCAGAGAGGAGTGTGTGATGAGAGAGAGAGACAGTGTGTGAGAGAGAGAGAGACGTGTGATGAGAGAGAGAGAGACAGTGTGTTATAAGAGAGAGAGACGTGTGTGTGAGAGAGAGAGAGACGTGTGATGAGAGAGAGAGAGACAGTGTGTTATAAGAGAGAGAGAGACAGTGTGTGATGAGAGAGAGAGAGACAGTGTGTGAGAGAGAGAGAGACGTGTGATGAGAGAGAGGGAGACAGTGTGTTATAAGAGAGAGAGACGTGTGTGAGAGAGAGAGAGACGTGTGATGAGAGAGAGAGAGACAGTGTGTTATAAGAGAGAGAGAGACAGTGTGTGATGAGAGAGAGAGACAGTGTGTGAGAGAGAGAGAGACGTGTGATGAGAGAGAGAGAGACAGTGTGTTATAAGAGAGAGAGACGTGTGTGTGAGAAAGAGAGAGACAGTGTGTTATAAGAGAGAGAGACGTGTGATGAGAAAGAGAGAGACAGTGTGTTATAAGAGAGAGAGACGTGTGTGTGAGAAAGAGAGAGACAGTGTGTTATAAGAGAGAGAGACGTGTGTGTGAGAAAGAGAGAGACCGTGTGTGATGAGAGAGAGAGAGACAGTGTGTTATAAGAGAGAGAGAGACATGTGATGAGAGAGAGAGAGAGAGACAGTGTGTGATGAGAGAGAGGGAGACAGTGTGTTATAAGAGAGAGAGACGTGTGTGTGAGAAAGAGAGAGACAGTGTGTGATGAGAGAGAGAGAGACAGTGTGTTATAAGAGAGAGAGAGACATGTGATGAGAGAGAGAGAGAGAGACAGTGTGTGATGAGAGAGAGAGAGACAGTGTGTGATGAGAGAGAGGGAGACAGTGTGTGATGTGAGATCGTCTGGTGGTGGAGTGGCAGCCATTAGTGTTGCAGAGCTGACAACTTTGAGAGGAGAGAGCCTGATGTTCTGTGACCGGGTCTTGGGTTCCCCCAGATGTTGTTCTTAGCGGCGACCCGGCGACCTTTGGAGGGTGGGGGGGTGGGAGAAAGGGGGAGGAGGGAGGGGGGTTCCTGCCAGACCGGACCAGGACCAGGACCTCACGCTTGTTATGTTGGAGGATGTGTTTTGACTGAAGTGATGATGGTGAGCTCACACTGAGGACCTGAACCTCAGCTGACCTCTAAAGTCCACCACCTCCTAAAGGGTCCACCTCCTCTGGTGTGAATGAACCCTGGTATCATCCAACCCTAACCCCCAAGGACCTGATGGGAGATGGAGGAGGAGGAGGTCTGCATGAAGGAGATTTTAGGAGACACACACACCCTTGCTCGCTCTCTCTCTCTCTCTCTCTCTCTCTCTCTCTCTCTCTCTCTCTCTCTCTCTCTCTCTCTCTCTCTCCTCTCTCTCTCTCTCGCTCTCTCTCTCGTCATGCGTGTGATGATGTGGAAAATTTAGTTCAGCGTCACATTAAGACTAACGTTACATGAGGACCCTTCACACGCCTCTCTAACCCCACCTCATCTTCATCACCACTAACTCTCTAACCCCACCTCATCTTCATCACCACTAACTCTCTAACCCCACCTCATCTTCATCACCACTAACTCTCTAACCCCACCTCATCTTCATCACCACTAACTCTCTAACCCCACCTCATCTTCATCACCACTAACTCTCTAACCCCACCTCATCTTCATCACCACTAACTCTCTAACCCCACCTCATCTTCATCACCACTAACTCTCTAACCCCACCTCATCTTCATCACCACTAACTCTCTAACCCCACCTCATCTTCATCACCACTAACTCTCTAACCCCACCTCATCTTCATCACCACTACTCTCTAACCCCACCTCATCTTCATCACCACTAACTCTCTAACCCCACCTCATCTTCATCACCACTAACTCTCTAACCCCACCTCATCTTCATCACCACTAACTCTCTAACCCCACCTCATCTTCATCACCACTAACTCTCTAACCCCACCTCATCTTCATCACCACTAACTCTCTAACCCCACCTCATCTTCATCACCACTAACTCTCTAACCCCACCTCATCTTCATCACCACTAACTCTCTAACCCCACCTCATCTTCATCACCACTAACTCTCTAACCCCACCTCATCTTCATCACCACTAACTCTCTAACCCCACCTCATCTTCATCACCACTAACTCTCTAACCCCACCTCATCTTCATCACCCTAACCCACCTCATCTTCATCACCACTAACTCTCTAACCCCACCTCATCTTCATCACCACTAACTCTCTAACCCCACCTCATCTTCATCACCACTAACTCTCTAACCCCACCTCATCTTCATCACCACTAACTCTCTAACCCCACCTCATCTTCATCACCACTAACTCTCTAACCCCACCTCATCTTCATCACCACTAACTCTCTAACCCCACCTCATCTTCATCTGGTTATTAGGGGAGACAGGTCATTGTGAGTGTGTGTGTGTGTGTGTGTGTGTGTGTGTGTGTGTGTGTGTGTGTGTGTGTGTGTGTGTGTGTGTGTGTGTGTGTGTGTGTGTGTGTGTGTGTGTGTGTGTGTGTGTGTGTGTGTTTAGTCTGGTCCAGATATCAACACACTAATCATGTCTTGACTCACAGATCAGGAATTCTCCCTCGAAGGAAAAACATAGAAGGGAAAAATCCTGAGAAAACACAAGGAGTCACAGGTCATCTGAACACATCCTCTCCTCTCCTCCTGGTCCTCCTTCTAAGCCTCATCCTCATCCTCTCCTCCTGGTCCTCCTTCTTAGCCTCCTTCTCTCCTCCTGCTCCTACTTCTTACTGTCCTTCTCCTCCTGGTCCTCCTTCTTAACCTCCTCTCCTTGTCATCCTCTTCCACACCATCCTCCAATGTCCTCTTCTCCCTCCTCCTTCTCCTCCTCTTCCATCACTTCTTTCCCCCTCTCCTCTTCTTTATCATCTTCCAGTTCTCCTCCTATTCCCCTCCTCTCCTCCTCCCCTCATCTCCTCCTCTCCTCCTCTCCTCCTCTCCTCCTCTCCTCCTCTCCTCCTCACCTCCTACTCTGAAGTCCTTCCTGTTGTCCTACTTAATTCTTAGAAAGAGAAAAGCCTTTAAGTGTGGTTAATCTGCCTCACCATGAGGAGGTGAAACATGTCCTCATTTCAACGGGGAGACAGACAGACAGAGAGACAGACAGGGAAATGGGGACAGACAGACAGACAGACAGGGAAACAGGGACAGACAGACAGACAGACAGGGAGACAGACAGACAGACAGACAGACAGACAGACAGGGACACAGGGACACAGGGAGACAGACAGAGACAGGGAGACAGACAATGAGACAGGCAGACAAGGGGGCAGACAGACAGACAAGGAGACAGACAGACAGAGAGACAGACAGTGTTCATGTTGGACTGCAGTCTTAGGAGGCATCTTGTTCCAGGATGCCTCCAGGTGAACATGGGGACTCGAACCCAGAACCATCGCAACTATACTATCTATAGCACAATAGAGAGAGAGAGAAAGAGAGAGAGAGAGAGAGAGAGAGAGAGAGAGAGAGAGAGAGAGAGAGAGAGAGAGAGAGAGAGAGAGAGAGAGAGAGAGAGAGAGAGAGAGAGAGAGAAAGGAGGAGGAGAAGGAGGCCCCTGTCTTCTAGCTGGGGGATGTTTTGGGGGAGATAGGAGGTGGGGGAGATAGGAGGGGGTTGTTCTTCCTTTGTCTTTTCTTTCTTTAGGAGGAAGCAATAAAACAATAAAAGCCTTTCCTCCCCCTCCTCCTCCCCCCTCCTCCTCCTCCTCCCCCTCCTCCTCCCCCCTCCTCCCCCTCCTCCCCCCCTCCTCCTCCTCCTCCTCCTCCTCCTCCCTCCTCCTCCCCCCTCCTCCCCCTCCTCCCCCCTCCTCCTCCTCCCCCCCTCCTCCCCCTGCTTTGTGAGACTGACTAACCACATACAACATCTCTGGTGTGTGTGTGTGTGTGTGTGTGTGTGTGTGTGTGTGTGTGTGTGTGTGTGTGTGTGTACGTGTGTGTGTGTGTGTGTGTGTGTGTGTGTGCACTCTTTGATTTCATGGCTGAAGATAATTTCCTCATGTGGGGGAGGCGGGGGAGGAGGGAGAAGGAGGAGGAGGAGGAGGGAGGGGGAGGAGGGGGAGGTGGGGGAGGAGGGAGGGGGAGGCGGGGGAGGAGGGGGAGGAGGGAGGGGTGGGGGAGGAGGGGGAGGCGGGGGAGGCGGGGGAGGTGGGGGAGGAGGGAGGGGCAGCCAATCAGATCCACTCTGATAGTCCTCCTCGTACAGAGAAATCTGTTCATGACACCTTTATCTCTATCTCTTCATCTCTTTATCTTTAACTTCGCCATAACTTCATCATAACTTTATCATAACTTTATCATAAGTTCATCATAACTTTATCATAACTTTATCAAAACTTTATCATCATTTTATAATAACTTCACCATAACTTCATCATAACTTTATCATAACTTTATCATAACTTTCCAATAACTATCATAACTTTTTCATAACTTTATCATAACTTCACCATAACTTTATCATAACTTTATCATAACTTTATCAAAATTCTCTAATAACTTCACCATAACTTCTTCATAACTTTATCATAACTTTATCATCATTTCACAATAACTTTATCCTAACTTTATCATATCTTAATCATAACTTCATCATAACTTAATCATATCTTTATCATAACTTCATATTGACGTTTATACTTCTCTGTTTGTACTGCGAGAGCAGATGGACTCTAATGAATACACTTTATTAAACAGGCATCACACACACAGGAGGAGGAGGAGGAGGAGGAGGGGGAGAGATGAGGAGGAGGGAGGTGGAGGAGGAGGAGGAGGAGGAGGAGGAGGAGAGGGAAGACAGAGGAGGAGGAGAGATTTGGGGGAGAGAGAAGTAGGATGGAGGAGGAGGAGGAGGAAGAGAGAAGAGGAGGAGGAAGAGAGAAGAGGAGGAGAGAGGGGGGGAAAGAGGAGGAGGAGATGGATAGAGGAGGAGAGGAGGGGAGAGGAGAAGGAGGGATGAGGGGGAGAGAGGAGGAGGAGATGGAGAGAGGAGGAGTGGAGGAGAGCGGAGAATGAGGGGGAGAAGGGGGAGGAGGGAGGAGGAGGTCAGGGGGGAGGAGGTTTGAAGAGGAGGAGGGAGGAGGAGGTACTGAGGGTTCACACATGTCCTCCAGTCCCTCCATCCAGTAGACAGTAGAGCCCATTAGAGACTAACCAGACCGTCTTAACACGGCCTATCCATCACCATGGAGGAGAAGCCAGAGGTCAGGGGTCACGGCGAGGTAAGGTTCAATATGGTCTTCATAGAGATAGAGCTGTGAGCTCTGGTCTTAGGGGTTCTAGGGGTGGTGGTTCTAGGTGGTTGTAGGTGGTTGTTCTAGGTGGTGGCGGTTCTAGGAGGTGGTTCTATGTGGTGGTTCTACGTGGTTCTAGGAGGTGGTTCTAGGGGTGGTGGTTCTAGGTAGTGGCGGTTCTAGGAGGTGGTTCTAGGTGGTTGTTCTACGTGGTTCTAGGAGGTGGTTCTAGGAGGTGGTTCTAGGTGGTTGTTCTACGTGGTTCTAGGAGGTGGTTCTAGGAGGTGGTTCTAGGTGGTTCTAGGAGATGGTTCTAGGAGGTTCTAGATGGTTGTAGGTGGTGGTTCTAGTGATTCTAGGTGGTTCAAGGGGTAGTGGTTCTAGGTGGTGGTTCTAGCTGGTGGTTCTAGGCAGTGTTTCTAAGAGGTGCTTCTAGGTGGTGGGTCTAGGTGTTGGCTCTAGCGGGGGGGTTCTAGTGAGTGGTTCTAGGGGGTGGTTCTAGGTGGTGGGTATGGTGGTTCTTGGCGTGGTTCTAGGTGGTTGTTTGAGTTGCTCAGCGACCTTGAGCTGAGTGCTAAGTGGTGTGTGTCTTGCAGCAGAGAGTTAGAGTAAGTTCTCATCCTCTGTGTCTCTCTCTCCTCCGGGAGAACCGCTCCATCATCTCCTCCACCCCCACCTCCACCCTGGCATCTGTGGTCCATAGATCAGCTCTGAGGTCCTAAATGGGATTACTCTGCAGGGGGGGGGGGGGGGGTGAGTGATGAACTCCTCCTGTAACTCCCTCACCTCCGCTTATCAACTCTACCTGTCAGGGGAGGGACAAACACACACACACACACACACACACACACACACAGGAATACATACACACACATTGACACACACACACACACACACACACACACACACACACACACAGGACTACGTACACACACATGACACACACACACACACACACACAAAGGAATACATACACACACATTGACACACACACACACACACACACACACACACACACACAGGAATACATACACACATTGACACACACAGACACGCAGGACTACATACATACACATACATTGACACACACACACACAGGAATACATACATACACATACATTGACACACACACACACAGGAATACATACGTACACATACATTGACACACGCACACACACACACACACACACACACACACACACACACACACACACACACACACACACACACACACACACACACACACACACACACATGCTCCTCAGTCACCACCATCAGTCCTCATCTTCTGGAGGACAGGGGGTACCACCATCAGTCTTTAGGAGCCCTCATCTTCTAGAGCAGGGGTTCCCAACCTTTTTCACCCAGAGCCCCCCTAAATGACTCCTGTTGGAATTTGCGCACCCCCCCCCCCCCCCCGGACTTTGCCTTTGCTTTTAAAAGTGCACATTCAAAAGAGGCCTCGGTGGCCTTCTGTACATCGCTGCCAGCCCTAACAAACTGTTGTTTCTTTATGAAAAAGTCCCGATCACGCCCGACCGTTTCTGGGTGCATGGTCTGTTGGTGTCTCTTCATTTTGCAGGGTTTCATGCTGTCGTTGGCTAGCTTCTCTCTGCATATCACACACTCTGGGCGGGTTTTGTCCGTTCCCTCCATGAAACCTAAGTTAAGATAGCTCTCTAGGTAGGTCCTCATTTTCTTTTTGATTGCAGATGAGCTGTCATCTCCTTTACGTTTTTCAGACATTTTTAGACAAAATATTCACCTTATGAAGTTGGTCGCTAGCTAGCAAGCACAGCAAACTGTTACTACCACGGAAGCTGACACAGTAACGTCAATGTTGGCGCGAATCGGAGGAGTATCAGATTAATTTGTAGAATTTTTATTAAAATTAATTAATCAATAAATTTCTATATTTTATTGTAATGTAGAGACAAGGCTTTTAGCGACAATCATGTATTGCGTTACAATTATATGTAAAAAAAAAAATATATATATATATATATATAAAAAGGTTGGGAACCACTGTTCTAGAGGACAGGAGGCTGGAGGCTGGAGGCTGGAGGCTGGAGGCTGGAGGCTGGAGGCTGGAGGCTGGAGGCTGGAGGCTGGAGGCTGGAGGCTGGAGGCTGGAGGCTGTCCTGCCTCCGCGGTGGCCGGAGCGGACAGGGGATAGGAGGAAGAAGGCTGTGTGTGAGTGGCGTGTCGGGGACCCTCTAGAGCTGCTCAGAGCTTCTGGGCTCAGGAACACAAGAAGGTTTTAACAGCATAGAGAGAGAGAGAGAGAGAGAGAGAGAGAGAGAGAGAGAGAGAGAGAGAGAGAGAGAGAGAGAGAGAGAGAGAGAGAGAGAGAGAGAGAGAGAGAGAGAGAGAGAGAGAGAGAGAGAGAGAGAGAGAGAGGTCAGAGAGAGAGAGAGAGAGAGAGAGAGAGAATATTGGGAGCTACTGTATCTCTTTTCTCTTTATATCTATCTAGAGTTACTATATATCTGTCCTCTATATATATATTTATAGAACTTCTGTATATCTTCACTCTATATATCTAGAGCGACTGCACTCTATACATACTACTATACTCTCTACTATACTCTACTATACTACTATACTATACTGTACTATACTATACTGTACTATACTATACTCTACTATACTATACTATACTGTACCATACTATACTGTACTATACTATACTATACTGTACTATACTATACTATACTGTACTGTACTGTACTATACTGTACTACGGGAGGGAGGTTTTCCAGGCACATCCAACTGGGAGGAGACCACGGGCAGACCGAGGTACAGGTGGGTGATTACATCTCCACACTGGCCTGGGAACGCCTCGGATCCCCAGTCAGAGCTAGTCGATGTTGCCAGGGAGAGGGAAGTTTGGAGTCCCCTGCTGGAGCTGCTACCTCCGCGACCCGATTTCGGATAAGCGGGAGAAGATGGATGATGGATGGACTATACTGTACTATACTATACTATACTATACTGTACTGTACTATACTATACTATACTATACTGTACTATACTGTACTATACTATACTATACTATACTGTACTATACTATACTATACTGTACTATACTATACTATACTATACTGTACCATATTATACTATACTATACTGTACTATACTATACTATACTATACTATACTGTACTATACTATACTATACTATACTATATATATATATATATATATATATATAATATACATATACTCTATAGGTACTATATTTATAATATATATCTATCTATCTGTATATATATACTCTAAAGGTACCTATAACGTATGGATATAAATAGATTGATAGAGTATCTATTTAGATCTATACGTTATAGGTACTCTATATAGAGAGTATCTATTTAGATCTATACGTTATAGGTACTCTATATAGAGAGTATATATTTAGATCTATACGTTATAGGTACTCTATATAGAGAGTATCTATTTAGATCTATATGTTATAGGTACTCTATATAGAGAGTATCTATTTAGATCTATACGTTATAGGTACTCTATATAGAGAGTATCTATTTAGATCTATACGTTATAGGTACTCTATATAGAGAGTATCTATTTAGATCTATACGTTATAGGTACTCTATATAGAGAGTATCTATTTAGATCTATACGTTATAGGTACTCTATATAGAGAGTATCTATTTAGATCTATACGTTATAGGTACTCTATATAGAGAGTATCTATTTCGATCTATACGTTATAGGTACTCTATATAGAGAGTATCTATTTCGATCTATACGTTATAGGTACTCTATATAGAGTGTATCTATTTAGATCTATACGTTATAGGTACTCTATAGGTACTCGAAGGAGAGAGGGCAGGGTGGAGGTGGAGGAGAGAGGGAAGGGTGGAGGTGGAGGAGAGAGGGAAGGGTGGAGGTGGAGGAGAGAGGGCAGGGTGGAGGTGGAGGAGAGAGGGAAGGGTGGAGGTGGAGGAGAGAGGGAAGGGTGGAGGTGGAGGAGAGAGGGCAGGGTGGAGGTGGAGGAGAGAGAGAAGGGTGGAGGTGGAGGAGAGAGGGAAGGGTGGAGGTGGAGGAGAGAGAGAAGGGTGGAGGTGGAGGAGAGAGGGAAGGGTGGAGGTGGAGGAGGTGGTGAAGGTGCTGGCGGCAGCAGCTCCCCTCCACCATGTGTTTGACATGAAACGTTCCAGAAGTGTTAAATTATTCCTTCCAGAAACCCAGACCTCTTCTCCTCTCTCTCTCTCACACACACACACACACACACACACACACACACACACACACCTGTCTCTATGGTTGGGCCTCAGCAGTTGAACGTTGTTCTCCATTAGGGCCTCTGTTTCTCCCCCTCTGGTAACTTCCTGTGACAGAAGTGAAAGAACCAAAACATCCCAGAAGATGAGAGGAGGACCACCACTGCTCCTCTCTGTCCTGGAGCATCTTCTCCTCGGAGCATGTTTTAAAGTCAACTAAGGAAACAATGTACTAACAATGTATTTATCTTATCTTATCTTTACAATACATATCTACCCTTTTCTCAGGGTGTACAGCAGCAGTATGGGGGGGTAAAATAACCAGTATGGCAGTAGAGAACCATGAAGAACCATGAAGAACATGTCAGATGGTCTCAGATGGTTCAGACCCACCTGGACTTTTCCACAGTCATGTCTGGCCCATGTATCTTCAAACAAGGACATCATGGAAGAGAAAGCTCTCAACCCCTCCTCCCCTCCTCCCCCCTCCCCTTCCTCCCTCCTCCCCTTCCTCCCTCCTCCCTGCTCTACACACCTGAGCAGCAGCTGATTGAATGTGGGAATTCCCGTCAGCGTTATCACGGAGCGATGGCGTGGTATGAGCCTTGTTCCCCTGTAATTAAACTGAAACTTTAGTTAAATTTCCCAGAAACCAACCTGAAGATCTAGGGAGCCAGACCAGAAGAACTAGGGAGCCAGACCACAAGATCTAGGGAGCGAGACCACAAGATCTAGGGAGCGAGAACGTTCTTCAGAGGTAGAGCTCCATGTAGACGTTCTTCAGAGGTAGAGCTCCATGTAGACCAGGTGCTTCAGGGGTGGAATTCAGAAGTGGGTGTGGCTGACTTGTGGTCTTGGGGGACAAAGGGTGGTGTTGACTGGCAGCCTGAAGCTGAAGAGTGTTTAGCGAGACCACGGGCGCTTGTTGTTGTTTCCCGGACACCCGAGAGGCAGAGAGGGAGGAGAGGGAGGGAGGGAGGAGAGGGAGGGAGGGGGGAGAGGGAGGGAGGGAGGAGAGGGAGGGAGGGGGGAGACTTGATGACGTGGGTGAGAGTGGACGAGGTGACAGAGGCCGGCGGTGTGTCTGGTGTCTGAAAGCCGTCTGAGAGGATGTTCATCAACAGATGAAGTGTGAGGCTGTTAGTTGTCCTCCAGCTCCTCGTGACTGAGGAGTCACTGATGAAGGACAACAACAAGTAGACATGTGGTCTAAACATTAAAAACTTTATTAATGACTACATGATACAGATATTAATATGTCATATTATGAAGAGAGTGATGCCAGGATTGTCTAGAGGTTACTAACCCCTACCTGAAGCATCCTAGAGCAAGATTTCCCCTAACCCCTACCTGTAGCCTCCTAGAGCAAGATGTCTCCTAACCCCTACCTGTAGCATTCTAGAGCAAGATGTCTCCTAACCCCTACCTGTAGCATCCTAGAGCAAGATGTACCCTAACCCCTACCTGTAGCATCCTAGAGCAATATGTCTCCTAACCCCTACCTGTAGCCTCCTAGAGCAAGATGTCTCCTAACCTCTACCTGTAGCATCCTAGAGCAAGATGTCTCCTAACCCCTACCTGTAGCATCCTAGAGCAAGATGCCTCCTAACCCCTACCTGTAGCATCCTAGAGCAAGATGTCCCCTAACCCCTACCTGTATCTAAAATATATGTATATATCTTTGGATTAAAAGGGTCTGCTAAATAAGTAGAATCTAATCCTTGTGTGTTGATCTAGTGATCTAGTGATCTAGTGATCTAGTAGCAGAGGGTCTCCTAACTCCCTTATAAACCCTCCTCCTAGTTGACCTCAGGACTATTAAACCATACAGCGTGGCTTTGATGGAAGCATCTGGCTTCTGTGTAGGATGTGGTTTCTGATTGGCTGGTCTGGGGAGGATGTGGATCCTCATTGGCTGTCGTTGGCCACTCCCTCGGGCCCTGCTGTCAGACCTTTGAACCAATATTCCACTAACTAATATTTCCCATCCTCATTTATTATCATTATTAATATGGGATCGGTCCTGACTCATTTAAAATGGAAGAAGCTGTGTTGTTCTTCTCAAGCTAAAACAATCAAATCATGAAAAGAACCCCCTGGAACCTTCTGACGTAGCCTCATGGACACCTCATGGAGGATGGAGGTCTGGTATGTAGAGGCCAGGAGGTCTGTAATACAGAGGCTAGGAGGTCTGGTACGTGGGTGTGTACGGTGTGTGTCTGTGTGTGTGTGTATGTGTATGTGTGTGTGTGTATGGTGTGTACGGTGTGTGTGTACGGTCTGTGTGTGTTTGTGTGTATATATACGGTGTGTGTGTGTGTGTGTGTAAGGTGTGTGTGTGTGTGTGTGTGTGTGTATACGGTGTGTGTGTGTGAGTGTATGGTGTGTGTGTGTGTGTGTGTGTGTATATATACGGTGTGTGTGCTGTGTGTGTGTGTGTGTGTATACGGTGTGTGTGTGTGAGTGTATGGTGTGTGTGTGTGTGTGTGTGTGTGTGTATATATACGGTGTGTGTGCTGTGTGTGTGTGTGTGTGTATGTGTATATGTGTGTGTGTGTGTGTTGTGTGTGTGTGTGTGTGTGTGTGTGTGTGTGTGTGTGTGTGTGTGTGTGTGTGTGTGTGTGTGTGTGTGTGTGTGTGTGTGTGTGTAAGCAGGCTGCTAACAGCAGTGAACCTGTGCTGCTTCCTGTTCCTAACATCTGTCAGACTGAAACATCTGGAGGCTTGTCCGGACAACTAATGTTCTTCACAACTTTACAAAATGGCCGATGTCCGCCCCCTTCTGGTTCTCTCACACAGAACCGTGTGTGTGTTAGGGTTAGGGTTAGAACCTAACCCAGAACCTCGCTGGTCGGACCGGAACATGAAAAGAATCTTTAAATGAACAGAATCTTACTGTTGGAACACAGAGCTCATTTTACAGTCTGCAGCTGCACCTCACACTCAGGGTATGGAAGCAATCAGAGAGAGAGGGGGGGAGGAGGGAGGGAGAGAGGGGGGAGAGAGAGAGAGGGAAGAGAAAGAGAGAGGGGGGGAGAGAGGGGGAGGGAGAGAGAGAGAGGGGAAAGAGAGAGAGGGAAGAGAACGAGAGAGGGGTGGGGGGAGAGAGGGGGAGGGAGAGAGAGAAAGAGAAAGAGAGAGAGTAGTAGTTATAGTAATACAAACAGTACTCATAGTTTTGAGACTTGGGGGAGACCAGGAGATGATGGAGGAGGGGGGGGGGGGGGGAGACCTCTATCTGAAGACACAACTCCTCCTTGGATCTCCTTTTCTCTCTCCCCTTCTCTTCTCCCCCCTCTCCTCCTCTCCTCTCCTCTCCTCTCCTCTCCTCTCCTCTCCTCTCCTCTCCTCTCCTCTCCTCTCATCTCCTTTCCTTTTATTGAGCTACTGTGTGACACACACACACACACACACACACACACATACACACACACACACACACACACACACACAGAAACACACACACACACACACACACACACACACACAGAAACACACACACAGAAACACACACACACACACACACACACAGAAAAACACACACACACACACACACACACACACACACACACACACACAGAAACACACACACACAGACTGACCTTGTGGGGGCTCTGGGACTCGGTCTGGACTAGTGGATCCCAGCGGGTCCTCCTCCTGATGGATGTTTACAGACCCCCCACAGGTGCCCCCCCCCACCCCCCCCCCCCCGCCCATGTGACCAGGAGAGATAAAGCTCTGTCATGGTCACAGATTGTACATCATCGTTACGCGAGACTGACAGCGGCGGCCCGCAGTGCATGCTGGGTAACGGCGTCCGAGATGGATCTGTTTAATCTAAGGAGTAAACAGATAAATCGCCAGGGGACAGACCGAGCTCCGGAGAGGAGAGGAGACAGCCTTGAGACATCTATCAGCTCCAGGGTATGTGTGTGTGTGTGTGTGTGTGTGTGTGTGTGTGTGTGTGTGTGTGTGTGTGTGTGTGTGTGTGTGTGTGTGTGTGTGTGTGTGTGTGTGTGTGTGTGTGTGTGTGTGTGTGTGTGTGTGTGTGTGTGTGCATAAGACAGTAGCAGAGAGCTCACACTCTCTCCTTAATGACCCACCTCTGTACTGTCTAACCCCTACCTGCTCC
>CM051004.1:4884627-4887127 GCA_027704905.1 Muraenolepis orangiensis | reverse complement strand
GGTATTAGTATATTTGTGTGTGCATTTATTCCCCCTGTGTCAACTGTTGCACCTTAATTTCCCTCGGGATTAATAAAGTTTCTTGAATCTGGGTTAGGGGTCTGAGTTAGGGGTCTGAGTCTGAGTTAGGGGTCTGAGTTAGGGGTCAGGGTCTGAGTTAGGGGTCTGGGTTAGGGGTCTGGGTTAGGGGTCTGAGTTAGGGGTCTGAGTCTGAGTTAGGGGTCTGAGTTAGGGGTCAGGGTCTGAGTTAGGGGTCTGGGTTAGGGGTCTGGGTTAGGGGTCTGAGTTAGGGGTCTGAGTTAGGGGTCTGAGTCTGAGTTAGGGGTCTGAGTTAGGGGTCTGAGTTAGGGGTCTGAGTTAGGGGCCTTGGTCTGAGTTAAGGTTAGGTGTTGGGTTAAGTGTTGAGTGTAGGACACACAAGCCCACTCACAGATTCACATTGCTTAGTGCATGCTTAGTACACACACACACATGCACACACACATGCAAACACACACACACACACACACACACACACACACACACACCACACACACACACACACACACACACACACACACACACACACACACACACACAGCCATACATGGACAAACATGAGTCACATGACACACATGAACACTGAGGAGTGTTCATGTGTGTTAACTGAGCTGTTCTCTGGTCGCCGCTTCATGCTTTCACACACAACCACCAACACGTCACCTCCACACACACATACCTGTCACCTCCACACACACATACCTGTCACCTCCACACACACATACCTGTCACCTCCACACACAACTTTAAGTCATCAACTCCAAACTGGATAACGAACATAGGGAAGGCGTAGCGGACCACACCCCATCCCCCCTACTCACAGCTCCACCCAGCCCCCCCCCACCCTCACAGCTCCACCCAGGCCCCCCCCCCCCCCCTCCTCACAGCTCCACCCAGCCCCCCCCCTCCCCCTCCTCACAGCTCCAGCAGCAGGATGGCGATGAGACTGAGAAATGTAACACAGCTCTTAACCGGCCGGGCTTGAGTTACTCCGTGTTTTGAAACCTTCTAGAACATACGAACAAACGACAATTAAAGCTGCTCATGACTTCCAGATGGTCCTCGGCCCTCGGAGGGGAACGTTCTAATGTTTTAATGTTCTAACGTTCTAACGTTCTAATGTTCTAACGTTCTATCGTTCTAACAGTCCATCACTAAACAGAAAGAGCTCTAAGGAATGAGGGACAAATATGACTTACTAAAGAGAGAGAGAGATAGAGAGAAAAAAAAGAGAGAGAGAGCGAGAGAAACAGAGAGACAGAGCGACAGAGACAGAGACAGAGATGGAGAGAGAGAGAGAGAGAGAGAGAGAGAGAGAGAGAGAGAGAGAGAGAGAGAGAGAGAGAGAGAGAGAGAGAGAGAGAGAGAGAGAGAGAGAGAGAGAGAGAGAGGAGAGAGAGAGATGGAGAGAGGGAGAGAGGAGGGGAGAGGGGGGAGAGAGAGGGGAAAGAAAGAGAGAGAGAGAGAGAGAGAGAGAGAGAGAGAGAGAGAGAGAGAGAGAGAGAGAGAGAGAGAGAGAGAGAGAGAGAGAGAGAGAGAGTTGGTAGTATTCTAGTATTCATGAACTGTGCAGCGGGGTCAATAGACATGATGATTGTGTACAGGAATGTGTGTTTTAAAGAGTGAATTTTAAATAGTCATCCAATGTCTTTGAAATGGAACACTTACTCTAAACAGAATCAAACACACACCGTGACCTCTGACCTCTGACCTCTGAACTCCACATCTCGGAGATTAAAACCTCCCGCGGTAAACGGTCGGTCTGTGTGTGGATGGAGGGGTCCCCCGGCCCCAGAGGGACCCGGGTCCACTTTAGGGCCCGGCGGGGGGACCACTTGTGTGGGACCGGCCCTCTGGGTTGGGTCTGCACCTGCAGGGGACCGTGACCAGAGCAACACTGGGGGTAAACAGTCATAAACCCACTGGGCTAAATGGAGCTGAAGAACCACACACGGAACGATGGTATCGCTGCCCACCGGCCGGGAAGGAGCCCGGCCAGGTGGCCCTAGGATGGAGGAGCTAGGCTGAAGGATGGAGGATGTAGGATATAGGATGTAGGATGTAGGATGGAGGATGGAGGATGTATGATGAGGATCTAGGCTCTAGGATCTAATGTATGATGAGGATCTAGGATCTAGGATGGAGGATGGTCCATCTACTGGTGAGCCAGCCACCAGGGGTGAGGATGGAGGAGACAGGGTGAGGGTGGGGGAGACAGGGTGAGGATGGGGGAGACAGGAGTGAGGATGGAGGAGACAGGGTGAGGATGGAGGAGACAGGGTGAGGATGGAGGAGACAGGGTGAGGGTGGGGGAGACAGGGGTGAGGGTGGGGGAGACAGGGGTGAGGGTGGAGGAGACAGGGTGAGGATGGAGGAGACAGGGTGAGGGTGGGGGAGACAGGGGTGAAGGTGGGGGAGACACAGGCTGAACCCCTCGTATGTTCAGGCTCAGCATCGTCTC
>CM051004.1:4867127-4882127 GCA_027704905.1 Muraenolepis orangiensis | reverse complement strand
GGGGGAGGAGGATGAGGAAGAGCAGAAAGAGGGAGGTGGAGGAGGAGGAGAGGGGAGGGGAGGAGAGAGAGGAGGAGGGAGTAAGAGGGAGAAGGAGGTGGAGGAGGATAAGGAAGAGCAGAGAAGAGGAGGTGAAGGAGGAGGATAGGGGAAGGGGAGTAGAGAGAGGAGGAGGAGGAAGTGGCAGGAGGAGGAGGAGAGGAGGAGGAGGGAGGAGGAGAGGGGAAGGAGGAGAGAGGATGGAGAAGAAGGAGGGAGAAGGAGTCAGGAGGAAGAAGAGAGTGGGGAGGAGGAGAGGGGAGGTGGAGGGGGGGGTGTGTGGTGTTTGTGAGGTACAGCCTGGCTGCTCTCTCCTCCCATGATGCATTACAGCACTTGGCTCCGCCCAGATGTTGCCGGACGTCAGATGGACGTACGTCAGTCTTAATGTAATGTAAAGACTTGCCGGACGTCAGTCTTTACATTACATTACATTACAGTCATTTAGCAGACGCTTTTATCCAAAGTGACTTACAGTAGTGTGTTTCAACAAAGGAAGGTGAGAGAACAACTCGTCACCAGAAGTCGAAAGTGCATTTCATTCCTAACACGTCTCCAGACTGAACCAGTGCTCAGGTAGAAGGACAATAATTCAAGCAAAAGTGTAAGGGACACTAAGGGTACAATAAGTTGGCAAACAATATGCAACAATATCTAGAACAATATATACCTATCTATAATATCTAATCTACTGTACTAAGAAGACAGACCAACAGACAGACAGATGGTCTGTACTGTACTAAGAAGACAGACCAACAGACAGACAGACAGTCCTTACTGTACTAAGAAGACAGACCAACAGACAGACAGCTGCTGACAGACTGGGCCTGCAGGCCGGGAAATGTGTTGACAGATGTTTCCTCTAGAACACAAACACGTGTGTGTGTGTGTGTGTGTGTGTGTGTGTTTGTGCGTGTGCGCGCGTGTGTGTGTGTGTGTGTATGTGTGTGTGTGTGATCTCAAAAGATCTGTTATCTTTCCCCTAAAGGCTGAATTAATATTCAGCATTCGTGTCCAAATTGCTGACGTAGACACACTCTGGTCCTAGTCCTAGTACTACAGATCTTCTGGTATGAGAGACCAGAGTGTGTCTGGTCTCTCATACCAGAAGGTCTGTAGTACTAGTGGGTCTGTAGTACTAGGGGGTCTGTAGTACCAGGGGGTCTGTAGTACTAGGGGGTCTGTAGTACCAGGGGTCTGTAGTACCAGGGGGTCTGTAGTACTAGGGGGTCTGTAGTACCAGGGGGTCTGTAGTACTAGGGGGTCTGTAGTACCAGGGGGTCTGTAGTACTAGGGGGTCTGTAGTACCAGGGGGTCTGTAGTACTAGGGGGTCTGTAGTACCAGGGGGTCTGTAGTACTAGGGGGTCTGTAGTACCAGGGGGTCTGTAGTACTAGGGGGTCTGTAGTACCAGGGGGTCTGTTGTACCAGGGGGTCTGGAGTACCAGGGGGTCTGTAGTACTAGGGGGTCTGTAGTACCAGGGGGTCTGTAGTACTAGGGGGTCTGTAGTACTAGGGGGTCTGTAGTACCAGGGGGTCTGTAGTACCAGGGGATCTGATATCTTATATGATATTTCTTATATGGAATCTTATATGATAACTTATATGATATTTATGATATGATATAAATGATAACTTATATTATATCCATGATATGATATCGATGCTTTGATATCTATATTGTATCTTTGATAACTTATATGATATCTATAAAATGATATCTATGGTATGATATCTATGATAACTTATATGATCTCAAGAGTCAAGATTTGTATTTGCCATATGCAAAAAGTACAATGAAATGCTTACTCCCCATTCCCTCAAGACTAAGACTTTTCTAAAACACAATACTATAAAAATACTATCCACAATAAAAATAACAATAAAAATAACAATATGGTGACTGATGGATGATACGTACATGTGTTGAATTGTGATGTGATATGATATTTATGATATGATATCTATGATAACATGATATATATGATAACTTCTAGGATATCTATGCTATGATATACAGTATATGATATGATATCTATGATCACTTATATGATATCTATGATATGATATCTATGGTATGATATATATAATAACTTAGATGATATCTATCTTAGTTATCATACTTGATGGTTCTCAGCCTCGATGGTTCTCAGCCTCGATGGTTCTGAGCTTTGATGGTTCTCAGCTTTGATGGTTCTCAGCCTTGATGGTTCTCAGTCTTGATGGTTCTGAGCCTCGATGGTTCTCAGCCTTGATGGTTCTGAGCTTTGATGGTTCTGAGCTTTGATGGTTCTCAGCCTCGATGGTTCTCAGCCTCGATGGTTCTGAGCCTCGATGGTTCTGAGCTTTGATGGTTCTCAGCCTCGATGGTTCTGAGCTTTGATGGTTCTCAGCCTCGATGGTTCTGAGCCTTGATGGTTCTCAGCCTCGATGGTTCTCAGCATCTCGGGATCATGGTAGAAGCGATCTCGTTCTGATCCCTGTCTTGCTTTTAACAAAGCTTGTGAATTCTACCAAAAACTCTGAAGCTGAGTTGAAAGACAATGATGTCCAGAAGCTCAACAAATGACAGCAGCCCCCCAGCCCAGAGCAGGAAGAGACCTTCCTAATGTTGAAGGACTGTAGCCCCCCCAGCCTAGAGCAGGTAGAGACCCTCTTAATGTGGAAGGACTGTAGCCCCCCAGTCCAGAGCAGGCAGAGACCATCTTAATGTGGAAGGACTGTAGCCCACCCAGCCTAGAGCAGGAGGAGACCCTCTTAATGTGGAAGGACTGTAGCCCCCCAGTCTGGAGCAGGAGAGACCTTCTTAATGTGGAAGGACTGTATCCCCCCAGTCTGGAGCAGGAAGAGACCCTCTTAATGTTGAAGGACTGTAGCCCCCCAGTCCGGAGCAGGAAGGGACCTTCTTAATGTTGAAGGATTGTCTGCAACTGAAGAAATGGGAAACTGTTATAACCTGTATAACTGTATAACCACCACGCTTCAGAGACACCAAAGAAGAAGCCTCGATGGTTCTCAGCTTCCAGGGTTCTCAGCCTCGCTTGTCGTCACGGATAAAGGTTTTGATGAATGTAGACCGACTGTTCCGTCGTTAACCAACTGTGGAGGAGACTCTAGCTAACGTATAATTTGAGCTTCACATGTCACATCACGTCTCCCCGGTGGAAACTCTGTCTAAAACTCAAACCCGCTCAGCCTCCACATGGCCTCGGAAGGAGGCCAGCGCCTCGGAGGGGAAGCCCGGGCGGTTGAAGGAGACCCGGAATAGAAACAAGACCCGAACACATTCCTCTGGCTCCCGCCAGGACATTCCCCTACACGGCTCGGCCCAGAGGAGTCCTGGTCCTCCGGGCCGGTCCCGGTCCTGTTCCCCACCAGACGGCGGTGGTGGCGGGTGTGGCCGGAACGGGCCCTGCGGACGCTGGCCCCGGGGCCTCCGGTCTGCCCGCGACCACACTCCCAGATGGGCAGGAAACACAGGAAATACTGAGGCTTTGCTGAGGCCTCCACTGGAAACATGTCATTAGAATCGCTTACCAACTGTATTCACTTTTACCGCCAGGCAGGCGATACCGCAGTATCAAGTGCCGCACAAATAGACAAAAAAATAAAAAAATAAACCTCACTTAAGTACTTAATTACAACTTACTCAACTAAAAGAAACTAAACCTCACTTAACTACGACTAACTAAAGTAAAATAAATAAACCTCACTTAACTACGACAAACTAAACTTAAAGAAACTCAGATAAACTAAACTGAGCTCAAACAGTACTAGAAGTGCTGGAGGTGAGTCAGTACTGGAGGTGAGTCAGGTCTGGAGGTGAGTCAGTAGAGTAGTGGAGGTGAGTCAGGTCTGGTGATGAGTAAGGAGTAGTTGAGGTGAGTCAGTAGTGAAGGTGAGTCAGTGCTGGAGGTGAGTCAGTACTGGAGGTGAGTCAGTGCTGGAGGTGAGTCAGTACTGGAGGTGAGTCAGTGCTGGAGGTGAGTCAGTACTGGAGCTGAGTCAGTACTGTGAGTCAGGAGAGTAGTGGAGATGAGTCAGTACTGGACTAGTACCGGCGTGTAACGCTGGGAATATGGAGGAATATACAGACCATCGTCACTGCCAAGCGGGAGTATAAGGTCAGAGTGGAGGAGAAATTCAAGAGCCACAACGCGAGGGGTATGTGGCAGAGGCTGCAGATGATAACGAACTTCAGAGGGAGAACCAGTTGTGTAGAGAACTCCTCTACCTCCCTCCCAGGAGAGCTAAATACTTTTTTTGCTCGGTTCGACGTGAACGGCAGCCTGCCGAAGCCAGCGCCGCCTGAGGAGACACGACAATGATGGGCCTGATCGTCGGCGACGACGAGACAGCCTACAGGGAGGAGGTTGGATCGCTGGAGCTGTGGTGCCAGGAGAACAGCCTCGCCCTCAATGTCAAGAAGACCAAGGAGCTGATCGTGGACTACAGGAAGCAGAGAGGAGAGCACAGCCCTATCTCCATCGACGGTGTTGCAGTAGAGAGGGTCAACTGCTTCAAGTTCCTCTGCGTGCACATCTCCGAGGACCTCACATGGTCCACACAGGGGCCCAACAACGCCTGTATATCCTGAGAACATTCTATACCGGCACCATCGAGAGTGTTCTTACAGGGTGTATCACCGCCTGGTACGGGAACTGCACCGCACTAGAGCGCAGAGCGCTTCAAAGGGTGGTGCGGACGGCCCAGTATATCGTTGGAGGTGAGCTCCCCTCCCTCCTGGATATATACAACCAGCGGTGCGTGGCCAAGGCCAAACGTGTCATAAAGACATTGCCCACCAGCCACCAACTGTATTCACTTTTACCGTCAGGCAGGCGATACCGCAGTATCAAGTGCCGTACAAATTCAGCTTCCACAGTCAGGCCATCAGGCTGCTGAACAAGGGCGTATAGCATATAACAATGTATATTTTATTACATTGATTTATATATACATATTGCTCTTTTTCTGTGCCGAAATATTGCATTTTATAAATTGCTTTATACAGTTTTTAACTTATTTTATTCTATTCAGTTTTTTATTCTATTTTATCTTATTTTTATAACTGCTGTCTGTCGTCGGGTATTGCACATAAGATTATACTTGTGTAAACTGTGAAGTGAATAAACTTGACTTGACTTGACTTGAAGTGAGTCATTACTGGAGGTGAATCAGGGGAGTAGTGGAGGTGATCCAGCCTGTCTGTAAACCAGCCTGTCTGTGGACCAGCCTGTCTGTGAACCAGACGGCTGAGGGTCCTGGCAGAAGTGGAAGAGGACCTTGTTCCCAGGAGTGGAAGTGGTGTGTATGTATTTCTTTGTCTGTGTGTGTTATACTGTGTGTTAGTGTGTGCGTCATCCTGTGTGTATTTAGGGAGCTGAAACCACACTGGTCAGGATTTATGGAGTTTGAACAGAAGGACCGTCCACCATTCACAAGAGGAGGAAGAGGGGGAACCAAAGATCGTCTAACCCCGACCAGCTCCTTAATGACCAGTCTCTGTACCGTCTAACCCCGACCTGCTTGTTAATGACCCTTCTTTGTACTGTCTAACCCTACCTGCTCCTTAATGACCCATCTCTGTACTGTCTAACCCCTACCTACTCCTTAATGACCCGTCTCTATACCCTCTAACCCCTACCTGCTCCTTAATGACCCATCGCTGTACTGTCTAACCCCTACCTGCTCCTTAATGACCCGTCTCTGTACTGTCTAACCCCTACCTGCTCCTTAATGGCCCGTCTCTGAACCGTCTAACCCTACCTGCTCCTTAATGACCCGTCTCTGAACCGTCTAACCCCTACCTGCTCCTTAATGACCCGTCTATGTACCGTCTAACCCCTACCTGCTCTTTAATGACCCGTCTCTGTACCGTCTAACCCCTACCTGCTCCTTAATGACCCGTCTCTGTACCGTCTAACCCCTACCTGCTCCTTAACGACCCGTCTCTGTACCGTCTAACCCCTACCTGCTCCTTAATGACCCGTCTCTGTACTGTCTAACCCCTACCTGCTCCTTAATGACCCGTCTCTGTACCGTCTAACCCCTACCTGCTCCTTAATGACCCGTCTCTGTACCGTCTAACCCCTACCTGCTCCTTAATGACCCGTCTCTGTACTGTCTAACCCCTACCTGCTCCTTAATGACCCGTCTCTGTACTGTCTAACCCCTACCTGCTCCTTAATGACCTGTCTCTGTACTGTCTAACCCCTACCTGCTCCTTAATGACCCGTCTTTGTAATCAAAACAAAACACAACTTTTCATAAACTTTTAATCCAAAACTGCATGACTTTATTACAGTGGAAATGTTTTTGTTGTGTATACAAATCACCTCCGTGTGATTGTAACAATCACACGTTCACAGTCCATAAATAACAACAGCAACAAACAAACTACTACAAAACTACTTATATAAAAAATACTTTCAGAAACATTTTAAGATGAACAAACACGAAATGTAAACATAATAAATCATTGTATGAAATATATTTTCAGTACGTGATAAATTAAAGGAACAGTACTTTGGACCCAGCTATATATATATATATGTATACTCTGGTAGTAGAGGAGCTCCATCTGATTGGTCCTCAAGACAGACCGTTCAGTTCCCTTGAGAACCTCACACTCACACAACTTATCAATGGAGTCTTTGGTCCATTCATGAATGTCTGGTCTAACGTGGTCTGGGAATGTTGTGGAGAAACAAATAAAGGCTGGGAGAGACGGGAACCGAAGCGTAACGAAGCCCCGGGGAGAGACTGTAACTCTGGTGTCCACACGGGGGACCGCGCTACCTGGGATGGAAATAACTCACCAGCTTTCCCACCCATCAAAATGAGTGAGGCTGCTTGTGCAGCAGTGCTAAATCCTTCAGCGCCAGCCCTGCTGTAAGTCAGCGGGTGGAGGAAGGGAGGCGGAGGAAGGGAGGTGGAGGTCGGACTAGAACAACAGGCTGCCTCAGAAAAGCTTCCTCGACCAGACTGGAGGAACCTCAGTAAATGATGACGACTGGACCGTCTTCAAGTCACCAACACACGGCAGGAGGTCATTTATTACTGTCTATCTGTCTGTCTGTCTGTCTGTCTGTCTGGACACAATACCTCCTTCATGTGGAAGAACACAGTTTGTGTCTGTCTGTCAGGACACAATATCTCTACATGTAGAAGAACACAGTCTGTCTGTCTGTCAGGACACAATATCTCTACATGTGGAAGAACACAGTCTGTCTGTCTGTCTATCTGTCTGTCTGTCCGGACACAATATCTCTACATGTGGAAGAACACAGTCTGTCTGTTTGTCTATCTGTCTCTGTCCGGACACAATATCTATAAATGTGGAAGAACACAATCTGTCTGTCTGTCTGTCTGTCTGTCTGGACACAACATCTCTACATGTGGAAGAACACTGTCTGTCTGTCTGTCTGGACACAACATCTCTACATGTTGAAGTAAATCTGCAGAACTGAAGTCAATCTCTTAAAACGTGTCCAAAGAAGGACGGAGGAAGGAGACACTTCTCTTTGTTTTCTTGGTGTACGTAATGCTGCACCACCTCATGTTCTCCTGGTGGTGCTCAGACACGGTGTCCAGGAGGTACCTGGTGGTGCTAACAGACCTCTGTCTCTCCATGGACATTCTCCATGTGGACCTTCAGGTAGTCGTTGCGTGTGAACTTCTTGTGGCAGAGGATACACTCAGCCATCGGCCGGTTGGGGTTGTGAGTCAGTTTGTGTCTGCTGAGCATCTTCTTCAGGCTGAAGGACAGGTCACACACCTAGGAGACAGGACAAGGGGTTGAGTGAAAAACAGGTCACACACCTAGGAGACAGTACAAGGGGTTGAGTGAAGGACAGGTCACACACCTTGGAGAAAGGAGACTCACAGTAGGACCCAGGCCTGTTTAACCCTTGGACCTTGCTTACCAACGTCTTCCACACAAGACGTCTTGTCCAATGAACCTCTGGAGGTTTCATCACGGACAAAAGAAACCGGGGGATGTTCGGTTAATGGCGTCCAAGAGGCGTTTGGCGAGGAGACAAATGTTTTTTTTTCCAGAGAATGTGTTGAACATCCATCATACATAAGACCTTCTCCGTTCTGTCGTCATCTTCTATCCATCACCCTAATCCCTGCAGAACGTCTGTGCAACATACAGGTTCTTACAGATGTGTTTTAGAGACGTGAGGACGTTGGACGCTGTTTGAATCTCTTGAACACAACAAAGCATCAGTCTGAGGGACCATCGGTTACCCTCAGAAGAACCTCCTCAATCTAAATCTTCTACTGCCGCATGGGGGTTAGCGAAGACAATGCATCTTCTGATTACATCTCCTGTCTAGCTCTCTCTCTACCCCTTCTCTCTCTCCACTGTCCTGTCTAGCTCTCTCTCTACCCCTTCTCTCTCTCCACTGTCCTGTCTAGCTCTCTCTCTACCCCTTCTCTCTCTCCACTGTCCTGTCTAGCTCTCTCTCTACCCCTTCTCTCTCTCCACTGTCCTGTCTTTCCCCACTTTCCTGTCTAGCTCTCTCTACTCTACTCTCTCTCTCCGCTGTCCTGTCTCTCTCCACTGTCCTATCTAGCTCTCTCTACTCTACTCTCTCTCTCTCTGCTGTCCTGTCTCTCTCCACTGTCCTGTCTAGCTCTCTCTACTCTACTCTCTCTCTCTCCACTGTCCTGTCTCTCTTCACAGTCCTGTCTCTCTTGACTGTTCTGTCTCTCTCTTCACGGTCCTGTCTCTCTCTTCACTGTTCTGTCTCTCTCTGCACTGTCCTGTCTCTCTCTCTTTCTCTCACTCCACTGCCCTGTCTCTTCACTGTGCTGTCTCTCTCTCCAATGTATTTCTCTCTACTCTCCTGTCGTTCTCCACTGTCCTGTCTATGTCTCTCTACTCTCCTGTCTCTCTCCACTGTCCTGTCTCTCTATCATCTGTCCTGTCTCTCTCCACTCCTCTGTCCTGTCCTGTCTATACCAGCACCAAAGCCCATAAGCCCATAGTTAAGAACCTAAAACAACGTTACTAATCCGTCGAGGGGGTGTACTGGAACAGTCCCTGATCTTTGATGATGATGATGTCATCACAGAACGGTCCAACGAAGGACCGGCTGGCCCACTTCACAACAGTTTGGTTCTGATCCGTACCGCGATGTTCCCTTTAAGACACCACACTGTTCCACTGAGTCAAGGAACCAACGCGAAGCCCTGCCAAGAACAGTCGAGTCCTCCTACAACATATATATAAATATACTGTATATACTATATTATAGTGTTGGGTAACACAGTACGGGGACTCACTATGCAGCTCGTATGGCGTTAAACGTTCTTCTATTTGAAAGGCGATCCGCTGTACGGGAACAATGTTGACATTCTCCGTACGTCAAAAGATCTTCTGACGAGCAGGAACCAGATCTGAAACCAGATGTTCCCGGACCATGTTCGGGTGGTTCACATCTCGCCGAGGAGCAACTCAACCCTCTTGTTGAGAAAAACACTCCAGGAATTACACAAGTCTTTTATCCACCGCTTGGAGATCAGAACAATCACTTCCACATGGGAGAGACTCTCTTCTCCCAGAGGACACCGTCAACACAGACTGCAGAAGAGGACTCTGGGATATGACCCAGAGACAGAGAGGTGGGGACAGAGGATGTCCCCCTGAGGAACATGTGGCCATCTTCTGGTGGGGAGACTCAGACTGGAGGCTCTCTGTGGCATGGAGGCTGAGAGTAGAGAACTAAAGGGTTCAGTAAGACCAGCTCTTAGTTTAGAGGATTACCTCCTTCATGTTTCTTAGAGGGTTCTGAAGGTTTGAGCCTCTCAGAGCCTGGTGTGGTGTCATCTCAGGGTTTAGGGCTTCAGGTTCTGAGGTTCTGAGACTAAGCGGCTTAACGCTCTGAACTAAGGCCTCGGTCGCCGTCGCCCCGGTTCACCGTGGTGATGAGTCGTTGTTATATCGTTCTTGATGACCCAGAGGAACATTTGAGTTCAGTATTCGTATCTCCACCACCATGACAGCCAGACCATAATCCAGAGAACCACCTGCAGGTCCATCTCTCAGGGACTAGTTATGAACCGCTGGTTATAGTTACAGTTATAGTTACAGTTATATTAACAGAACCAGCTGGTCTGCAGATCCTAAAAGACGAGATTACCGTAGATTAGAGTAGATTGTATGATATAAATTTAGATAATATGATATTAGACGAGATGATGGAATATTAGATCAGATAATTTAATATTAGATCATATGAGATTATATAAAATAAGATTAGATATTATAATATTTCATGCTAGATTAGATTAGATATAATATTAGATCAGATTATATCCTATTATATGATCTAATATTAGATTTGTGATATATAATATGATTTAATATTAGATTATTGATAAAATGATAGAAAAATGATATTACATTTGTGATATAATGTTATATGAGATGATATTAGATTAGTGATATAATGTTATATGATATAATATTAGAACAGATGATATAATGTTACATGAGATGATATCAGATTAGTGATATAATGTTACATGAGATGATATTAGATTAGTGATATCATGTTATATGAGATGATATGAGATGACAGACTTACGTCACACTGGAAGGGTTTTTCTCCGGTGTGTGTCCTCATATGTTCATCCAGACCTCTCTTCTGGCTGAACGCCTTGTGACACTGACTGCATTTATAGGGCTTCTCCTGCACACACACACACACACACACACACACACACACTTGTAAGACAATGTTTTTGTGTAGTTGGTGTAATTCAAGATTCAAGATTCAAGATTTGCCATATGCAAACATTTGCCATGTACAATGGAATGCTTTCTCCCCCTTCTACATATGAATTCCCTACAACCTAACACTATATGCTATACTATGTACTATATTCTTTACTTAACTTAAACTATACAACACTATACTATAACAATACTGTACACAATAAAAATAACAATAAAGTGACTGATGGATGATATACACATGTGTTGAATTGTGCATAAAGCATATAAAAGCATTTAAAAGTTACAGTAGTGCAGCAGCATCATGAATACAGTGCAGTACAGTGCAGTACAGTGCAGTAACTGTAATGAGTCCAGAAAGTCCAGCAGAAGTATGATAGTGTATGATAGTGTAATGTTAATGATAATGTTATGATAGTAGCAGCACTCCTAGCAGTTCAGTAGGTCACTGCCTGTGGATACAAACTATCCTTGAACCTGCTAGTCCTTGTGCGGATGCTGTGAAACCGGCAACCGGACGGTAGGGGGGAGAAGAGATGGAGCCCAGGGTGGTTGTGGTCCTTTACGATGGACATGGCCTTCTTCTGACATCTGGTCCTAAAGATCTCCTCAATGCATGGAAGTGCACACCCAATGATCTTTTCTGCCGTCCTCTAAACCCTCTGGAAGGCTTTCTTGTCCTGTGCAGTGGTGTTGCCGTACCACACGGTGAGGACACTCGTCAGGACGCTCTCCACGGTGCCACCGGTTTCCACCGGTGTCCCGTCCAGGCTGATGGTGGAGTCGGTGCCCCGGTGGCTCCTGAAGTCCACCATGAGCTCCTTAGTCTTGCTGACATTCAGTGCGAGGATGTTGTCGTGTATCGCGTCAGACGGACTAATCTCTGTCCTCCCTTATCAGACTGTGGTGTCGTCTGCAAACTTGATAATCAGATTATTGCTGTGTGGGGTATTTGGTGTATTTGGTGTATTTGATGTATTTGTGTTTTTGATGTATTTGTGTATTTGTGTAGAAGGTCGGTCTCCTTTAGTGTGAGAGGCTTGTGAAGAGGGAACCTCTGGTCTGGAGATTGCTGAACAACATCACTTCCTATCTGTCCTCCTTCTCTCTCCTCTCCCTTTTCCTCCCTCTCCTCCCCCTCCCTGCTCTCCGCCCTCCGCCCTCCTCCCCCACACCTCCTCCTCCGCCTCCCTGCTTTCCCCCCCCTCCCCACCTCCCCACACCCCTCCTCCGCCCCTGCTTCCCCCCCTCCCCCACCTCCCCACACCCCTCCTCCGCCTCCCTGCTTCCCCCCCCTCCCCACCTCCGCCTCCCTGCTTTCCCCCCCCTCCCCCACCTCCCCCTCCTGTCAGTGTCCCAGTCAGGATGTTGTTCCATCAGAACAATAACGTCAGACTGCTGTGTGGACATTCCTGCACGCGCTCAGTAGAGCAGCAAGGACCACCTCCATGGTAGGAGGAGGAAGAGGGGGGAGGAGGAGGAGGAGAGGAGGAAGGGCAGAAGAGGAGGATGAAGGGGAGGAAGAGGAGGAGGAGAAGAAAAAGGAGGAGTGGAGGAAGGGGAGGAGGAGAGGAGGAGGAGAAGAAAAAGGAGGAGAGGAGGAGGAAGGGGAGGAGGAGGAAGGGGAGGAGGAGAGGAGGAGGAAGGGGAGGAGGAGAGGAGGAGGAGGAAGGGGAGGAGGAGAGGAGGAGGAGGAGAGGAGGAGGAAGGGGAGGAGAGGAGGAGGAGGAGAGGAGGAGGAAGGGGAGGAGGAGAGGAGGAGGAGAGGAGGAGGAAGGGGAGGAGGAGAGGAGGAGGAAGGGGAGGAGGAGAGGAGGAGGAGGAGAGGAGGAGGAGAGGAGGAGGAAGGGGAGGAGGAGAGGAGGAGGAAGGGGAGGAGGAGGAAGGGGAGGAGGAGAGGAAGAGGAAGGGGAGGAGGAGAGGAGGAGGAGAGGAGGAGGAAGGGGAGGAGGAAGGGGAGGAGGAGAGGAGGAGGAAGGGGGGAGGGGAGAGAGGAGGGAGAAGGGAGGAGGAGAGGAGGCGTGTTGATTTCCTCCCCTCCTGACAGCCCTGACTGATAAAGCCTCCCTCTCCATTTACAGCTTAGTTGTCATGGGAACGGCGGTGAATGCAGGAAGCCAGGGTCCTGGGAAACCAGCTATCTGGTGGGCGGGGCAAGGAGCAGCCAATCACACCAGATATGAGATTCACTGGCTGTGTGTGTGTGTGTGTGTGTGTGTGTGTGTGTGTGTGTGTGTGTGTGTGTGTGTGTGTGTGTGTGTGTGTGTGTGTGTGTGTGTGTGTGTGTGTGTGTGTGTGTGTGTGTGTGTGTGTGTGTGTGTGTGTGTGTGTGTGTGTGTGTGTGTGTGTGTGTGTGTGTTAGGGTGAGCATACATGTCACACACACACACACACACGACTGTCATGAGTTTGTGATGTGCGTGTGTGTGTGACAGACCTTAAGTGTGTGTTTGTGTGTGTATGTCAGTCTTGGATCCACTGCTCTAGTTTGCCACTGCTCTATTGGTCAAAGGTCACCCGACACATGGACAGACTTAGGTGATGCGGTGTACCCAGAATGCACCAGTCCCTGACCCTGGTAACGCACAACATCTGTACCTGCTGACCTTCACTCTCAGGCAGCTGTTTCACCCTTGACCTCTGACCTCTGACCTCCGGCGCGGACCTCTCTCCGGCCTCGAGGACGGGAGTTAGTTTGTTTACAGAGAGAACCTTGGGTCTTCGGTTCCACAGGAAACATTGTGGTTGTGATAAGGAACGTCTCTTCAGCGGCCCCTCCTGTACCTCACTTCTCAGGGTAGCGTTGTTACAGTGCAGTGGTGCAGCTGTTTTGCAGTGAAAACATGTCTCATAGCATCATTGTCGTGTGGCAGTGGTGAACTTACGTGTGAGTGTGTGTGTGTGTGTGTGTGTGTGTGTGTGTGTCAGTACTTACGCGGGTATGTGTGCGGATGTGCATCTTCAGTCCATCATTCTTGCTGAAGGCCTTGTCGCAGTACGGACACTGGTACGGCCGCTCTCCTGGAGGAGGAGGAGGAGGAGGAGGAGGAGGAGGAGGAGGAGGAGGAGGAGGAGGAGCATGAGATCCTTGAGGAACATAACATCTACAGCCACACACACACACTTTGATGATGGAAACCTGATCACACCACGTGTGTGTGTGTGTGTTTCTCCTGCCCTGTGAGGCCCCTGGATGAAGCTCAGTCTGATGACCCCCAGAACAGACCTTCAATAACCTGACTCCATCTTGGTTCCTACAGAGATAGCCAGTAGCAGCAATCGCTAGTAGCAGCGATAGCTAGTAGCAGCGTAAGCTCGCTACAGCGTTAGTTAGCTACTAGTCACCAGCGGCCTGAGGCGCAGCTCATCTAGTATCAGCTAGCCACCGGGGCTAGCTCCACGCAGGGTTAGCTAACCCTGGCCATGTAGCGGACGGCGGCGGCGAGCTAGCTAAAGTATGTGCAGCTTAACCCAGGACAGGATCAAAGGCCTCCAGTGGAGCTGTAGAGGCGATATCTGACAGGAGATGACAGCCTGTCAGTCAGACGGCCGTCCACAGGTGGGGCTGGTTACTGAACTGATCGTGGGTCAGATAGGAGAACCATCGCTGTTCTGAGAACAGACGCTCAGAACCACAACTTAGAGGCACCACGTTTCAGACGGAGAACGGCAGAACGCGGCCGTCCAGAACCTTCTGGGTTCAGTTTACTAAAAGCAGAACGACTCAGGGTCTTAACCTTAAGGTAACTTCTAACGTTACGTATTCATCACAGGATCGGAACCAAGACGGAATTTAACCCATTAGCGGAGGAACCGGCTGGCGTTGGGCGGGCGCTAATGGAATCAGAGACGGTAAATAGAGAGTTAGTAAACACAAGAGCTCCCGGGGGAGCGAGGAGAAGCGGGTAACTTAATAACACTCAGAGCTGCACGTTGGTTGAGCTCTAATTCCTCGTCCACTTTCAGCCCTTAATCTCCCCTTAGTGGCTAATTGTTACAGGTCCATGTAATATCACACAATAACAACACAATCTTCTGGTTCCTTGCTGTTGTGAGTCTAGTTAAGTTACATCTCCCCTGTGTCCTTCACAAAGGCCTAGCGTAGTACTCGGCCTAGCCAACATGTGATACAGTGATAGTGATAGACTCTTACATGTGATAGTGATAGACTCTTACATGTGATAGTGATACTCTTACATGTGAGACAGTGAT
>CM051004.1:4852127-4864627 GCA_027704905.1 Muraenolepis orangiensis | reverse complement strand
AGCAGGAGGAGCAGCAGGAGGAGCAGCAGCAGGAGGAGCAGCAGGAGGAACAGGAGGAGGAGCAGCAGGAGGAGCAGCAGGAGGAGCAGCAGGAGGAGGAGCAGGGGAGAGGAGGAGGAGCAGCGAGGAGGAGCAGCAGGGGAGGAGCAGGGGAAGGAGGAGCAGCAGGAGGAGCAGCAGGAGGAGGAGCAGGGGAAGGAGGAGGAGCAGCAGGAGGAGCAGCAGGAGGAGCAGGAGGAGCAGCAGGAGAGGTGGGGTTGGTTAAAGAGCTTAGTGACAGGGACAACATGTCAACAGTTTTATTTACATAACAACAACGTTTTATGATGGAGGCATTCCTGGTCCTGGTCTCCATGGAGACCAGCGCTGGTCTCCTCTTTGTCTCAACTTTATTTTCTCTCCACAAAAACACAACAAACAAAACGTCGGCCTATAGAACGAGGCCACAGATTTACAGCCGGCAAGGGGTCAGAGGTCGTGCTGCGGGAGGCTGCCTTCAAGTGCCTCTTTTATTCTCTTTCAGACGTCTCCCCCCCACGTCTCTCTCTTCCTCTCTCTCTCTCTCTGTCACTCTCTCTCTCTCTCTCTGTCTGTCTCTTCCCCTCTCTCCCCTCTCCTCTCTCTCTCTCTCACCCTCCCCTCTCCCCTCTCCCCTCTCCTCTCTCTCTCTCTCACCCTCCCCTCTCCCCTCTCCCCTCTCTCTCTCTCACCCTCCCCTCTCTCTCTCTCTCACCCTCCCCTCTCTCTCTCTCTCTCTCTCTCTCTCTCTCTCTCTCTCTCTCTCTCTCTCTCTCTCCCTCTCTTTTCAACATATGCATTCACTAACTAGACATTGGCATGTGATTACACGCACACACACAAACACACACACACACACACTCACACACACAAAAACACACACACACACACACATGTTTACGTACTAGACATCCATTTGTTATTTAGAAACAGGGACTTGGAAGCTAGTTTGAATACGTTTTTACAAGTGCTAGCATGTGCACGTCCACCTAGCATGTTCTAACATTAGCAAAGAGGTTCTTAATGAGTGACATCACTCCTTGTTCACTCCTGACTGTACGTAACTAGTAACTAGCTCACTAACTAACTCACTAGTAACTTGTGACAAGTTACGTAATGCTGAGTAATTATTATTATATATATTTATACCAACACCTAAGCAGCCACAACAGAATGGGACAACATGTGTGTGTGTGTGTGTGTGTGTGTGTGTGTTAGCTAAGGAAACAGGAATGTGTGTATCTGAACAACCTCACTGACTGCGTGCCTGTAGCTGGGGAAAGTGTCACTAGCACAAGCGTAAATGCTAGCGACGGCTGGTATGGATAACATGGCGGTTTCCGACCACACGGCCACCATCCAAGCTGTGGGTCACGTGACGTAACTGTTACGTCACGTGACGTAACTGTTACGTCACGTGATTGGCTTACTGACCTGTGTGGCTGCGGATGTGGACCCTTAGCGTTCCGTTGCTGGCGAACTTCTGTCCGCAGTACGGACAGATCTTCTCCTTCTCCCCGGTGTGAGTCTGAGAGGGAGGAGACATGTGGCGGTCGTTAGCACAGCGTTAGCATCTAACCCCACATCTTGACCCCGTTAGCTTGATAGCGCTTCACCATCACAACACGGCGGACGGACCAGGACTTTGATCTGAGGACACTTTCAGATATGAAACCTCACGGCCTCTTCAACCTCTGATGAGAAGCTTCTGATGAGACGTTCTGTGACGTTTGGAAGACAGTGAGAGAGTCTGCAGACCGTAGGGAGCTAGGGGGTTAGGGGATTAGGAGGCTAGGGAGCTAGGGAGCTAGGGATCTAGGGAGCTAGGGAGCTTATCCCACCATGCCCAGGGAATGGGGAGTACGCATTCCATTGTACTTGTTGCATATGGTAATTAAAACATCTTGAATCTTGCATCTCTTGAAGGTAGCAGGTAGCCTGGACTGTCCTTCAATAAGAGTCTTTATCTCCTCCTCTGCTGGACAGTTAAAAATGGTTGAACTTTCTTGTACCTTGTTTTACCCTCTTCTTGTAGCTCCTCCCCTTCTCCCCTCCGCACTGTCACTAGCCACACCCCTCCCCCTTCACTAGCCACGCCCCCTTAGGGATGTTGAAAGGTTCCTGCCCTGAATTCATTTCCTCCAAAGTAAACACTAGCGTGTGACTCTGAGGGAGAGAGACAGTTTCAACTGACTGGACACACATACACACACACACACACTACCCCCCCCCCCCTCTACACACACACACACACTACCCTCCCCCCCCCCCTCTACACACACACACACAACCCCCCCCCCACACACACCACACACACACACACACACACACTACCCCCCCCCCTCTACACACACACACACACACACACACACACACACACACAACCCCCTCCCCCCCACACACACCACACACACACACACTACCCCCCTCAACACATCAACACGCACACACACACTCGTGTACTCTCTGAAACAGACACAGACTCTTAAACACGCATACACGTCCCATGTGTTGTGTATGCGTGACACACGTGCACTCAGTCTTCAGAGCCGTGCAGCAGATGTCCCGCTAGCTGCTGGTTGGTCAGATAAACAACAGAAAGATTCAAGAGCCGTGCACGTCAACGCTAACAAAACCTGTGTGTGTGTGTGTGTGTGTGTGTGTGTGTGTGTGTGTGTGTGTGTGTGTGTGTGTGTGTGTGTGTGTGCATGTCCATGCACACACACACACACACACACACACACACACACACACACACACACACACACACACACACACCTAGTGCTCTCATGTGTGACCCATCATGTTGCTGAGCGGGACACACCTGGAGCGACGCGTCCTCTTGACATCTGGGAGCAACACGCACAAGGACACGCTTTACTGTACGCCGAAAAACCGGTCTGGTCCTCATCTGGGGAAAGCCAAACATCCAGAACCTTCTCCTTGTTTACCGAGCTTCTTAAAAGGCTTGTCGGAAAAACAGGGCAGATCTAAAGCGCCCGGGCCTCCCTTTAGCACGGCGTGTCACCGCGTCCGGGGAGGGTCTTGACTGACGGGTTAAAGCGATCGCAGGTGTCCCGTCCGTCAGAACCCATCAGAACCCCCGGCCCGCGCCAGGCCCACACCAGGCCCGCGGGGCGAGTCGCGGTCTCCGTGGTGATGTGTCTTTCATCCGGGTCGGGGGTCCCGGCGGGCCCCTCGTTGTAATGGGTTCACCCGGGACCCCGTCTCTCAGAACCCTACCGGACGCTGTCGCCACCCGCCCCCCCCCCCCCCCCCTCCCCCACAAACCGCTCGGCTTTGATCTGCGGCGTGGACCTGGTACCGGGGTCCGGGACCCCGCGGCGTGGACCTGGTCCCGGGGCCGGGGACAGCACTGATCGACACCACCTCAGACCCGGCTATCTGAGCCCAGACTTACTGTCCGATGTGTCAGAAACACTTCCAGGCCTCCAGGAAGACCCCAGCGGGGGATCCTTCTAGACTCTGGGCTTCCTCCTTTTCATGTCTTGTTGTTCGCTCTCTCTCTCTATTAAATTGTGTCAAATAACACATTGTTCTGGTTAGTTCTAGTGTGTCTTTGTTGCCTTCACACTGTCTGTGTGCTGGGTGTAGCTTCATGTGGTATCGGTTTTGGTAGTTTAGAAGACATCATGTTAAACCTGTCGGTCTGCGGTCATCTCTTTATTCAAGTGGTCTGAGGAGAGCTCAGACCTTCAGTCTTGCTGTTTACTTCTGATTGTCCGTTACCTTCTTGTGGCTCTTGAGGACGGAGGGTGTGACGAAGGCCTTCTCACACAGGTCACACTTGTACTTCTTGTGTCCCTCGTGTACCACCTGGATGTGGACGTTCAGCGTGTCCTTCCTCTTGAACGTGGCGTCACACTGGTCGCACTTGAAGGTGCGTTCGCCTGCGAGGAGAAAGAAAAGAGAGAGAGAGAATGCAGGTCAGACGTCTGAATGAAAAGCAATCATACGCAGAAGGGAACAGCTCTCCACAGGGGGGGGCTCTGCTGAACACGCTCTCCACAGGGGGGGGGTCTGTTGTCCACCTTCTATTACGCTTCCTATTGTACTCTGCAGGTTTCTGTCCAGAGCTGCAGCTCAACAGGGAGCAGAGAACCACCGGGTCAACCGGAGCTGTCAGCCAGAACTGTTGAACTGTTCTCTTTTACATGTTTGAAACAAACGCAGCCTGGTTGCTTGTTAGTGAGTTACATATTGTTCTTTTGTTTGCCAACTTATTGTACTTTTACCTGAGCACTGGCTCAGTTCTTTGAGATTTGAAGGAGGAATGAAATGCACTTTTGATTCCTGGTGACGAGTTGTTCTCTTACCTTCCTTTGTTGAAACACACTATTGTAAGTCGATTTGGATAAAAGCGTCTGCTAAATGACTGTAATGTAATGAAGACCCCAGAGACCCCTATAAAGCCTCACTCCACACTCTCTGGTCCTGCAGTGTGTGTGTGTGTGTGTGTGTGTGTGTGTGTGTGTGTGTGTGTGTGTGTGTGTGTGTGTGTGTGTGTGTGTGTGTGTGTGTGTGTGTGTGTGTGTGTGTGTGTGTGTGTGTGTGTGTGTGTGTGTGTGTGGAAGGTATGTGTGGTATGGAGGGTACACACATATATACGAACACACGCACGCGCACACACACACACACATACACACACACACACACACACACACGGTGTTGCAGATGAAAGGCTGACTCACGCCTCCAGTGTGTCAGGTGATCCTTTATTTATCAAGGATCACCACCGGTGACCTTTGACCCCCTTCTAGGTGCACAGTTTTTTTCATTTTAAAACTAAGAAAGTAGAAAGTAGCAGCTGTAAGACCACCACTTAAAGACTCAAATAACAGTTGAGTCCTGGAGACACACCGGCAGGTAGGGGTTAGACGGTACAGAGACGGGTCATTAAGGAGCAGGTAGGGGTTAGACCAGGGGTTCCCAACCGCCGGGCCGCGGACCGGTACCGGGCCGTGGAGGTGTTACTGCCGGGCCGCGAAACAGCTGTGTGTTTATCATCATATTTGACTCAAATAATTTGAGTATAGGTGAACGGCGGGCGGTATAATCTATATATAGAGATTATATATATAGTATAATCTATATATATAGATTATATAGCGGTATATATGGGCGGTATAATCTATATATATATAGATTAAATATATATCGGCGGCATAACGAGAGACTTTCAGTTGCACGCGCTACTAAAGAGACTACGCGCTAGTGATGTGTCGGTTAGACAGTACATAGACGGGTCCTTAATGAGCAGGTAGGGGGTTAGGGGTTAGACAGTACAGAGACGGGTCATTAAGGAGCAGGTAGGGGTTAGACGGTATAGAGACAGGTCATTAAGGAGCAGGTAGGGGTTAGACAGTACAGAGACGGGTCATTAAGGAGCAGGTAGGGGTTAGACGGTACAGAGACGGGTCATTAAGGAGCAGGTAGGGGTTAGACGGTACAGAGACGGGTCATTAAGGAGCAGGTAGGGGTTAGACAGTACAGAGACAGGTCATTAAGGAGCAGGTAGGGGTTAGACAGTACAGAGACGGGTCATTAAGGAGCAGGTAGGGTTTGACAGTACAGAGACGGGTCATTAAGGAGCAGGTAGGGGTTAGACGGTACATAGACGGATCATCAAGGAGCAGATAGGGGTTAGACAGTACATAGACGGGTCCTTAATGAGCAGGTAGGGGGTTAGGGGTTAGACAGTACAGAGACGGGTCATTAAGGAGCAGGTAGGGGTTAGACGGTACAGAGACGGATCATCAAGGAGCAGATAGGGGTTAGACAGTACAGAGACGGGTCATTAAGGAGCAGGAAGGGGTTAGGCAGTACATAGACGGGTCCTTAATGAGCAGGTAGGGGGTTAGGGGTTAGACAGTACAGAGACAGGTCATTAAGGAGCAGGTAGGGGTTAGACAGTACAGAGACGGGTCATTAAGGAGCAGGTAGGGGTTAGACGGTATAGAGACGGGTCATTAAGGAGCAGGTAGGGGTTAGACAGTACAGAGACAGGTCATTAAGGAGCAGGTAGGGGTTAGACAGTACAGAGACGGGTCAATAAGGAGCAGGTAGGGGTTAGACGGTACAGAGACGGGTCATTAAGGAGCAGGTAGGGGTTAGACGGTACAGAGACGGGTCATTAAGGAGCAGGTAGGGGTTAGACAGTACAGTGTACAACGGGGGCATGGTGTTGTGCAGGGGGGATTGTGGGTTAATGAGGAGCTGGTGGTTTAAACTAAACTACAAGAGGAACGTTGAGCAGTGTAACGAAGTGAGAACCGTGAGAACACTGGTTGTTTTTTAGTACCGTGAGCGGAATGTTCCCCAGTAATTAACACACAAGGGTTTTAAGAACTGTAATGAAGCAGTGATGTGGCGGACAAGTTAAAAACAGACGTCTTCAAACAGAACCAAACAGCACCAGACGGTCCCCCAGAACCGCGCTCTGCTCCAGTGGTGAGCGTCTGTGACATCACAACTTGTGTGCGTGAGATTGGTCGGTGACGAGACACATCATGAATTATGCATGAATGAATTAGCATGAATTATGATCTCATATCACATCGCTTCTGAAGGATTTGTCTGAATGCCTGAGAATTAATCAAATGTTTAGAACTGTACTAGATGAGTACTAGATGAAAGTGCTAGATGAGTGTACTAGATGAGTACTAGATGAGTACTAGATGAGTGTACTAGATGAGTACTAGATGAGTGAATTAGATGAGTACTAGATGAGTGTACTAGATGAGTACTAGATGAGTGTATTAGATGAGTACTAAATTAGTGTACAAGATGAGTACTAGATGAGTGTATTAGATGAGTACTAGATGAGTGTATTAGATGAGTACTAGATGAGTGTACTAGATGAGTACTAGATGAGTGTACTAGATGAGTGTACTGGATGAGTACTAGATGAGAGTAATAGATGAGTACTAGATGACTACTTTAGTGTACTAGTTGAGTGTACTAGATAAGTGTACGAGTTAAGTGTACTAGATGAGTGTACTAGTTTAGTGTACTAGTTAAGTGTACTAGATGAGAGTACTAGATGAGTGTACTAGTTAAGTGTACTAGTTTACTGTAATAGATCAGTGTACTAGTTTAGTGTACTAGATCAGTGTACTAGATGAGTGTACTAGTTAAGTGTACTAGATGAGTGTACTAGTTAAGTGTACTAGTTTACTGTATAAGATGAGTGTACTAGTTATGTGTACTAGATGAGTGTACTCGTTTAGTGTACTCGTTTAGTGTACTAGATGAGTGTACTAGATGAGTGTACGAGTTAATTGTACTAGTTTGGTGTACTAGATTAGTGCACTAGATAAGTACTTACTGTTGTGGATCAGCAGGTGGCGCTGTAGTGAGAAAGGTGTGCGGAACAACGCCTTACACTCATCACACTGGAACGGTCTCTCCTCAGAGTGGGTCTAGGGAGGAGACATCACAAACACCACGTCATTACCACCACAACATCACCACATCATCACCACGACAACATCACCACGTCATCCCCATGACAACCTCTCCACGACAACATCACCATGTCATCACCATGACAACATCGCCATGTCATCAGCATGATGACATCACCACATCATCACCATGACAACATCACCAACACCACAGCCTTGGGTTTAAACGGCTCAGAGGAGCTTCATCCACTTGATGAAGACGAATATCTTCGGGAGTTCAGAGCTCAAAGTGCTTCTGTTGGCCTGCCGCCACCTGACTGACACCCCAAACCCTTAGATCTACACCGGGCCCCCCGGGGTGAAGCAGGCCAGAGACCCCCACCCTCCCAGGACACCCCAACCAAGGGCCCCTGCTTAACCCTATCCCTGATAACTACAACACGTTACAGCGCATTACAGCATTGCATGTTACAGCATAATCGTCATACTATATATTAACATCCAGGCTTCACATCCACACCTTCTTGTGGTTCTTGTAGACGTTGCGATGGGCGAACTCCTTCCCACACAGCTTGCACCTGTAGGGCTTGTCCTCGCTGTGGATGATCTTGTGGGCTGTCACCTGGTCCAGACGCTTGAAGGTCCGGCTGCACACCTCACAGGTGTAGGGACGCTTCTCTGGAGGAGGAGGAGGAGGAGGAGGAGGAGGAGGAGGAGGAGGAGGAGAAGAGAGAGAGAGAGAGAGAGAGAGAGAGAGAGAGAGAGAGAGAGAGAGAGAGAGAGAGAGAGAGAGAGAGAGAGAGAGAGAGAGAGAGAGAGAGAGAGAGAGAGAGAGAGAGAGAGAGAGAGATTCAACCAGGGAGGAGGAGGAGAGAGAGGTTAAACCAGAGAGGAGGTGCGGGAGGAGAGAGTAGGAGGAAAGAGAAGGGCGAAGAGGAGGTGCGGGAGGAGAGAGTAGGAGGAAAGAGAAGGGCGAAGAGGAGGTGCGGGAGGAGAGAGTAGGAGGAAAGAGAAGGGCGAAGAGGAGGTGAGGAGAGAGAGAGGTTCAAACATAGAGGAGAGGGAGGAGGAGAGAGGTTAACCATAGAGGAGGAGGAGGTGGAGGAAGAAGAGGAGCAGTTAAAAAATAGAGGAGGAGACAGGAAGAGGAGGAGGCTGTTCCTCCTCCTTGTCTTACCTGAGTGTGTGATCATGTGACGCTTCAGCTGATTTGTGGAGCTGAACTTCTTGTCACACGCATGGCACTCGAATATCTCATGGACCTACAGACACACACACACACACACACCTGATGGACCTACAGACACACACACACCTGATGGACCTACAGAAACACACACACACACCTGATGGACCTACAGACATAAACACACACACACACAAACACACACACACACATCAAATGGACCTACAGACACACAGACAGACACCTAATGGACCTACAGACACACAGACAGACACCTAATGGACCTACAGACACACAGACACACACCTAATAGACCTACAGACACACACACCTGATGGACCTAAGGACACACACACATCTGATGGCCCTACACACACACACACACACACACACACACCTGATAGACCTACACACACACCTGATGGACCTACAAACACACACACACACACATCTGAAGGACCTACAGACACACACATCTGATGGACCTACAGACACACACACACACACACACACACACACACACACACATATGATGGACCTACAGACACACACACACATCTCATGGACCTACAGATACACACACACCAGGGAATTACCTCCCAGAGTTCAGTGGCCGGTAAAAAGACATTAAGCATAACAACACTCAGAGGACCGCTCATCGTATGTTTTATCGTATGTTATATTTTATTTACCTCTGCAGACAGAAAAGTAATTAAAGCCACAAAACACAATCCAATTTCAATAACGACTCTTCTTTCATAACCTTTAGCTCCTCTGCCCACAGGGGAGGAGGAGAGAGGAGGAGAGAGGAGAGAGGAGAGAGGAGAAGTGAGGAGGAGAGATAGAGGAGAAGTGAGGAGTGAGGAGGAGAGAGGAGGAACGAGGAGGAGAGAGGAGGAACGAGGAGGAGAGAGGTGGAGCGAGGAGAGAGGAAAGAGGAGAGAGGAGAAGTGAGGAGGAGAGATAGAGGAGAAGTGAGGAGTGAGGAGGAGAGAGGAGGAACGAGGAGGAGAGAGGAGGAACGAGGAGGAGAGAGGTGGAGCGAGGAGGAGAGAGGTGGAGCGAGGAGGAGAGAGGCGGAGCGAGGAGGAGAGAGGAGTGGAGAGGAGGAACGAGGAGGAGAGAGGAGGAGCGAGGAGGAGAGAGGAGTGGAGGACAGACGAGGAGGCCTGTGTTTAGCTCTCCTCTTCACCACTAAGACGAGAGGGAGACTGGTCATATTCATGTCATATTTATATCATATTGATATCATATTCATGTCATATTTATATCATATTGAGATTATATTCATCAGAGCTGTGTTGTGGTGTGACAGACTGACAGACGTGTGTATTAAATAACACGGTAAGGGTTTCCAATAACATGAATTATGATATTAACATCTAACAACATCTGTGTTCGGTTATTTTAGGGGTGGATTTTTGCTATATATATATATATATATATAGTTATATATAACTATATTTGGAGGAAGTGAAACGAAAATGAGAGAAATCATAACAGAGAAGACTTGAGAGAGGTTTAGTAGACTTGGTGAGGGAGGTTTAGGAGACTTGGTGAGGGAGGTTAAGGAGACTTAGTGAGGGAGGTTTAGGAGACTTGGTAATGGAGGTTTAGGAGACTTGTTCAGGGAGATTTAGGAGACTTGTTCAGGGACATTTAGGAGACTTGTTCAGGGAGGTTTAGGAGACTTGTTCAGAGAGGTTTAGGAGACTTGTTGAGGGAGGTTTAGGAGACTTGGCGAGGGAGGTTTAGGAGACTTGGTGATGGAGGTTTAGGAGACTTGTTCAGGGAGATTTAGGAGACTTGTTCAGGGACGTTTAGGAGACTTGTTCAGGGAGGTTTAGGAGACTTGTTCAGAGAGGTTTAGGAGACTTGTTGAGGGAGGTTTAGGAGACTTGGCGAGGGAGGTTTAGGAGACTTGGTGATGGAGGTTTAGGAAACTTGTTCAGGGATATTTAGGAGACTTGTTCAGGGAGGTTTAGGAGACTTGTTCAGGGAGGTTTCTGAGACTTGTTCAGGGAGGTTTAGGAGACTTGGTGAGAGAGATTAAGGAGACTTGTTCAAGGGGGTTTAGACTTGTTCAGGGAGGTTTAGGAGACTTGTTAAGGAAGGTTTAGCAGACCCTGAGGAGTTGAACTTCTCCAGGTGAACATGAGGTTGTGCACTCATGTCTGATGTCTTCTCTAAGAGAACGTCTCAACTCTACCGAACGTCATAACTAAACAGCCCACAGATGCCCATCTGGGACATGAGACATGAGAAGGAGTAAACTGTGACCAAAACATGTGACGCACATGTTCTGAGACATAACACACATGAAACACGCTGTGTGTTGTGGTTCTGAAGAAGAGCAGAGCTTAAAGCTTCCCTGACTCTGAAGTTTGAAATACTCCCAGATCATCCCAGTATACATATTAAGACATACATGTAAACATAAAGGTTTAAACATGAACACATAAAGGTTTAAATATCAAGTTTTGTCCGGGAAGAGAAGGAAAGCCTTGCTGTGACTCTAGGGTTTCACGAGGCCGGCGGGGAGAACCTCGTGAAACCAGAACCCCACCGTTACAAGTCCTCAATGAAGACCAAACTACGTCTGTTACAAGTCCTCCATGAAGACCAAACTACGCCTGTTACAAGTCCTCCATGAAGACCAAACTACGCCTGTTACAAGTCCTCCATGAAGACCAAACTACATCTGTTACAAGTCCTCCATGAAGACCAAACTACGCCTGTTACAAGTCCTCCATGAAGACCAAACTACGTCTGTTACAAGTCCTCCATGAAGACCAAACTACGTCTGTTACAAGTCCTCCATGAAGACCAAACTACGTAACAGTAAGAGGAGGGATGAGAGGATAAGAGGAGGGAGGAGAAGAGGATAGGGGGGGGGGGTAAGAAGGAGGATAGGGAGGGGCAAGAGGAGAGGGGGGGTAGGAGGGAGGAGAGGAGGAGATGGGGAGGAGGGAGGAGAGGTGGAGAGGGAGAAAGGAGAGGAGGAGAGGATGAGAGAAGAAGGTAGGAGAGGATGAGAGGAGGAGGGAGGAGAGAAGGAGATTGGAGGAGGGAGGAGGGGAGAGGGAGGAAGGAGAGGAGGAGAGGGGGGGGGTAGGAGGGAGGAGAGGAGGAGATGGGAAGGAGGGGGGAGGAGAGGAGGAACCAACCTTGCGATGCTCCTGCAGGTTCAGAGATGAGGAACATTTGCGGTTGCAGATGGTACACGTGAGTTTACGGCGACCGCTTCCTGGAAGAAAGCAGAAGATTATAGACACACACCTATAGACACACACACACCTATAGACACACACCTATAGACACACACACACACCTATAGACACACACCTACAGACAGACACGCACACACCTAGATACACACCTATAGACACACCTATAGACAGACACCTATAGACACACACCTATAGACACACACACACCTATACACACCTATAGACACACACTTATATACACACACCTATAGACACACACCTATATACAGACACACACCTATAGACACACACCTATAGACAGACACACACACACCTAGATACACACCTATAGACACACACCTATAGACAGACACCTATAGACACACACACACCTAGATACACAACTATAGACACACACACCTATAGACACACACCTAGATACACACCTATAGACACACACCTATAGACAGACACACACACCTATAGACACACACACACACCTATAGACACACACCTATAGACACACACCTATAGACAGACACACACACCTATAGACACACACACACACCTATAGACACACACACACCTAGATACACACCTATAGACAGACACACACACCTATAGACAGACACACACACGCCTAGATACACAACTATGCAC
>CM051004.1:4827127-4847127 GCA_027704905.1 Muraenolepis orangiensis | reverse complement strand
GTATTATTATAGTCACCTCCCACATCAGTCTGGTGTCACTGTTCTCCTCAACTTCTCCAGGAAGTTTCTTCTCTCCTGCAAATGGACCAAACTTCTCCCCCTAGAAGCACAACCATCATAATCAGTTATCACTTGTCAATTATCATTGATACATCATTAAATAATCAGTATTCACTTATCATCATTCATTGATACATCATTAAACCCACCGGTACTTGAGGTAAGTGAACTAGCAATGTAAGCACTGTACACTAGTAATGTTTGTACTGTTATTTATTAGTAATACACTAGTCATACTAGTCAGTAGGCCTACTGTTCATCCCTCCCAATCCTCAGCATCCATAGTTCCATGGTTGTTAAGACTAGTCAGTAATTAGGAGACTAGTCAGTAGTTAGGAGACTAGTCAGTTGTTTAGGAACTAGTCAGTAGTTAGGAGACTAGTCTGTAGTTAACAGACTAGTCTGTAGTTAAACTAGTTAGTAGTTATGAGACTAGTCTGTAGTTAGGGGACTAGTCTGTAGTTAGGAGACTAGTCAGTAGTTAGGAGACTAGTCTGTAGTTAGGAGACTGGTCAGTAGTAAGGGACAAGTCAGTCATTTGGAGACTAGTCAGTAGTTAGGAGACTAGTCTGTAGTTAGGAGACTAGTCAGTAGTTAGACTACTTAGTCATTTGGAGACTAGTCAGTAGTCAGGATGCTAGTAGTTAAGGGACTAGTCAGTATTGAGGAGACTAGTCAGTCGTTAGACTAGTCAGTAATTTGGAGACTGGTCAGTCTTCAGTGATAGTTTATCAGGTCCTTCTTTGTGGCTTGTAGTTAAAGTCCCTCATAATGACGTGTGTGTGTGTGTGTGTGTGTGTGTGTGTGTGTGTGTGTGTGTGTGTGTGCGTGTGTGCACGTGTGTGTGTGTGTGTGCGTGTGTGCACGTGTGTGCGCGTGTGTGTGCAAGTGTGTGTGTGCATGTGTGCATGTGTGTGTGTGCATGTGTGTGTGTGCATGTGTGTGTGTGTGTGTGTGTGTGTGTGCGTGTGTGTGTGTGCGTGTGTGTGTGTGTGAGCAGAAAGCGTGTCTACGTGGCACCACGTCTCACGTCAGAGCGGCTTCGGCTCCCTCTGAGATTTGATAACAAACCAACTTACGAACTCAGTTAAACCTCCTGAACGTCAAAAGAGACGCGCGTCTCGTACATGTCGACGTGTGACTCCTCGGCTACACGGAGGAGCAGGAGGAGCAGGGGGAGCAGGAGGAGCAGGGGGAGCAGGGGGAGGAGGAGAGAGACGCACCTTGGTGACCCTCTTGGCCGTGTAGAGTCCGACCCCGTCGTGGACCCGAGACGACTGGAGACGGAACCGGTCCGGGACGTACATGCCTAGCATGGTCATGACGTCACACCGCGTCCGTCGGACGTCAAAACGCGTCGAGGAAACACTTCAAAAGTCTTGTTCTTTTTCCTGGTAAAGTTTCCTCCAAAGTTCCGCAGGAGGAGAAGAGGAGCCGCTGCTTCTCGCAGGGACGGAACGCTGCGCTCTGATTGGTGGAAAGTTTGTGACCGGAGGCTGCACCGCTGCGTGACGTCACACCCAGCGGTGCGGCCTCTGTGGAGACTTCGAGGATTCGAGACTCAACAACTTTATTTGTCACACACACACTCACAGGATATGCAGTGAAATGAAAGTGGCAGCGCCCCAATATATTGTGATATTATTCTATTATTTTCTATTCTATTCTATTCTATTCTATTCTATTCTATTCTATTATAAAATATTGTGTTATATAAGATTATTTGATATTATACTATAATATATTATATTTTGTTATATTATGTTATTACATTACATAACATTACATTACATTACAGTCATTTAGCAGACGATTTTATCCAAAGCGACTTACAATAGTGTGTTTTAACAAAGGTTTAAAGGTACGACAACAACTCTTCACCAGAAGTCAAAAGTGCATTTCATTCCTAACAAGTCTCCAAGAACTGAACCAGTGCTCAGGTAGAAGTACAATAAGGTAAAAGTACAATAAGGTAAAAGTACAATAAGTTACAATAAGTAACAATATAGAACAATATCTACCTAACAATCTACTTAGACAATCTACTTAGTAAGACTCTAGTACGCTAGACAAAAAGTGATAGGAGGATGCGCTAGGAGGAAGGATCCTGGTTGTGTTTCCTGAAGAGGTGAGTTTTCAGCCTGCGGTGGAAGATGGGCAGTGACTCTGCAGTCCTGACATCCGTAGGGAGTTCATTCCCCCACTGTGGGGCCAGGACGGAGAAGAGCCGTGACCGCGTAGATCACAAGGGCCCCTCAGTGAGGGGGCAAGCAGAAGAAGCAGAGCGAAGTGGACGGGTTGGGATGTAGGGCTTGACCATTGCCTGGAGGTAGGATGGAGCTGTTCCTTTTACTGCCTTGTAGGCTAGCACCAAGGTCTTGAACTGGATGCGAGCAACTACAGGTAGCCAGTGTAGAGACCGAAGGAGGGTAGATGTGTGGGAGTACTTGGGGCGGTTGAACACCAGGCGAGCTGCAGCTTTCTGAATCCAGGGGCCTGATGGAAAATGCCGGGGCGCCAGCAAGGAGGGAGCTGCAGTAGTCCAGCGAGATGACACATCCAGCCGCATTGTTATATTAAGTTTTTTTAAATAATATAATATAAGACTATACTATATTGTTTTGTAATATATAATATAATATATTATATTATAATATTAGTGAATGAATGAATACATTAATAAATACATACATACATACATAATACACACACAATATATGTATATATCATATATATTTTTATAATATAATAAATATGATCAATTATATATTATTATATGTATATTATATATACTTAAGGACCATATCAAGGACCATATCAAGATGGCAGACGACACCACAGTCATCGGCCTGATAAGCGAGGAAACGGAGCACATGAGGTAGCGCAGCTGACAAGATGGTGCAAGAACAGCCTCGCACTGAATGTCAGCAAGACTAACTCATTGTGGACTTCAGGAGCCACCGGGGCCCCCACTTTACCATCAGCCTGGACGGGACACCGGTGAAGGTCGTCAGTTGCTTCTGTTTCCTGGGGCTTCAGATCTTCGACCACCTGGCGTGGACCCGCAACACGGAGGTCATGCTGAAGAAGAAGCACCAGCGTCTCTATGCTCTGCGGTGCCTCAGGAAAAACGGAATAGGCCAACGGTGGCTCGTAAACTTTTCCCGTGGCGCCGTAGAGAGCGTCCTGACGAGTGGCGTCACTGTGGGGTACGGCAACACCACTGAACAGGACAAGAAAGCCTTCCAGAGGGTCGTGAGGACGGCAGAAAAGATCATCGGGTGTGCACTGCCATGCATTGAGGAGCTCTGTAGGACCAGATGTCGGAAGAAGGCCATCTCCATCACTAAGGACCGCAACCACCCTGGGCACCATCTCTTCCCCCACTACCGTCCAGTCGCCAGTTCCGCAGCAATCTGTACAAGGACTACCAGGTTCATCGTTTTTATCCACAGGCAGTGCGCCTACTGAACTGCTAGGAGTGCAGCTACTATCATACCATTGTCATTAACCTTACACTAGCATATCATGGCCAATAAAAATCTTGTATCTTGTATCTTGTTTGGTCCGCCAGGGGTCACCTAACACCGTCTCAGATTATCCACTTTCACCAGACCAGCTGTTCTGTTTGATTCTGGAGGTCCAGGAGATGCGCTGCTGTAATCAGTGGTTTAGCAGGAGGGAGTGTTTACCTTGTCTGTGGTTGTTTATGTCCTCAGTTATTTTTGCTTCATCACCAGCAAACTGAACAGCTTCCCCATTTGGTCCCGACGACTGATGATGAGTGATGACGGCCCGGGCTGATTAGCCGCCGCACTGCAGCTTCCTCCCTTGTTGATGTTTTATCCGTCTTAGAGCGGCGACCTGTCAGGGTTCTGACACCACCTCCAGATGTTGAGGGAACATCTGATCTGGTCTAGTTTGGTTTGGTCTGGTCTGGTCTGGTTTGGTCTGGTCTGGTCTGGTCTGGTCCGATGTGGTAGGAGGAGCAGTACCCTAGTCTCCTCTGTGTCTGGGGTCCGAGGTCCATGGTCCCAGGTCCAGGGTCCCAGGTCCAGGGTCCAGGGTCTGAGGTCCAGGGTCTGAGGTCCAGGGTCTGAGGTCCAGGGTCTGAGGTCCAGGGTCCGAGGTCCAGGGTCCGAGGTCCAGGGTCTGAGGTTCAGGGTCATATCCCAGTGAAGAGGAGCTGCAGATCCTTCTCTGTCAGGGTCACAGAGCTAGGACCATTAGAGGTCGGGTCGCACCAGTATCCTCCGTGACCTTTGACCCTCATTTACTTTCACCTTTTAATAAGAACCCTCGGTGATCCAGAAGGTCTCTGGATCGCAGCTAATGTCCCACACTACACACACACACACTCACACTCACAAGAGACGTAGTGGTGATTTATGTATAATATTCCATGGAGATCTAGATGTTCTCAAGTGAAGATCTAGATGTTCTAAAGTGAAGATCTAGATCTAGATGTTCTAAAGTGAAGACCTAGATGTTCTAAGAAGAACTTGATGTTCTAAAGTGAAGTTCTAGATGTTCTAAAGTGAAGATCTAGAAGTTCTAAAGTGAAGATCTATATGTTCTAAGCAGAACTCAATGTTCTAACGTGAATATCTAGATGTTCTAAAGTGAAGATGTTCTAAGAAGAACTCAATGTTCTAACGTGAATATCTAGATATTCTAAAGTGAAGATGTTCTAAGAAGAACTCAATGTTCTTAAGTTAAGTTCTAGATGTTCTAAAGGGAAGATCTAGGGGTTCTTAAGTGAAGATCTAGATGTTCTGTGGCAGCAGAGGTAGTGAAATGAATACCTTCGGTTCTCTCTGTTTTCTCAAAGTAAATATTTTCCCTGGACAGAAAAACCTTCACTCTGGCAGACACACAGATGGTCCCATACAAGACTTTCCAAATGGATGTGTGCATTTTAGTTAAATGTCCCAAACCTGATACTGTAGACTTGGAGGCCAAACCACCTTTTGTTTCATGTTTCACAAACCCCAGCATTCCGGCACCGCAAGTCCCCTATTTCAAGGCTGCCGTGGAATACCAGCTAACCGTCCCCCAGCTCCACCAACGCTGGATAAATGATGTTTTCATTTGTCAACCTCAGCTCCTTACTCCTGCCAGAGCATGGGGGAGGAGGGAGAGGGGAGGAGGGAGAGGGGGAGGAGGAGGGAGAGGGAGAGGGAGAGGGGAGGAGGGAGAGGGGAGGAGGAGGAGGGAGAGGGGAGGGGGAGGGGGAGGAGGGAGATGGGAGGAGGAGGAGGGAGAGGGGAGGGGGAGGAGGGAGAGGGGAGGATGAGGGAGAGGGGAGGAGGGAGAGGGGGAGGAGGAAGGAGAGGGAGAGGGGGAGGAGGGAGAGGGGAGGAGGAGGAGGGAGAGGGGAGGAGGGAGAGGGTGAGGAGGAGGGAGAGGGAGAGGGAGAGGGGGAGGAACTTACAGCCACAGAGAGACACAGACAAAGAGAGAGAAATAGACAGACAGAAAAAGAGAGAGACAGAGACACAGACAGACAGACAGGCTGTTCTATGTATGTATCAGTATTTACCAGTAGGTACCAGTGTGTACCAATGTGTACCAGTGTGTACCAGGCTACTAGTATGTACTGCTTCATTATCCTACAGTAGCTGACATGTTTCCACTCTGGAAAACGTACACACACACACGCATACACACACGCAGACACACACACACGCAGACACACACACACGCACGCACACACACACATGCACACGCACACACACGCACACCCAGCCAGTTGTAGTGTATCTCTGATCTCTGATCACTTGGCTCCTTCCTCTGGGGGGGCCCTTCTGGGAAAGAAGGATTTGGTCTGGTTTGGTCTGGTCAGGTCTGGTCTGGTCTGGTCTGGTTTGGTTTGGTCTGGTTTAGTCTAGTCTGGTCTGGTTTGGTCTGGTTTAGTCTAGTCTGGTTTGGTCTGGTCTGGTCTGGTTTGGTATGGTTTTGTCTGGTCTGGTTTGGTCTGGTCTGGCTTGGTCTGGTCTGGTCTGGTCTGTTTTGGTCTGGTCTGGTCTGGTTTTGTCTGGTCTGGTTTGATCTGGTCTGGTCTAGTCTGCCGGTTTGGTCTGGTCTGGTCTGGTCTGGTTTGGTCTGGTCTGGTCTGGTTTGGTCTGGTTTGGTCTAGTCTGCTGGTTTGGTCTGGTCTGGTCTGGTTTGCTCTGGTTGGTCTGGTTTGCTCTGGTTTGGTCTGGTCTGGTCTGGTTTGGTCTGGTCTGGTTTGAAATGGTCCTCTTATGGTGACAGAGGTTCTATTCTCTTGTTATTCTGAGTTCCTGAACTGGATTGATTCCGCCCAGAGTTTAGATGTATATCCTCCATCCCAGCACTGAGCTCTTTTACCATCTCTGAATGTACATATTTATAGATACTGCAGCACATGTTGAAACTTGAACTGCACACACACACACACACACACACACACACACACACACACACACAAACAAGGGTTTTACCAACCCCACATACAAACCCCCGGAATGCATATGTTATTTAGATATTTAGCATTTCTTCAGTGAAGCATTGCTGGTAAATGTATGTGTGTGTCTGTGGGAGAGGGGGGGGGGAGAGAGAGAGGGGGGGGGGGGGGTTGAGGCTATGATTGGTCGGTCCAGATGTTCCCAGCTGCTCCTTCTTCCACAACAGAGGACCACCTGATCCCTCCCCTACCTGGGGGGGAGAGGTTCTACAACCTCTGTTCTAGAACCCAACCGGGTTCTCTGTTGAGGTTCTCTGGTGGTTAGTGTAGGGTTGTGTTCTTCTTCTCTCATTCATGCCAAGAAACCAAACTAAGACGGAAGCTTTTGACTAAAAGGTGTGCGACGGTTTCATTATTGCTGAGGATCGTGTCAGGCTGGTGTCAGTGAGTAGATGTATGAATAAAGTTATGTTGAATACAACAAGATGGCGGTCTGCCAGCCGCAGGGTGCCAGGGTGCAGTGTGTGCCGATGATTCCTCCCAGCCAATCAGGTGGCCAGGAGAACAATGACTTCACCTCCATCTCGTCCTCCTCGGGTGTCTGGAGAGGAGGGGGCGGTGGGGCGGGGCTCTTCTCAAACAGGAAGTAGGAACGACCCAGTGGGCTCATGTTTCATCTCTTTTATTATTTAACATGTACATATGTGAGACACCACTTTCATTCAGACACTAGTATTACAGACGGTCTGCGTTCTCACGTTCTCTCTTGAGGCGCGAGAACCTCGGTCAAAAACATCTAAACACTTCTGTTCGAGGTCTGAAGACCCTGCGGAGAACAATTTTTTTTTTTAAAACCCTGTTTATAAAAAAACAAAACAAGAAGGTCCTTGAGGGAAATACTTTGTGTTCCACGAGGTCTGATCTGCCCCAGTCAGTCCCGGGATCACGATGTGGTCTGAGGACCCTGGTGGGTTTGGGGTTTTGGTCAGGGGTTCCGGACCAGAACGGGACAGCAGGATGTATGTTTAGTGTTTCTGTACATGGATGCTCTGAGGACCACTCTGAGGACCACTCTGAGACACGCAGCGAGGCGGCGAGAACATTTACACAACGGGAGAGAGAAAAACGCAAATACAACAAACAGGAATGTTTCCGCTAACACATCTTCCAGCATCTTCCTCATCATCATCTTCATCATTATTATCATAATCATCATCTTCATCAATACAAACGATCAGAAAAAATATGACCAAAAAAAGTATAAAATAATTTAAAATGTCTGGTAGAACACGTACTACACGAGTACGCAGAGAGAGAGAAGCTCTGCTTCCCGGAGGACCAGGAAGCAGAGACAGAAGCAAGGATCATGCAGCCACGAAGGAACAGGGGAGAGGTTGTTCTCCTCCTCCTCCTCCTCCTCCTCGTGTAAGCACCTTGAACTCAGGTTGCCGTGATGAAATGTCAACTTAAATACAGAGGCTGAAGTCTCTCTCTCTCTCTCCGAGCGAGTCTTTACCACAGCAGTCCGTATACACTCCTTAGTAGAATATCACTTAGAGTTAAATAAACTTATTCCATATATATTTATACATTTATAATAGATTTCTTCTGGCTCCCGGTCTCTTAGCAGTACTTCCGGGTCTTCACCAGCTTGCTCTGGTACTTGACGGCATGCCCGCTGTGGGCCACCACGTACACGTCCAGCAGGTACGTCTTGCCGGGCTCCAGCCCCGCGATGGTCTCCGTGGTGACGGCCTTCTGCGGGTCGGGCCCGTGGAAGTACTTGCAGAGGACCTTCTCGGACTTCCGGCGGCTCTCGGGCCCGGCGCAGCGGTTCTGCTCGCGGCGGCGCTGCTCCTCGCCGTAGGTGTCGGCCACCTCGCGGCGGTACACGCAGTACTTGTTGCGGTCCTGCGTGCCCAGCCAGGCCACGGTGGCGGAGGTGCAGGTGCGCAGCTTGTCGAAGGCCTTGATGCGTGTGTCCTCGGGCAGCGAGGGGAAGGGCCGCTTGGCGCCGGGCTTGGTGGCCACCAGCAGCTTCAGGGTGGACGCCCCCTTGCGACCGCCCCGCAGGCGGATCAGGTACTTGGCCTTGGGCTTCCCCCTCAGCTGGAACTGGCGCACGCCCTCCACGTTCTGGGACAGCACCAGCTTGCCGTCGCGCCGCACCTGCACCTGCACGGCGTCCAGGCAGGCGTGCACGAAGAGCGTGACCCGCTGGTGGGAGGAGACGGGGGCGAAGCGGAGGAACTTGCTGCCCTTCCTCTTGATGAAGACGTCCGTCACCTTGCCGTCCTTCAGCTCCACCGTCTTCTGGCGAGCCTCCTCTTTGGTGCGGGCGAACGTGCCCACGTATGCCGTGCTGGTGTTGGTGGCGGTGTTGACGGCGAACACGTCGAAGTAGTACTGGGTGTCGGGCTTCAGGTCGGACACGGTGAACAGGTTCTTGTTGCCGATGCACACCTTCAGGATGTCGGCGGCCTTGGGTTTGGCCGGGTAGGAGCGGGACATCTTGTTGCCGGCGAAGCCCCTGTCCTTGCCGAGGCGGTTGTCCGACGGCACGAAGCCGAAGTGGGCGAAGTCGAAGGGGCTGAAGTCGCGGCCCGGCTTGGGGGCCGGCATGAAGGCGTCGTCCGCGCCCATCTTGGCCTCGGCGGCGCACATGCTCTTGAAGTTGTGCTCCTTGTTGATGACCAGGCAGTACTGGACCGGCTGGCCCATCAGGACGCTCGTGGGTGTGGGCTTCCAGGCCAGGGCGACGGTGGTGCGGCCCAGCGCGGTCACGTCCACCCGGGGGTCGTAGGGCAGCTGGGGGTAGGGCTGGTCCGACTCAGGCGTGGTGGTGGCGTACACCTTCAGGTTGCTGTCTTTCTCGGTGCAGAGGATCTCCAGCTGGTAGAGGCCAGAGGGGGTGCTGGACGCCACGTAGGACTCCACGTCGTTCCCCTTGTAGGTGAAGAGCTCCGTGCCCTCCTCCTCCACCGCCTCCTGCTGCTGCCTCTGCTCCTCCAGAGGCTCTGGTTCACCTGCCAAACACACAGGCTTCAGTTTCATAGCAGCATGACTAGCACAACTTAACCATGGCACATCCTGTCGGAAACACTCCCTGTCTCTTGATGGGGGGGTTGTGGTCTGGAGTGTGTGTGTGTGTGTGTGTGTGTGTGTGTGTGTGTGTGTGTGTGTGTGTGTGTGTGTGTGTGTGTGTGTGTGTGTGTGTGTGTGTGTGTGTGTGTGTGTGTGTGTGTGTGTGTGTGTGTGTGTGTGTGTGTGTGTGTGTGTGTGTGTGTGTGCGGGGGTGATGAAGTGCTCCTGGGCCAGCCGGCATATATTTTCAGTGTAAACATCCTTAAAGATCACAGCGCTGCTACAGAGACTCCCCTTGTAGCCCCGCGAGGCGGAGGAGAACCATAACATTATGTCTGATCTGACCTGAACTGGGCTCCCATGTGGGCACCACAACAAGAAGGGAAGAACCAAAGCTGGTTAGAGGTACTGGGTGGAGGTACTGGATAATGGGTGGAGATACTGGGTGGAGGTACTGGGTACTGGTTGGAGGTACTGGATAGAGGTACTGGGTGGAGGTACTGGATAATGGGTGGAGGTACTGGGTGGAGATAGTGGATACTGGCTAGAGATACTGGGTGGAGGTACTGGGTACTGGGTGAAGGTACTGGGTACTGGGTGGAGGTACTGGGTGGAGGTACTGCTGGAGGTACTGGGTGGAGGAGGTTATGGGTGGAGGTACTGGGTGGAGATACTGTTGGGGGTACTGGTGGAGGATGTACTGCTGGAGGTACTGTTTAGGTGGAGGTGCTGGGTGGAGGAGGTTATGGGTGGAGGTTCTGTGTGGGTGGAGGTGCTGGGTGGAGGAGGTTATGGGTGGAGGTTCTGTGTGGGTGGAGGTGCTGGGTGGAGGAGGTTATGGGTGGAGGTTCTGTGTGGGTGCAGGAGGTTATGGGTGGAGGTTCTGTGTAGGTGCAGGTGCTGGGTGGAGGAGGTTATGGGTGGAGGTTCTGTGTAGGTGGAGGTGCTGGGTGGAGGAGGTTATGGGTGGAGGTTCTGTGTAGGTGGAGGTGCTGGGTGGAGGAGGTTATGGGTGGAGGTTCTGTGTAGGTGGAGGTGCTGGGTGTAGGAGGTTATGGGTGGAGGGGCTGGGTGGAGGAGGTTATGGGTGGAGGTTCTGTGTGGGTGGAGGTGTTGGGTGGAGGAGGTTATGGGTGGAGGTTCTGTGTGGGTGGAGGAGGTTATGGGTGGAGGTTCTGTGTAGGTGGAGGTGCTGGGTGGAGGAGGTTATGGGTGGAGGTTCTGGGTGGAGGTTCTGTGTAGGTGGAGGTGTTGGGTGGAGGAGGTTATGGGTGGAGGTTCTGTGTGGGTGGAGGGGCTGGGTGGAGGAGGTTATGGGTGGAGGTTCTGTGTGGGTGGAGGTGCTGGGTGGAGGAGGTTATGGGTGGAGGTTCTGTGTGGGTGGAGGTGTTGGGTGGAGGTTCTGGGTAGGTGGAGTTGCTGGAGGCCGGGTGGGGAGAAGCTGAACCACATCATTCCTGCTCTATGGAGTCATGCTCCTTGGAAGACCACAGACTAAAGAACCATGAAGGAAACACTAGTCCCTCTGGTCTCTCTCTCATATACAGTATATACAAGCACACTGGTCTCTCTCTGATATGTATGCAGTATACACAAACACACTGGTCTCTCTCTGATATGTATGCAGTATACACAACACACTGGTCTCTCTCTGATATGTATGCAGTATACACAAACACACTGGTCTCTCTCTCATATACAGTGTATACAAACACACTGGTCTCTCTCTCATATACAGTGTATAAAAACACACTGGTCTCTCTCTCATATACAGTATATACAAACACACTGGTCTCTCTCTCATATACAGTATATACAAACACACTGGTCTCTCTCTCATATACAGTATATACAAACACTGGTCTCTCTCTCATATACAGTATATACAAACACACACGTCTTTCTCTCAAATATTTACAGTATATACAAATGCACTGGTCTCTCTCTCATATACAGTATATACAAACACACTGGTCTCTCTCTCATATACAGTATATACAAACACTGGTCTCTCTCTCATATACAGTATATACAAACACACACGCCTTTCTCTCAAATATTTACAGTATATACAAACACACTGGTCTCTCTCTCATATACAGTATATACAAACACTGGTCTCTCTCTCATATATAAATACCGTATATACAAACACACTGGTCTCTCTCTCTCTTTAACATTATATATAGCCACTCCAGTCTTTCGCTCATATATATATATATATATATATATATATATATACAGTATATAGACACTCTGGTCTCTCTCTCATATAAATACAATATATATAAACACACACACATGTGTGTGTGTGTGTGTGTGTGTGTGTGTGTCGGTGTGAGTGGTGGTGTTTACAGCTGATGACAGAGAGGCTCATTCAGACCTTCTAAGTGGTCCGACTAGACTCTGTGACTACAGCTAATTAACACCCACTCACTGTGCATGTGTGTGTGTGTGTGTGTGTGTGTGTGTGTGTGTGTGTGTGTGTGTGTGAGTGTGTGCGTGTGTGTGTGACAGCAGACTGCCTCACCTGAAGCTTCTCCGCTGGATTCTTCCGGAAGCTCCTGTAGCGTTAGCTTCCACTCCAGGGGAGCATCGCAGGGCGTCACGGTAACCGACAGGGGCGTGTTGTCCTCCTCCACCACAAAGTAGTACCTGGGCAATCAGGAGAGGGCAGGGTAGTGCTTAGCCAATCAGGAGAGGGCAGGGTAGTGCTTAGCCAATCAAACGACAGCACAGAGTTGTACTTGTCTAGTCTTCCTGTATTTATGTTGGATATTTTTGTTCTACAATTATTGGAGCTCACCGCATTTTATGTTGCTGAACATATGAATGAGCATATGAACACATGAATGAACATATGAACACGTGAATGAACATATGAACACATGAATGAACACATGAACACGTGAATGACCATATGAACACATGAATGAACATATGAATGACCATATGAACACATGAATGACCATATGAACACATGAATGACCATATGAACACATGGAACACGTAACAAACACATGCCTATCACAGATGAGAGAGATATCTCATATGTCCGGTAAACACCAAAGTATAACTCTAGACCTCCACTCCATCCTACTATGTACTCCCTCTCTCCCTACCTCTCTCTCTCTCCCTCTCTCTCTCTCTCTCTCTTCTCTCCCTCCCTCTCTTTCTCTCTCCCTACCTCTCTCTCTCTCCCTCTCTTTCTCTCCCTCCCTCTCTTTCTCTCTCCATACTTCTCTCTCTCTCTCTCTCTCCCTTTCTCTCCCTCTCCCTCTCTCTCTCTCCCTCTCCCTCGCTTTCTCTCTCTCGCCCTCTCCCCCTTTTTCTCCCTCTCCCTACCTCTCTTTCTCTCTCACTCTCTCTCTTCCTATCTCTCTCTTTTTCCCTCTCTCCCTCTTTCTCTCTCGCCCACTATCTCTCTCTCTCCACTCTTTCTCTCCCTCTCTCCCTACGTCTCTCTCTCTCCCTCTCGCTCTCCCTTTCTCTCCCTCTCTCCATAAGTAATAAGATGTCTCATTAAATATTGAAGAGAACAGTTTGTGTTTCAGCTCAGTGTCTGCTGGTCCATTACGATTCTCCACATGCCAATACGACCATTAGAGAGATTACTTTATATTACTCATATATATAGATTAGTAACGTCGGTGGAACAATGTATGTTGATGTTGTTGTGGAACCTTCTAGAACTTGTTCTGAGATTTAGAAAGCCCTTGGACATGTTATATTCACTCTTAACTGGTGGCGATAGCTGCTCTGTACTCACTACTGACCTCAGACCAGGAGGTCAGTTCTGACCTCAGACCAGGAGGTCAGTTCTGACCTCAGACCAGGAGGTCAGCTCTGACTACTGACCAGGAGGTCAGTTCTGACCTCAGACCAGGAGGTCAGTTCTGACTACTGACCAGGAGGTCGGTTCTGACCTCAAACCAGGAGGTCAGTTCTGACTACTGACCAGGAGGTCGGTTCTGACCTCAAACCAGGAGGTCAGTTCTGACCTCTGACCAGGAGGTCAGTTCTGACCTCTGACCAGGAGGTCAGCTCTGACCTCAGACCAGGAGGTCAGTTCTGACCTTGGTTCTGATGGTCAGACCAGGAGGTCGGTTCGACCTCAGACCAGGAGGTCGGTTCTGACCTCAGACCAGGGTCGGTTCTGACTCAGACCAGGAGGTAGTTCTGTGGAGGTACCTCTTGGCTGTGTCTCTGAACAGGTATCCAGTGATCTGTGCTCCGTCGGGGAGGACAGAGGAGTCGTGGAACAACGTCTTGTCTCTGATCTGCATCTGGAACAGACCCTCGTCCCGTGTGGGCAGCTTCTGACTCAGCACCCCGACGCCCAGGAGCAAACACAGGACGGCACTCCAACCGGCAACCCTTCTGCCCTGTCCTCTCATCCTGCAACAAAACAACACAGGAAAACCACGTGTTAAGGACAGAGCGTCGTAAACAGAAAGACGTCTGTGAGGACAGTTTGGACGAGGGGCTCTCACAGATGATGGACAGAACAAGAAGAACAACACATTCACACTAAAACAACACATGAATATGTGTTCTGATTGTTGTTGGGATTTAAACCAGAAGAGATCAATGATTTTACTTGAACTCCTAAGGGAGAGAGACCGGACTTCACAGAGACCATGAGGACCTGAGAGAGACCATGGAGAGAGGGGGGAAGGGACGTCTCCTGAGGGGTGAGGACCAGAGTGAAGCCAGGAAGAGGCTGCCCTAAAAATACAATCTACGACCTCTAGGCGCCAAAAACACAGAGTCAATACTCTGATAAAAACATGTTGTGAGGAGAAGGAGGAGGAGGAGGAGGAGGAGGAGGAGGAGGAGCTGATGACCACATGCAGGAGACCCTATTACTTGTCCATTGATTTTTGCACATTGATCGTAGCTGATAGCGCTGCTATATCCCTGGTGATTTCATCAGGCTAATGATGGCGGATTAGCCTGATACTTTACTGCCAGTTACTGGGAGGCTGTCCCTTAAATGACCCCTCTTGCTCCTCCTCCTCCTCCTCCTCCTCCCTCTCTCTCTCTCTCTCTCTCTCTCTCTCTCTCTCTCTCTCTCTCTCTCTCTCCTCTCTCTCTCTCTCTCTCTCTCTCTCTCTCTCTCTCTCTCTCTCTCTCTCTCTCTCTCTCTCTCTCTCTCTCTCCCTCCCCTCTCCCTCTCCCTTCTTACTCTGTCTTTTCTTCCTTTGTTTTCTATTTGTTTTCTGCTTGGAACGCGATTAACTCGTCTCTCTTTCACACACACGAGGAAACTGTCTCTCCCTGCTCCTCTCTCCCCCCCTGCTCCTCTCTTTCCCTGCTCCTCCCTCTCTCTGCTCCTCTCTCCCCCCCTGCTCCTCTCTTTCCCTGCTCCTCCCTCTCTCTGCTCCTCTCTCCCCCCCTGCTCCTCTCTTTCCCTGCTCCTCCCTCTCTCTGCTCCTCTCTCCCCCCCCTGCTCCTCTCTTTCCCTGCTCCTCCCTCTCTCTGCTCCTCTCTCCCCCCTGCTCCTCTCTCCCCCCCTGCTCCACCCCCCCCTGCTCCTCTCTCTCCCCCCCCCCCTGCTCCTGTCTACCTCCCTGCTCCTCTCACTCCCTGCTCCTCTCTCCCCCCCTGCTGTGGTGAGGAGCTGTGGTGAGGAGCGAGGAGCGGTGGTGAGGAGGTGGTGAGGAGCGGTGGTGAGGAGGTGGTGAGGAGCAGTGGTGAGGAGGTCCCCTGGTCTCCGTGTGTATACACAGATCGCTCTCACGCCACACCGCTGCCTCGCCAGAATACAACATGAAAAAGCCCTCATCTGGAACACATAGAGCTTCATGTTTAATTAGAAGGCGGCAGAACGCAGGATCATCAAGGCCTCAGTTGGCCTCGGTCGTAAGGCTCGGTCGGCCTCGGTCGTGAGGCTCATCAAGGCTCGGTCGGCCTCGGTCGTGAGGCTCATCAAGGCTCGGTCGGCCTCGGTCGTGAGGCTCATCAAGGCCTCGGTCGACCTCTGTCGGCCTTGGTCGTGAGGTTCATCAAGGCGAGATCAGCCTCGGTCGTGAGGCTCATCAAGGCCTCGGTCGACCTCTGTCGGCCTCGGTCGTGAGGTTCATCAAGGCGAGATCAGCCTCGGTCGTGAGGCTCATCAAGGCCTCGGTCGGCCTCGGTCGTGAGGTTCATCAGGCGAGATCAGCCTCGGTCGTGAGGTTCATCAAGGCGAGGTCGGCCTCGATCATGTCAACTCTGTTTTGCTGCCGCTTTTCCGTTAACTTGCTTCCCCGTTAACTGCAGTTCCAGGCGGAACTGAGTGGAACCGCCAAACACGTAGGAACGGAAAGTACACGGTGGGATTGTGGTTCGTCAGTCCATAGACACAACCGCTAGAATACAGCCCTCTGCTCCTTCTAAACTAACGGTTCAACAGCTAGAATACAGCCCTCTGCTCCTTCTAAACTAACGGTTCAACAGCTAGAATACAGCCCTCTGCTCCTTCTAAACTAACGGTTCAACAGCTAGAATACAGCCCTCTGCTCCTTCTAAACTAACGGTTCAACAGCTAGAATACAGCCCTCTGCTCCTTCTAAACTAACGGTTCAACAGCTAGAATAAAGCCCTCTGCTCCTTTAAACTAAGGGTAAGACCCTAACTGCTCCTGACGTGCTTTGGATAAAAGCGATATAAAAAGCAGTCCATTTACCATTTGAACTACTGGTTCTCTCACCAGCTCGTTCCATCTGGTAGTATCGGAACATCTAGAGAAGGGTTAGGTGGAATAAATGACTGGGAGGAGAATGTGATTCACGTGTTTCTACTCGACTGACCACGCGGGCCACGCGTCCATCGCGGTGGTCACAACAGAGTCCCACAGACCGGTAGGACAGCCAGTCCCTGGAACAACCCGTCTGTCTGCTAGGGACACAGACAGGCCGGTAGGACAGCCAGTCCCTGGAACAACCCGTCTGTCTGCCAGGGACACAGACAGGGCGGTAGACAGATGAAGATCACAAGTCTAAGGAGTCGTCAGTCGGGCGGCTCAAGACGACGTGAAAGCCAAACGATCAATTGAACCAAAACGCTTCTGGCCACTCCAGCATCACTAGCACCATCATTATATAGAGACAGTTAGAGAGAGAGGGGGAGAGAGAGAGAGAGAGAGAGAGAGAGAGAGAGAGAGAGAGAGAGAGAGAGAGAGAGAGAGAGAGAGAGAGAGAGAGAGAGAGAGAGAGAGAGAGAGAGAGAGAGGGAAAGGGGGGAGGTGGATAGATGGGGGAGAGACGGAGGGATGGAGAGAGAGATACAGGGAGGAGGGAGAGAAATAAAGTGGGAGGGAGAGAGAGATACAGGGAGGGATAGAGGGGGGAGACAGAGAGGGACAGAGAGAGAGAGAGAGAGAGAGAGAGAGAGAGAGAGAGAGAGAGAGAGAGAGAGAGGGAGAGAGCGGTAGAGAGAGAGAGGGAGAGAGCGGTAGAGAGAGAGAGGGAGAGAGCGGTAGAGAGAGAGAGGGAGAGAGCGGTAGAGAGAGAGGGAGAGAGCGGTAGAGAGAGAGAGGGAGAGAGCGGTAGAGAGAGAGGGAGAGAGCGGTAGAGAGAGAGGGAGAGAGCGGTAGAGAGAGAGGGAGAGAGCGGTAGAGAGAGAGGGAGAGAGCGGTAGAGAGGGAGAGAGCGGTAGAGAGAGAGAGAGAGAGAGCGGTAGAGAGAGAGGGAGTAAGAGGTGTTTCCTGTGTGAGGATTAGTGTCCTGACATCATGTGACCACCATGTGTGAAGTTTATCATGTTGTCAAGTGTCTCTTCTCATTGATCATTTTGTATCATGCTGTTCGGTTCAACTTAACTTAACTTAACTTAACTTAACTAAGCTTAACTTAACTTAACTTAACTTAAGTTAATTGAACTAAGCTTAACTTAACTTAACTTAACTAAGCTTAACTTAACTTAACTTCCTTCAATCGAATTAAAAGCATCTTCCATCTCAAGGAAGAAACATTTCCTCCAATATCTTCAGGTAAACAGACTGTCTCCTCCCCCCTCCCTCTCTCCTCCTCCCTCCTTCCCCCTCCTCGCTCCCTCCTCCTCTCTCCTCCTCTCTCCTCCTCTCTCCCCCTCCTCCCTCTCTCCTCCTCCCTCCTTCCCCCTCCTCGCTCCCTCCTCCTCTCTCACCCTCACCCTCCCCCTCCTCCCTCTCTCCTGCTCCTCCTCCCCCTCTCTCCTCCTCTCTCCCCCTCCTCCCTCTCTCCTCCTCCTCTTCATCCTCCTCCTCCTCCCCCTCCCCCTCCTCCTCCCTCTCCCCTCTGCGCCCACATGGACCTCGTTAGCGTGACGAGGGTGAAGAGTAAAACCATTTAATTTCAACGTAAATAAAGATCTGTTGGGTCCCGTCAGGCTCCTGGCAGACTGAGGCCCCGGGCCCCGCAGCCTGGGTTCTTAGCGCTACAGCGGGCCCCCGGTAGTGAGGCCACGGTAGTGAGGCCCCGGTAGTGAGGCCCCGGTAGTGAGGCCACGGTAGTGAGGCCACGGTAGTGAGGCCCCGGTAGTGAGGCCCCGGTAGTGAGGCCACGGTAGTGAGGCCCCGGTAGTGAGGCCCCGGTAGTGAGGCCACGGTAGTGAGGCCCCGGTAGTGAGGCCACGGTAGTGAGGCCCCGGTAGTGAGGCCACGGTAGTGAGGCCCCGGTAGTGAGGCCCCGGTAGTGAGGCCCCGGTAGTGAGGCCCCGGTAGTGAAGCCCCGGTAGTGAGGCCACGGTAGTGAGGCCCCGGTAGTGAGGCCCCGGTAGTGAGGCCACGGTAGTGAGGCCCCGGTAGTGAGGCCACGGTAGTGAGGCCCCGGTAATGAGGCCACGGTAGTGAGGCCACAGTAGTGAGGCCACGGTAGTGACCTCTATCACCGCTGTCTGTCGGGCTACTGCTCCTCTAAAGGCCTTCCTCTGTGTGTGTGTGTGTGTGTGTGTGTGTGTGTGTGTGTGTGTGTGTGTGTGTTTCCCTCCAAACAATGAAAGAGTGAATGATCCGTCACAACCTCCCTTACTCTGTCATTCACACACACACACACACACACACACACACACACATTCACACACACACACCACAGGGGCCCCTGGGAGCCCCCCCTCCTCCTGGTCTGGGGGGCTAGCGTCAGATTAGCACGCGACAAATGAGCCTTTCACATCAAGGAGGGACGCGTGGGAATGAGTGAGTGTGTGTGTGTGTGTGTGTGTGTGGTGTGTGTGTGTGTGTGTGTGTGTGTGTGTGTGTGTGTGTGTGTGTGTGTGTGTGTGTGTGTGTGTGTGTGTGTGTGTGTGTGTGTGTGTGTGTGTAACGGCATGCACAACACGCATGTCTTTGGGCTGGTTGAGGAGAGGAGCAGAAGCGAGGGGGAGAGGACAGGGGAGGAGCAGGAGGAGAGGAGGAAGGAGAGGGGAGAGGAGGAGAGAGGAGAGGATGGAGGAGAGAGGAGAGAGGATGGAGGAGAGAGGAGAGAGGATGGAGGAGAGAGGAGAGGATGGAGGAGAGAGAGGGAGAGGATAGGAGGAGAGAGGAGAGGATGGAGGAGAGAGGAGAGGAGGAAAGTGAAGAGAGGAGGAGAGGAGAGAGGAGAAGAGAGGAGAGAGAGGAGAGGAGAGAAGGAGAGAGGAGAGGAGGAAGGAGAGGGGAGAGGATAGGAGGAGAGGATGGAGGACAGAGGAGAGGAGGGGAGAAGAGAGGAGGGAGGATAGAGGAGAGGAGAGGGAGAAGAGAGGAGGAGAGAGGATAGGAGAGTAGAGGAGAGGAGGGAGGAGAGAGGAGGAGAGAGGAGAGAGGAGGAGAGAGGAGAGAGGAGAGAGGAGAGAGGAGAGAGGAGAGAGGAGGCGAGAGGAGAGAGGAGAGGAGGAGGAGGGAGGAGAGGAGAGGAAGAGAGAGAATAAAGGAGGAGAGAGAGAGAGAGAGAGAGGAGAGAGGAGAGGAGAGGAGAGGAGAGGAGAGGAGAGGAGAGGAGAGGAGAGGAGAGGAGAGGAGAGGAGGAGAGAGGAGGAGAGAGGAGAGGAGAGAAAGGAGAGGAGAGGAGAGAGGAGAGGGGAGGAAAGAGGAGGACTAGTAATGATTTAAAGAGGAAGTAAAAAGCCTCCAGGATGAGACTGTGTCACTTCTCCGACAGCAGCAGCACAGGACGCTTTTCATATGCAGATGACGTTTAGTTAAGGGACGCCATGGGGGGGTGGGGTGGTGGAGAGGGGGGGGACACCCCAGGAGGGGGGGGGGGGGGGGGGGGGTGGTGGGGTGGAGAGGGGGGGGGGGGGGACACCATGGGGGGGACCCACGGCTTCACACTTTTGTTCAGGATTCATTCTCCTGAGAAAGCAGCAGAGAGACAAGAGGTCCCTCTAAAAAATACTAAATAATACTAAATAACTAGATACTACTAAATACTACTAAATAATACTAAATAACTAAATACTACTAAATTATACTAAATACTACTAA
>CM051004.1:4817127-4822127 GCA_027704905.1 Muraenolepis orangiensis | reverse complement strand
GGAGGAGGAGAAGAGAGGGGAAGGGGAGAAGAGGAGGAGGAGGAGGAAGGAGGAGGGGGGAGGAGGAGAGAGGAGGAGAAGAGAGGGGAAGGGGAGAAGAGGAGGAGGAGGAGGAGGAGGAGGGGGGAGGAGGAGAGAGGAGGAGAAGAGAGGGGAAGGGGAGAAGAGGAGGAGGAGGAGGAGGAGGAGAGAGGAGGAGAAGAGAGAGGAAGGGGAGAAGAGGAGGAGGAGGAGGAGGAGGGGAGGAGGAGAGAGGAGGAGAAGAGAGGGGAAGGGGAGAAGAGGAGGAGGAGGAGGAGGGGGGGGGAGGAGAGAGGAGGAGAAGAGAGGGGAAGGGGAGAAGAGGAGGAGGAGGAGGAGGGGGGGGAGGAGGAGCGAGGAGAGGAGAAGAGAGGGGAAGGGGAGAAGAGGAGGAGGAGGAGGAGGAGGAGGGGGGAGGAGGAGAGAGGAGGAGAAGAGAGGGGAAGGGGAGAAGAGGAGGAGGAAGAGGAGGAGGAGGGGGGAGGAGGAGAGAGGAGGAGAAGAGAGGGGAAGGGGAGAAGAGGAGGAGAAGAGGAGGAGGGGGGGAGGAGGAGACTCCAGACTGTTGTGTGTTTACTAGAACTTCTCTCTCAGAGACGGTTCAGATACAATCATCTCTCTCTCTCTCTCTTTCTCTCTATCTCTCTCTCTCTCTCTCTCTCTCCTCTCCTCTCTCTCTCTCTCTCTCTCTCTCCTCTCTCCTCTCTCTCTCCTCCTCTCCTCTTTATCTAAAGGGTCTGTTAACTCTTGAGGCGAAAGCGGTCAACCGAAAGCAGATGAAGATGATGAAGACGATGGGCAGCGATGAAGAGCTCATGTCGTGTGAGTCGCTGACTTCCTCTAGTTATCCAATAAGATCACAGCGTGTCAGTGTCCAACTCCAGCCCATTATCCAATCAGGCGAGAGCATGTTGCCCCGGGACAACTGAGGGGAGAGCAGACTAAACACAGAGAGATGTTTATGTCCAGGGTCTCCTTCTCCTCCACCTCCAGCTCCTCCTCCTCCCCCAGATCTCCTGCACCTCCTCCTCCTCCAGACCTCCCCCAAACCTCCTCCTCCTCCTCCTCCTCCTCCTCTCCCAGACCTCCTCCACCTCCTCGTCCTCTCCCCCAAACCTTCTCATTCACCTCCTCTCCCAAGACCGCCTCCACCTCCTCCACCTCCTCCTCTCCCAGACCTCCTCCTTCTCCTCCTCCTCCTCTCCCAGACCTCCTCCTGCACCTCCTCCTCCTCTCCCCCAGACCTCCTCCTCCTCCCCCAGACGAGGAGGTGGAGGAGGTCTGGGGAGAGGAGGAGGAGGAGGACTCTTCTCCCCTAGACCTCCTCCTTCACCTCCTCTCCCCAGACCGCCTCCACCTCCTCCACCTCCTCCACCTCCTCCTCTCCCCCAGACCTCCGCCTCCACCTCCTCCTCTCCCCCAGACCTCCTCCTACTCCTCCTCCAGACGTCCTCCACCTCCTCCTTCACCTTCTCCTCCTCCTTCTCTCCCAGACCTCCTCCTTCACCTCCTCCTCCTCTCTCCCAGACCTCCTCCTTCACCTCCACCTCCTCTCCCAGACCTCCTCCTTCACCTCCTCCTCCTCTCCCACAGACCTCCTCCTTCACCTCCTCCTCCTCTCCCCTAGACCTCCTTCTTCACCTCGTCCTCCTCTCCCCAGACCTCCTCCACCTCCTCTCCCAGACCTCCCCCTCCTCTCACCCATACCTCTTCCTACTCCTCCTCCAGGCCTCCTCCGCCTCCTCCTTCACCTCCTCCTCCTCTCCCCTGGACCTCCTTATTCACCTCCTCCTCCTCCTCTCCCCAGACCTCCTCCACCTCCTCTCCCAGACCTCCTCCTTCACCTCCTCCTCCTCTCCCCTAGACCTCCTTCTTCACCTCCTCCTCCTCTCCCCCAGACCTCTTCCTACTCCTCCTCCAGACCTCCTCCACCTCCTCCTTCACCTCCTCCTCTCCCCCAGACCTCTTCCTACTCCTCCTCCAGACCTCCTCCACCTCCTCCTTCACCTCCTCCACCTCCTCCTCTCCCCCAGACCTCTTCCTACTCCTCCTCCAGACCTCCTCCACCTCCTCCTCCTGCATCTCCTCTCAGCCTAAGACCATTTAAAAAGGTTAGGATCTGGTCTAAGACTACTTTTAAAGGTTATTGTAGGGTTAGGGTCTGGTCTAAGACTACTTTTAAAGGTTCTTGTAGGGTTAGGGTCTGGTCTAAGACTACTTTTAAAGGTTCTTGTAGGGTTAGGGTCTGGTCTAAGACTACTTTTAAAGGTTCTTGTAGGGTTAGGGTCTGGTCTTGGCGGTAATGTATTTCCCATCATGCCCTGATGGCGATGTGGAGGTTTATCGAGGGGTTGTGGGACAGCGGGGGGCCTGTGAGGTCCCTGTGAGGTGCTTGTGTTTTATTGGATGTGTTCTCTGGATATCAGCGGAACGTTCCACTAAAAACACCCAGAAGAGGAGCTCCGTCTGGGCCGGGCCCCAGAGGCCTCGTCAGGGGGGGAAATACCCACCATTAAATCACTGTCTGCTGATGCAAGCTACACTTAAATATTAAAATAATAACCCTGCGGCACATTGAGGGGGAAAAAAACCAGCAGAGCCGACTGTGAATACTTGACACGGGGAGAAGACATTAACGTTTTAGACCGTTGTTGCGTGGCGAAGACTTTAAAACACTTTTCATACAAACAGTGTTGATGATTTGGAAAATGTTAGGAAGCCCCACAGCGCGTCCTGCTGGCCGGACTGGGACACTGCAGGGGGAAGTCATTATTGTTTTACATTTCATGGTTGAAGATTAAATGTACTGAAAATAAACAACCCAGAAACTTTAATGGAGTTCCACAACAACATGTTGAGTGATCAATATAATTGATATGATTGGCCTGTTATTATAATGACGTTATCTGTATTATCTGATGAATGATGAATCTGAGATGACCAATTAATCATACTTTACCAATACTTTACCAATACTTTACAAATACTTTACCAATGCTTTACCAACACGTTACTCTCTGATGTTTTGTGGAGTAAACAGACTCTTCTTTGTTCCTTGTTTTTAATCAGTTCAACTGATATTAATTGTTATCTGGACATTTAATAATATTAACGACAATCAACAACTATACAATTATTCCTTTTTGTGTATTCAATGTATTACACTAATTAAGCTATTATTATCATTAGTAGTAAAAGTAGTGGTAGTAGTCGTAGTAGTAATATTAGTAGTAGTATAGTAGTAGTACAGTAGTAGTAGTAGTAGCAGTAGTGTAGTATAGTAGTAGTAGTTGTACTAGTATAGTAGTAGTAGTAGTCGTACTAGTACAGTAGTAGTAGTAGTAGTAGTAGTAGTAGTAGTAGTAGTAGCAGTAGTATATAAGTATAGTAGTGGTAGTAGTAGTAGTAGTAGTAGTAGTAGTTAGTAGTAGTAGTAGTAGTAGTAGTAGTAGTAGTAGTAGTAGTAGTATAGAACTATAGTAGTAGTAGTAGTTGTACTAGTACAGTAGTAGAATAGTAGTAGTAGTCGTTGTATAGTAGTAGTAGTAGTAGTAGTAGTAGTAGTAGTAGTAGTAGTAGTAGTGGTAGTAGTAGTAGTAGTAGTAGTAGTAGTAGTAGTAGTGGTAGTAGTAGTAGTAGTAGTAGTATAGTAGTAGTAGCAGTAATAGTAGTAGTATTAAAGTAGTAGTATAGTATAAGTATAGTAGTAGTAGTAGTAGTATAGTAATAGCAGTAGTAGTAGTAGTAGTAGTAGTAGTGGTAGTAGTAGTAGTAGTAGTAGTAGTAGTAGTAGTATAGTTGTATGTGTAGTAGTAAAGTAATAGTAGCTGTATTAGTAGTAGTAGTTGTAGAATAGTAGTAGTAGTATTCAAACATTATAACATCTTTGCTGGTAGATTTCACGCATTCGGACAGTCTGTTGTTATTGAGTCTGGCCACCAGAGGGCAGTCACAGCACTCATACATGAATAGATATTTAATATTAATATTATTGTGAGAGATACATGACGTAAAACGAGTGTGTGTGTGTGTGTGTGTGTGTGTGTGTGTGTGTATGTGTATGTGTATGTGTATGTGTATGCGTGTGTGTGTGTGTGTGTGTGTGTGTGTGTGTGTGTGTGTGTGTATGTGTGTGCGTGTGTGCGTGCGTGCGTGTGTGTGCGTGTGTGTGTGTGTGTGTGTTGTCGCCGCCATGAATCAACAGTAGTAAGTCACTAAGTAACAAATTCCCTAATTAACATTGCTACGCCAATCCTTGTATTGATGATGTTGAGCATCCTTCTAAACTTTAAATCATCTTTACATCCTCAATCAGCTACACAGACGACGCCATTCTGCTTGATCCTCTCTTTGTCTGGTCGGGACACCTGCCAGTCTTGACCTTTGACCCCCAGCTGGAGAATCACACACGCACACACACACACACACACCACACACACACACACACACACACTAAAAGAGACAGAGTTAATTCCATCACTGTAATAATGATGTAATAGAATTATGTTATATATGGAAGAGGAGGGGCAGTAAACCCTCCATTACTAAACCCTGTGTGTGTGTGTGTGTGTGTGTGTGTGTGTGTGTGTGTGTGTGTGTGTGTGTGTGTGTGTGTGTGTGTGTGTGTGTGTGTGTGTGTGTGTGTGTGTGTGTGTGTGTGTGTGTGTGTGTGTGTGTGTGTGTGTGAGTGTGTGTGTGTGCGCGTGTGTGTGTGCGCGTGTGTGTATGTGTGTGTGTATCAGATTCTCCAGCTGTAAGTAAAAGTATCATATCAAATGATTATGTTATATACTATGTTATATGTTATGTTATATGTTATATATATATATGTTCTTTATGTTCTATATGTTCTATATGTTCTATATTATCTCTATGTTCTCTATGTTCTATATGTTATTTGTTTTATATGTTTTATATGTTCTATATGTTATTTGTTCTATATGTTGTATGTTATATATGTTATATGTTATATATGTTAT
>CM051004.1:4772127-4812127 GCA_027704905.1 Muraenolepis orangiensis | reverse complement strand
ACCCGGACCCACTGGGACCTCCTGGACCAGAACCTCACCCAACTAGACCCACTAACCCCTCTCCCGGACCCAGATGGACTCGTCCGTGGCGCACCACCACAGCACCATGCTGTCTGGGCCTCTGGGCGGAGGCTTCCCCGGCCTCCACCACCTCCAGGACCTGCACCACCTCCAGGACCTGCACCACCACAAGGACCTCCAGAACACCGGCGGGTCCTCCTCGCCCCCCCTCCCGGGGTTCGGGACTCCGTGGTCTGTCCAGACCAGCCCCTCCCCCCCGCCTCCCCCCGGTCCTGCCCCTGTCAACCAGAACCAGGACCAGAACAACATGGCGTCCGACGGCGGTCCATTCTATCCCCCCTCCCTCGCACACCCCGCCTTCCTACAGGGCTTCTCCCCGGTCCCCACCGGGACCCTGCAGAGCCTCACCGGGTCCTTCTCCTCGTCGCAGCGCTCTCCATTAGGTCCTCAGATGAACGGACCGCCCCAGGGCCAGCGCTCTCCCTTAGGTCCTCAGATGCAGCCACATCAGACGGTCTTTCTCCAACAGAGAAACCACTACAACCACCACCAGGTAACTAACTAGATCACAAACCACCAGGTAACTAACTAGATCACTAACCCCCAGGTGATTAACTAGATCACTTACCACCAGGTAACCAACTAGATCACTAACCACCAGGTAACTTACTAGATCACCAACCCCCAGGTGATTAACTAGATCACTAACCACCAGGTAACCAACAATATCACTAACCACCAGGTAACTAACTAGATCACCAACCACCAGGAGAACAACTAGATCACTAACCACCAGGTGAATAACTAGATCACTAACCACCAGGTAACTAACTAGATCACTAACCACCAGATGACTAACTAGATCACTAACTACCAGGTGACTAACTAGATCACTAACTACCAGGTGACTAACTAGATCACTAACCACCAGGTAACCAACTAGATCACTAACCACCAGGTGACTAACTAGATCACTAACCACCAGGTGATTAACTCGATTACTAACCACCAGGTAACTAACTAGATCACCAACCACCAGGAGAACAACTAGATCACTAACCACCAGGTAACTAACTAGATCACAAACCACCATGTAACTAACTAGATCATGAACCACCAGGTGAATAACTAGATCACTAACCCCCAGGTGATTAACTAGATCACTAACCACCAGGTGATTAACTCGATTACTAACCACCAGGTAACTAACTAGATCACCAACCACCAGGAGAACAACTAGATCACTAACCACCAGGTAACTAACTAGATCACCAACCACCATGTAACTAACTAGATCACCAACCACCAGGTGAATAACTAGATAACTAACCACCAGGTGACTCACTAGATCACTAACCACCAGGTAACTAACTAGATCACCAACCACCAGGAGAACAACTAGATCACTAACCACCAGGTAACTAACTAGATCACTAACCACCAGGTGACTAACTAGATCACGAACCACCAGGTAACTAACTAGATCACGAACCACCAGGTGAATAACTAGATCACTAACCACCAGGTGAGTAACTAGATCACTAACCACCAGGTAACTAACTAGATCACTAACCACCAGGTAACTAACTAGATCACTAACCACCAGGTGACTAACTCGATCACTAACCACCAGGTAACTAACTAGATCACTTACCACCAGGTAACTACCGCCTGAGAGAGAGAGAAAGGGAGAGAGAGAGGGAGAGATAATGTGAGGAGGTGGGGTTAGTTGAGGACATATCTAAGGAGAATGTGAAGGTCACAACCCTGAAGACCCTGCGTTGGTGGGTCCATTCCTCCTCCTCCTCCTCCTCCTCCTCCTCCTCCTCCTCCTCCTCCTCCTCCTCCTCCTCTCAGAACTTAAAGATCATCCCTAACTGGTGGAGGAAGGGAGAGGGATGGAGAGAAAGAAGAATGTACTTGACCAGCAGTACATCAGAGATGGGAGCAGCTAGCGGTATGCTAGAGAGAGGGAGAGCGAGAGAGGTAGTGTGCACAACATACTTAGCATTAGTGCTAGCTTTAGCGTTAGCCTTAAAGCCTTAAATCTCTTTATGGAACAAACAGTCTGTTAGTAGAGGAGAAGTATGAACTGATGTACACCTCCTCTCCTCTCTCCTCCCCCCTCTTCCTCCTCTCTCTCTCCTCTCTCCTCATCTATTTCTCTCGTCTCCTCCTCCTCTCCTCCTCTCTCCTCCCCCCCCTTCTTCTTACTATCTCTCCTCTTTCCTCCTCTCCTCCTTCTTTTTTCCGCTACTCCTCCTCTCTCCTCTTCTCCTCACTCTTCCTAATCCTCTCCTCCCCTCTCCTTCTCTCTCTCTTCCTCTCCTCGATCCTCCTCCTGTCCTCTTCTCTCTCCTCCCCTCCCCCTCCTTCTTTTTTCCGCTTCTCCTCCTCTCTCCTCCCCCTCTTCTTCTTACTATCTCCCCTCTTTCCTCCTCTCCTCCTCCTCCTTCTCTTTTCTGCTCCCCCTCCCCTCTCCTTCCCCCTTCTCCTCCTCTCTCCTCTTCTCTCCTGGCTCCTCCTCTCTCTCTCTCTCTCTCTCTCTCTCTCTCTCTCTCTCTTTCTCTCTTCTCTCTTCTCTCTTCTCTCTTCTCTCTCTCTCTCTCTCTTCTCTCCGTCCTCTCCTCTCTCCTCCTTCCCCTCCACCCCTCCTCCTCTCTCTGCTCCAGCCCCTGGTGAAGCAGCAGACTCCTTGGGGTCCCCAGGGTGGTGTCTGGGGGTCCGGGGGGGTCCAGTGGCCCCGGGACCAGCGGAGGGCTCCCGGTCTGGGGGTCCTGTCCCCTATGAAGAAGCCCTTCTCCCCGGCCAAGTTCCCCCGCCCGGCCCTCGGCCCCCAGGGGCCCAAGGGTGCCTGGGGGGAGGAGAACGGTTTCCACGGTGACGGGAACGGCAACAGCCTGCTGCCGCAGGTACGTGTGAGGTGTTGCTTTGGTTAGGCAACAGGTTTTGCTACGGTTACGTGTTGCTACGGTGACTGTAGTACAGATATATTAATGTAAGATATATTAATGTATGATATATCAATGTAAGATATATGAATGTCTTAAAGATATATTAATGTGTTAAAGATATATTAATTAAAGATATATTAATGTAATATCAATAATGTAAGATACATGAATGTCTTAAAGATATATTAATGTAAGATATATTAATGTAAGATATATTAATGTAAGATGTATTAATGTGATAAGATATATTCATGTGTTAAAGACATATTACCTGTGATGTCATGAGACCACAGCAGGCTAGTTAGCTCCATTAGCTCAACGTGCTAACGCCAGCCTCTCTCTCCCCAGGAAGCAGACCTCATTGAATCTTAGGTTTTCATAAACACGTCACATTCCACTACTTTCCCTTCCTTCTGTTTAATGTCTGAAACACATCAGGGCTGCAGTCCATATCCAATGACCTTTTAACATGTTTATAGATGAAGATAAGTGATGAAATGTACCAAGTTGCCAGTGGCGACCTAAAATGGCACTAGATTCAGACGGTTACGATGGTCTCTCCTGATTGGTCAGGGGACATCGCATCCCCCTCGGGTTTCGAGTGGAGGAGGAAGTGGAGTTGGGTCTGATGTCAGACAGCTTGTATAAAAGGTGACCTCTCTCCTCTCTCTCCTCTCACTTCTCTCTCTCCTCTCCTCTCCTCTCTTGTCTCTCTCCCTTCTCTCCTTTTCTCCTTCCTCTCTCTTCTCTCCTCTCCCTCCTCTCCTCTCTCTCTCTCCTCTCCTTTTCTCCTTCCTCTCTCTCCTCTCCTCTCACTCCTCTCTCTCCTCTCCTCTCCTCTCCCCTCTCTCTCTCCTCTCTCTCCTCCTCACCCAGGACCGACCCCGGGGGTTAGACAGTCTCAACATGATGTCTCTGGAGTCGTCCCTCATCGACATCATGAGAGTTGAACACGACCCCATGAAAGGTAGGCTCTCCTCCGTCCAGGTCAAAGGTCACACGTAAGGGAATGTGTATGTACTGTATATATATATTGTGTGTGTGTGTGTGTGTGTGTGTTAGTGGGTAATTTCAGCAGACAAGCCAAACAGAATTGAAACCGATTGTGATCTGAGGGGGAAGAAGCATTGATTTGATGAAAAATAGCTATTTAGAACTGAATAAAAGCTGAATAGAAGTTCTTTGCACAGTGGCTAGTTCTACCCATCAAACCTAAAGTAATTGAAATTGAGTGAGATTTGAGAGAGAGAAATACATGCTCTCTCTCAGCTCTCTCTCTCTCTCTCAGCTCTCTCTCTCCAGTGTGGAGAGGGAGCTAGGAGGCTAAATTAAGACATGCTCACACTTTCACATGCTGTGTCTGACAGCCAGGAGGGCAGGACTGCTATTTATAGCCAAGGAGCTAACCTGACTGTTAGCTGACAGATAGCCAAGGAACTAACCTGACTGTTAGCTGACAGATAGCCAAGGAACTAACCTGACTGTTAGCTGACAGATAGCCAAGGAACTAACCTGACTTAGCTGACAGATGGCCAAGGAGCTAACCTGACTGTTAGCTGACAGATAGCCAAGGAACTAACCTGACTGTTAGCTGACAGATAGCCAAGGAACTAACCTGACTGTTAGCTGACAGATAGCCAAGGAACTAACCTGACTGTTAGCTGACAGATAGCCAAGGAACTAACCTGACGTAGCTGACAGATGGCCAAGGAGCTAACCTGACTGTTAGCTGAAAGGTCAAGTATTGTTGTGTCTCATGAGAATGATGCTGTCTTCTCCATGTGTTCACACGCAGCCCGGAGTTATGGACGACGCAGAGGTAACACATTCCTCTGTTACCATGGTTACATCCTCCCTGTTGCCACTGTTACCCCATCTTTGTTACCACGGTTACCCCCTCTCTGTTACCACGGTTACCCCCTCTCTGTTACCACGATTACCCTCACTCTGTTACCACGGTTACCACCTCTCTGTCCCCTCTCTGTTGCCATGGTTACACCCTCTCTGTTATCACGGTATCCCCCGCTCTGTCCCCTCTCTGTTGCCACGGTTACACCCTCTCTATTACCATGGTTACCCTTTCTGTTACCACGGTTACCCCTACATATATCATGATATTTATTTCATGCCATTTCCTCTAAAACCCAAACAATATGCCTCCATCATGCTTTTATTCTGAAGCCTGCCTCCTGTTCCCCACCAGGTCGCTCCTCCCTCTTCCCCATGGAGGACGCTCTGCTGGAGGGTGGCCCCCAGGGGGTCCAGGGGGGCGCCTGCTTCCCCCTCCTCAACCCAGACGGCATGGAGAGGTTCTCACGCAAGGTGTTCGTAGGCGGTCTGCCCCCGGACATAGACGAAGGTTAGGATATATTAGTTACTACTACTAGTTACTACTGCCCCAGGACATAGACCAAGGTTAGGATATACTACTACTAGTTACTATAACTAGTTACTACTCCCCCAGGACATAGACCAAGGTTAGGATATATTAGTTACTACTACTAGTTACTATAACTAGTTACTACTCCCCCAGGACATAGACGAAGGTTAGGATATACTACTACTAGTTACTATAACTAGTTACTACTCCCACAGGACATAGACGAAGGTTAGGATATACTAGGTTCTACTACTAGTTACTACTGGCCCAGGACATAGCCCAAGGTTAGGATATACTACTACTAGTTACTACTACTAGTTATTATAACTAGTTACTACTGCCCCAGGACATAGACCAAGGTTAGGATATACTAATTACTACTACTAGTTACTACTGCCCGAGGACATAGACCAAGGTTAGGATATACTACTACTAGTTACTACTACTAGTTACTACTGCCCCAGGACATAGACCAAGGTTAGGATATACTAGTTACTACTGCCCCAGGACATAGACGAAGGTTAGGATATACTACTACTAGTTACTACAACTAGTGATTATAACTAGTTACTACTGCCCCAGGATAGACAAAGGTTAGGATATACTACTGTAACTACGAGTTACTACTACTAGTTACTACTACTAGTAACTACTGCCTCCTCACATAGACAAAGGACAAATGTTAGGATATACTACTACTAGTTAGAACTACTAGTTAGTACTACTAGTTATATATACCTATATCTGCACATATCTCAGACCTACTAAATATACTGTATACACACTGTTTTTATACCTTAACCACTGTACTTTATATATTACCATGCACTTTACTGCAGCATTTTGTACTCTGGTTAGATAACAACTTATTTTCGCTGTACTTGTGCTGTACAATGACAATACATTATAATCTAATCTAATCTAATGAGCAACGTACCTCCCCTCTCTCCTCTCAGATGAGATCACGTCCAGTTTCCGGCGGTTTGGCGCCCTGGTGGTGGACTGGCCTCACAAGGCAGAGAGCAAGTCCTATTTCCCCCCTAAAGGTGACAAGCAACAAGCAGCTAATTAACTTCCATGTTTACAATGCTTAGACTGACAGCTGATTCAGGGGGTTGCATAGCAACTGTGTCCTGTGTGATCGATAAAGAGCAGTAAAACACACTGCAAAAACACATCCTGTGTGATCAGCACCCGTGCAATGTGATTAATGAGGAAGCAAAAGCCGAATCCCAGACATTTTGAGCGATTGAGAAATCCCGCCCGCCTGGACAGGTGTGTGTGCAGTGTGTCTATGTGTGTATGTATGCGTGTGTGTGTGTGTGTATGTGTGTATATATATATATATATATATATATATATATATATATATATATATATATATATATATATATATATATATATATACTGTGTGTATATATATATATATATATATATATATATATACTGTGTGTGTGTGTGTGTATATATATATATATATATATATATATATATATATATATATATATATACTGTGTGTATATATATATATATGTATATATATATATACTGTGTATACACACACACACACACACAGTATATATATATATATATATATATATACTGTATATATATATATATATATATACTGTATATATATATATACTGTGTATATATATATATATATACTGTGTATATATACTGTATGTATATTTACTGTCTTATACTATGGAAGTATAATTTTCCATGTATCTTTTTAAATTGTCTTTTGGTTTAAGGGTTGTTGTTTAAATAAAGTTATTAATACATGTCTCCATGTTGTGTGTGTGTGTGTCTCCTAGGTTACGCATTCCTCCTCTTCCAGGAGGAGGGGGCGGTCCAGGCCCTGATGGAGGCGTGTCTGGAGGACGATGGGAGGCTCTACCTGTGTGTGTCCAGCCCTACCATCAAGGACAAGCCTGTGAGTCCTCACTTCCTCTCCTCACCTCCTCTCCTCACCTCGTCACCTCACCTCCTCACCTCACCTTCTCTCCTTACCTCACCTCCTCATCTCCTCTCCTCACTTTCTCTCATCTCTCACCTCCTCACCTCCTCTCCTTTCCTCCTCTCCTCCTCTCGTCACCTCCTCTCCTTATCTCCTCTCCTCACCTTCTCTCCTCACTTCCTCTCATCATCTCCTCTCATCACCTCCTCTTATTAGCTCCTCTCCTCACCTCATCTTCTCACCTCCTCTTCTCACTTCCTCTCCTCACCTCCTCTCCTTACCTTCTCACCTACTCACCTCCTCTCCTCACTTCCTCTCCTCACTTCCTCTCCTCACCTCCTCACTTCCTCTCCTCACCCCTCACCTCACCTCCTCTCCTCACCTCCCCACTTGTTCTTTTTACCTCCTCTACTTACCTCACCTCCTCTCATCACCTCCTTCCTCACCCCCTCTCCTTACATCGTCTCCTCTCCTCACTTCCTCTCCTCACCTCCTCTCCTTACCTCCTCTCCCCTCACCTCACCTCCTCTTCTTACCTCACCTCATCACCTCCTCTCCTCACCTCCCCACTTGCTCTCCTTACCTCCTCTCCTTACCTCACCTCCTCTCATCACCTCCTCTCATTACCTTGTCTCCTCTCCTCCTCACCTCCCCACTTGCTCTCCTTACCTCCTCTCCTTACCTCACCTCCTCTCATCACCTCGTCTCCTCCTCTCCTCACTTCCTCTCATCACCTCCTCTCCTGAATCTCCTCTCGTGTGTGTGTGTGTGTGTGTGTGTGTGTGTGTGTGTGTGTGTGTGTGTGTGTGTGTGTGTGTGTGTGTGTGTGTGTGTGTGTGTGTGTGTGTGTGTGTGTGTGTGTGTGTGTGTGTGTGTGTGTGTGTGTGTGTGTGTGTGTGTGTGTGTGTGTGTGTGTGTGTGTGTGTGTGTGTGTGTGTGTGTGTGTGTGTGTGTGTGTGTGTGTGTGTGTGTGTGTGTGTGTGTGTGTGCAGGTCCAGATCCGTCCCTGGAACCTGAGTGACAGTGACTTTGTGATGGACGGCTCTCAGCCCCTCGACCCCCGAAAGACCATCTTTGTGGGCGGAGTCCCGCGGCCCCTGAGAGCCAGTAAGTATGACCACTTCCTGTGTCCTCAATCTGTCCCTTCTTCCCTACTCCACTTCTAGTAGTTCAATGTAGGACTATATAGTGAAATCCTTCCCTCATTCCCTACTCCCTCTCTAGTAGTTCAATGTAGAGGACTATATAGTGGAATCCTTCCCTCATTCCCTCCTCCCTCTCTAGTAGTTCAATGTAGGACTATATAGTGAAATCCTTCCCTCATTCCCTACTCCCTCTGTAGTAGTTCAATGCAGAGGACTATATAGTGAAATCCTTCCCTACTCCCTCTCTAGTAGTTCAATGCAGAGGACTATATAGTGAAATCCTTCCCTACTCCCTCTCTAGTAGTTCAATGTAGAGGACTATATAGTGAAATCCTTCCCTACTCCCTCTCTAGTAGTTCAATGTAGAGGACTATATAGTGAAATCCTTCCCTCATTCCCTACTCCCTCTCTAGTAGTTCAATGCAGAGGACTATATAGTGAAATCCTTCCCTCATTCCCTACTCCCTCTCTAGTAGTTCAATGTAGAGGACTATATAGTGAAATCCTTCCCTCATTCCCTACTCCCTCTCTAGTAGTTCAATGTAGAGGACTATATAGTGAAATCCTCCCCTCGTTCCCTACTCCCTCTCTAGTAGTTCAATGTAGAGGACTATATAGTGAAATCCTTCCCTCATTCCCTACTCCCTCTCTAGTAGTTCAATGTAGAGGACTATATAGTGAAATCCTTCCCTCATTCCCTACTCCCTCTCTAGTAGTTCAATGTAGAGGACTATATAGTGAAATCCTTCCCTCATTCCCTACTCCCTCTCTAGTAGTTCAATGTAGAGGACTATATAGTGAAATCCTTCCCTACTCCCTCTCTAGTAGTTCAATGCAGAGGACTATATAGTGAAATCCTTCCCTCATTCCCTACTCTCTCTCTAGTAGTTCAATGTAGAGGACTATATAGTGGAATCCTTCTCTCATTCTCTACTCCCTCTCTAGTAGTTCAACGCAGAGGACTATATAGTAACCTCCTTCCCTCGTCCCCTCCTCCCTAGTTGAGCTGGCCCTGGTCCTGGACCGGCTCTACGGGGGGGTCTGCTACGCGGGGATCGACACGGACCCTGAGCTGCGCTACCCCAAGGGGGCGGGGCGGGTGGCCTTCTCCACCCAGCAGAGCTACATCGCCGCCATCAGCGCTCGCTTCGTCCAGCTACAGCATGGAGACATAGACAAGAGGGTAGGGCGCCTCTCTCTGTGTGTCTTTATGTCCCTCGCTCTGTGTGTGTGTGTGTGTGTGTGTGCAGCAGTTGCTATGGCGATCAGAGAGCTGATTGAATTGACTCTTTGTTCCCTGAAACTAATCTCAGAAACCGGTTTATTATTTACATTGATAGTCTCTCTCCTTCTCTATCAATTTCTCTGTGAATCTCTATTGATAGTCTCTCTCTCTCTGAGAAGCTCTATTGATAGTCCCTCTCTCTCTATGAGAAGCTCTATTGATAGTCTCTCTCTGAGAAGCTCTATTGATAGTCTCTCTCTGAGAAGCTCTATTGATAGTCTCTCTCTCTCTCTCCCTCTCTGAGAAGCTCTATTGGTAGTCTCTCTCTCTCTTTGATAAGCTATATTGATAGTCTCTCTCTCTCTCTGAGAAGCTCTATTGATAGTCTCTCTCTCTGATAAGCTCTATTGATAGTCTCTCTCTCTTTCTGCGAAGCTCTATTGATATTCTCTCCCTGAGAAGCTCTATTGATAGTCTCTCTCTCTCTCTGAGAAGCTCTATTGATAGTCTCTCTCTCTGAGAAGCTCTATTGAAAGTCTCTCTCTCTTTCTGCGAAGCTCTATCAAGAGAGAGAATATCATCTCTCTGAGAAGCTATATTGATAGTCTCTCTCTGAGAAGCTCTATTGATAGTCTCTCTGAGAAGCTCTATTGATAGTCCCTCTCTCTCTCTCTCTCTCTCTCTCTCTGAGAAGCTCTATTGATAGTCTCTCTCTGAGAAGCTCTATTGATAGTCTCTCTCTCTCTGCGGAGCTCTATTGATAGTCTCTCTCTCTGAGAAGCTCTATTGATAGTCTCTCTCTCTCTCTCTGAGAAGCTCTATTGATAGTCTCTTTCTCTGAGAAGCTCTATTGATAGTCTCTCTCTCACTGAGAAGCTCTATTGATAGTCTCTCTCTCTCTCTGAGAAGCTCTATTGATAGTCTCTCTCTCTCTGAGAAGCTCTTTTGATAGTCTCTCTCGCTGAGAAGCTCTATTGATAGTCTCTCTCTCTCTCAGAGAAGCTCTTTTGATAGTCTCTCTCTCTATGAGAAGCTCTTTTGATAGTCTCTCTCTCTATGAGAAGCTCTTTCTGTGTGTGGAGGTGAAGCTTCTAGACGACCAGCTGTGTCTCTTGTCACCAGGTGGAGGTTCAACCTGTCTGTCTCTTGTCCCCAGGTGGAGGTTCAACCTGTCTGTGTCTCTTGTCACCAGGTGGAGGTTCAACCTGTCTGTGTCTCTTGTCCCAAGGTGGAGGTTCAACCTGTCTGTGTCTCCGTCCCCAGGTGGAGGTTCAACCTGTCTGTGTCTCTCTGTCCCCAGGTGGAGGTTCAACCTGCCTGTGTCTCTGTCCCCAGGTGGAGGTTCAACCTGTCTGTGTCTCTCTGTCCCCAGGTGGAGGTGAAGCCCTACGTTCTGGACGACCAGCTGTGTGACGAGTGTCATGGCGCTCGGTGTGGGGGGCGCTTCGCTCCGTTCTTCTGCTCCAACGTCACGTGTCTCCAGTACTACTGTGAGTCCTGCTGGGCCAGCAGCCACGCCCGGGGGGGGCGGGACTTCCACAAGCCCCTGGTCAAGGAGGGGGCGGACCGGCCCCGCCAGGTCCACTTCCGCTGGAACTAGAGACCCACCTGGTCTCCAGGGACCCCGGGTCTGCTGGGTCGTCTGGCTCCGCCCCCAACAATAGAGGGGGCGTGGTCTACAGTATAGGTGTGGTCTCATACGCATACGCTAAGCCCACAGGGGTGCAATAGAAGGGGTGGGGCCAGGTCTTCTTGCTCCGCCCCCTCTACTCTACCCCCCTGTGGGCGTGGTCTCTGCACGCTAACCTACATGTCTTTTTGTAGTGACCAAGCTCCGCCCCCTTGGTCTCAGGGCTCTGAGGGGGAGGAGTTTTGTTTTGGATATTTTATTTATTTTATTTTTTAATGTGTGGTTGACAGCCGAGAGCAGAAAGGGGCGTGGGCCTGCTGTGTGACTCCGCCCCCCTCCGTCCGTAAACCAAAGATAGCGACGTCGCGTCAAACACAAAACAAACTTATTTTGAAATGCACCCGGTGTTCTGTTTTGTATTATTAGTTAAGACCAACCTGTTGTCATAGCAACCCGTAAAATATTACCTCATGACTAAGCAACAACATTTATATTAGACGCTTTGCTGCTACAATGCTACGCTATCATGCTACAATGCTACAATGCTATGCTACAATGCGCCACTACAACGCTACTCTACATTGTAATGCTACAATGCTACACTACAATGCACCGGTACGATGCTATGCTACAATGCTATACTACAATAGTACTCTACATTGTGACGCTACAATGGCACACTACAATGCGATGCTACAATGCTATGCTTCAATGCTATGCTACAATGCTACGCTACAATGTGCCACTAAGTTGCAATTCTAGCAATGCTAGTCCTTCACTGACTAGGAGGAAGGAGAGATAGTCCTCCAGGTGGTGGAAGGAGTGACAGCCCCTCCAGGCTGAGGAAGGAGAGACAGTCCTCCAGGTGGAGGAAGGAGTGACAGTCCTCCAGGTGGAGGAAGGAGAGACAGTCCTCCAGGTTGTGGAAGGAGTGACAGTCCTCCTGTTGGAGGAAGGAGAGACAGTCCTCCAGGTGGAGGAAGGAGAAACAAGTGATTACATATACTAAAGAGGTTCTACTGTTTATAGACAGATCTGGTTGGTCCAGTAGAGCTGTTCTATATTAATAGATCTGGGTGGTGCAGTAGAGCGGTTCTATATTAATAGATCTGGGTGGTGCAGTAGAGCGGTTCTATATTAATAGATCTGGGTGGTGCAGTAGAGCGGTTCTATATTAATAGATCTGGGTGGTGCAGTAGAGCGGTTCTATATTAATAGATATGGGTGGTGCAGTAGAGCTGTTCTATATTAATAGATCTGGGTGGTGCAGTAGAGTGGTTCTATATTAATAGATCTGGGTGGTGCAGTGGAGCGGTTCTAAATGAATAGATCTGGTTGGTGCAGTAGAGCGGTTCTATATTAATAGATCTGGTTGGTACAGTAGAGCTGTTCTATATTAACAGATCTGGTGGTACAGTAGGTTCTATCTGTTTCTACTGTAGACCACTAGACTTGGTAGCATGTGTGTGTGGTTCTGTTGCTATGTGTTGTCCTGAGCTGTCTGTGTGTTGTGGTCCATGTGGGATGAGGTTCTAGTTGAGTCCCCCCCCCCTCCTCTCCTGATCTAGGATGAGGAAGCTAGGAGAGGTCCAGACCCGAGCGGGTCCCAAGAACAGATCTCAGAGGATTTCACCAGTCAACCCAAGCATCCCAACAAGGTTGAGCACATGTGTTTGATCTGTAGTCCACTGTGGGTCTGGGTTTGGTTCTGGTCCTGGGTCTGGTCCTGGGTTTGGTTCTGGTCCTGGGTCTGGTCCTGGGTTTGGACCTTCTATTTATTTATAATTGTTCTTGTTGGTCGGTTGGTTCTGGATGTGATCCTCTGAGGAGGTCGCATCTGAGTCCCTCTTGGAGACAATCTGTGGTACTACCAGTACTACTACTACCACTAGTACTGGTTAGAGTACAAGTACTATCACTCGTACTACCCCTTGTACTATCACTAGTACTACCACTAGTACTGGTTAGAGTACCAGTACATGTGCTAACTGTGTTTGTCTGAGTTTTCTGGTATGATACTACAGTTGTCTATTATGATACTACAGTATAGTATTTCAGTATAATGCTACAGTATGATACTACAGTATAATACATAAGTATAATACTACAGTATGCAGTACGTTTCATTCCTAAGACATGAAGAAGAGTCTTAAAAAAGATCTCAATTGTTTTTTGATCTATTTACAATGATATTTTATTTACTACCTAATTATTCTTATTTATACGTGTGAAGCTGTGTTCTTAAGTTATGTGTTCGGTATGAATAAAGCAGTAATCTGATATTTTACTAATATATATTTGAAGTACAGCGAGAGGCCTCATATCTAGCTGTGTATCTTTATAACTATAGCTAAATATAGTACATAACTATATTTACCTAGATATGTAGTGTATAACTAAATATATATGGAGTTATATATATATATATATATGGTTATGTGTTGACTCTCGTTGGTCTGAATGTGGTCCCCTGTAACACTTGACTTGTGCCGTTTCGTGAGAATATTCGTGTTCAACACTGTTTGTTCCTTTGTACCTTTCGTCTTCTGTTTTGTAAGGATCATATTTATTTCACTATTTTTGTAGACAAATAACGGTTTGTTTGATTGTATTTTTCTATTTAAAGCAGGACTATAACATTGCGTGGTCCCCTTCTCCTCGACCTCAACCCCCAAAAGCAACTTTCTGTTCAGAGGCTGAAACTAACTTGATTTGATCGCTTGATTTGAGTTCAAAGTTGATTTGATTTGAGTTCCGGACGGGTTCGCCGTGGTTCCCCCCCCCCCCCCCCCCCCCCCGCGTTCTCTCTCTGGCGCTGGTTCATATGAAGGAAGGGTTCTGCTGTTGGAAGACAGTTGATTTTGGCGGGAACTTAACTTTAGAACATAACGTTGAAAGGCTGGAATCTGTTGTGAAGTGCAATATACTGTTTCTAACGTTTGTAAGAATCCCAGCGTAAAAAACCTTCTCTCTTTTTTTTTTTAATGCAGATTTATTTTTGGCATCGCAGATTTCTGATCCCCTGTCATTTTTTTTACTGTCTGAAATACAACTTTTTTTCATTACAACTATTTTTAATTCCCGATATCTTTGTACTGATGTAAATGGCCGTGGTTTGTGGGTTTTGCTAATGAAAGGAGAGACTTTTTCATGCCTTTTTCTATTTAATTTCACCGTTTTATCCAAACTTTGTATTTATTTTATTAGCAGCAGAATTATTGGGTTTTTTCATATAAATGTCCTTGGTATTATTTGTATTTTTATGTGGAAATACAGTTAATATATATATATATTTAATTTTATGATGCTGAGATATTAATTGGAGTTACATTTTTTTTTTAAAGCTAAATATTTGTAATATTGTTAAAGTAACAAATTTGTACATGAGATTACATCATATTCGCTGAAGTGAATTGTAATTATAATTGAATGGGTCTTTAATATGCAAACTGAATATCACCTTGCCGTTTATTTTTGTTGGTTTTTGAATGTTGATTCGTTTCTTAAATAAAGAGACTGTTCGGACATTGTTTTCTCCTACACCTCTGCTACTTTGATTTACAATTCGTTTTCAAATATTCCATTTCCAATATACTATTATATTTAGTTACATTTCTTTACACAGGTGGGGGACGAGTAATTACTAAATTATCTTAAAGTGTGCATAATCACTTAATTATTTTGAAGCCAAAATAATATCACATTTAAATATGTTTAACAACTTTGATTCATGCCGAACACATATTATCGTACTTATCGTAAATACAAATACTAAATACTATAGTATATACTAATACTAATAATTATAAAGTGAAGAGCCAAAAGCCACAGGTGTGTCTGGCGCCCTCTAGCGGTCAGTCCCCGAGAAGAGCTGGTGCGTTATGGCACTTACAAGACAACATATCAATACACATAGTAAGATCATAATCTGTGGTTTAAATGTGTCTCAGTGAGGTTGATGAAATGTTATTCTCCTGGGAACCTGCGATAGAGGTTGTTAGGGAGGAGGAGAAGGAGAGGAGGAGGAGGAGGAGGGAGGAGGCGGAGAGGAGGTGGTGGAGGACACCCCGCCCAAACCAGAGCACATCAAAACAACCCGCATGTGAAAGGAGATTGATAAAGAAGCTTCGTAGAGGTAAGAAACAACTTAATAAATGAATAATTTAATAACTTAATAACGTAATAACTCGAGGTCTGCATGGTGACAACACACAGGTTGGATGTTTAATGGGGTTGTCTTGTCTCTGGTCAATTCAGTTTAATTCAGAGACACAACTCTTTTTACTTTAATGTCCATAAGACTACTGGGTTCTGTTTAACTTCCTCCAAACTTCAAACTTCTTGTTGCTTTTCCTTCACAATGCAAACTTTTGACCAGAAACTGTACTTGAAATGAATGTTGAACTTAATGAACAATGAACATTATGCTTTCAACTTCTGCTCTAAAACAATGTGTGTATGTTTATATATATTGTGTAGAAGTCATGTTTATAAAAAGAAGAATTAGTCAAATGGGTATAAATGATTAATGATCTAAATGTCGGAAGTGTCGGAACACATGGTGATGGTCAGGCTCGACGTTGTCATGGCAACAATGAGGTTTTGGCTGTAGTGATGCCGCAAGGCCATCACCATGGAAACACACAACATCTCTAAACTAACCACCTCTAACCTAACACCTTGTCTAACCACTAACCTAACACCTAAACTAACCACCTCTAACCTAACACCTAAACCAACCATCTCTAACCTAACACCTAAACTAACCATCTTTAACCTAACACCTAAACTAACCATCTCTAACCTAACACCTAAACTAACCATCTCTAACCTAACACCTAAACCAACCATCTCTAACCTAACACCTAAACTAACCATCTTTAACCTAACACCTAAACTAACCATCTCTAACCTAACACCTAAACTAACCATCTCTAACCTAACACCTAAACTAACCACCTCTAACCTAACACCTAAACCAACCATCTCTAACCCAACACCTAAACTAACCATCTCTAACCTAACACCTAAACTAACCACCTCTAACCTAACACCTAAACTAACCATCTTTAACCTAACACCTAAACTAACCATCTCTAACCTAACACCTAAACTAACCATCTCTAACCTAACACCTAAACCAACCATCTCTAACCTAACACCTAAACTAACCATCTTTAACCTAACACCTAAACTAACCATCTATAACCTAACACCTAAACTAACCACCTCTAACCTAACACCTAAACTAACCATCTCTAATCTAACACCTAAACTAACCATCTCTAACCTAACACCTAAACTAACCATCTCTAACCTAACACCTAAACTAACCATCTCTAACCTAACACCTAAACTAACCATCTCTAACCTAACACCTAAACTAACCATCTATAACCTAACACCTAAACTAACCATCTCTAACCAAATACCTAACTTGACTCCTCCCCTAGCCCCCACCCTCTCTACAGGAAGTGTCTGTGACCAATCACAAGTCACCCAGATGTGTTACATTACTTCAGTAAGTGTGTGTGTAGCTAAGTGAACTCTAAACATGAACACACACACAGCCTTCCTGTCACCACATTCACTCATAGAAACGTGAGACTTTCAGACTGATTTCAGACCAGTGTGAGACTGGTTTCAGACAGATTTCAGACCAGTGTGAGACTGATTTCAGACCAGCGTGGGGCTGGTTTCTGCCTAACAGAGCAGCTTGAACTCAGCTGAACTGTAGGGTGTACTGTAGAGGCAGTGTTGGGTTGCGTTATGGGACTCTCCCCAGGCCTGGATGTGATGTCATCGCTGAGGAACCTTCCCCAACATCTTGGAACACATCAAGATGTTTGTTTGGGTTTTGACTTCTGGTCCTCTGGAACCAAACAATACATGTAGAAACAAACATTCGAGCTACAGTGAGGTAAGCTAAGCACTAGAGCTACAGTGAGGTAAGCTAAGCACCAGAGCTACAGTGAGGTAAGCTAAGCACTAGAGCTACAGTGAAGTAAGCTAAGCACCAGAGCTACAGTGAGGTAAGCTAAGCACTAGAGCTACAGTGAAGTAAGCTAAGCACTAGAGCTACAGTGAAGTAAGCTAAGCACCAGAGCTACAGTGAGGTAAGCTAAGCACTAGAGCTACAGTGAAGTAAGCTAAGCACTAGAGCTACAGTGAGGTAAGCTAAGCACTAGAGCTACAGTGAGGTAAGCTAAGCACCAGAGCTACAGTGAGGTAAGCTAAGCACTAGAGCTACAGTGAGGTAAGCTAAGCACTAGAGCTACAGTGAGGTAAGCTAAGCACTAGAGCTACAGTGAGGTAAGCTAAGCACCAGAGCTACAGTGAGGTAAGCTAAGCACTAGAGCTACAGTGAGGTAAGCTAAGCACTAGAGCTACAGTGAGGTAAGCTAAGCACTAGAGCTACAGTGGATGGTTGGTAGAAGACCCTCCTCTCCAACCCTTTCCTGTCTCCAGCAGCAGCAGGAGGATGTGGGCGGTGCTGAGGGTGGTGTGTCTGCTCTACTGTGTCCGGGGACAGCTGACGGAGGGCAGGACGAAGGCGGGACCTCCTGGTCCGGTATGCGGCGTCCCCGGGTCCCCGGGGCCCCCCGGTAGACCGGGCACCACCGGTCCCCAGGGGCCTCAGGGCCCCGTGGGGGTCCCCGGGAGGGACGGACGGGACGGGAGGAGAGGGGCGAAAGGAGAGAAACGACACACGGGTACCTGTCTGTCTCTCTACCTGTCTCTCTACCCGTCTGTATGTCTGTCTGTCTCTCTGTCTGTCTCTCTATCTGTCTGTCTCTCTACCCGTCTGTATGTATGTCTGCCTGTCTCTCTAGCTGTCTCTCTGTCTGTCTCTCTACCTGTCTGTCTGTCTTTCTGTCTCTCTACCGGTCCTACCTGTCTGTCTTGTTCACTATGAGAGAGACTGTATCACCTTCTCCTCAACATGTCTGTACTTTATGTATACCCTCCTGTAACCCTGTCATTAAAACACTCCCGTGAAGAGAGAGACAGACAGAGACCTGTCTCTCTGTTGGACTAACAATCACTGGTTCCAGTTAGAGGTGGAATACATCACAACTAAAGTATGCCCCACAGGGGAAGAGCCATGAAGGTATTGACATGTGGGAGGAGTTGAGATGTTGGTGTTCTTTGAATGTGGGAGGAGCTATTCTCACAGTCAACCAGACAAACACATCAACCACTTCCTTTAATCATGCATCATTAACCACTTCATTCATACATAATTCACCACTTTATTCATTCATACATCATTAAGCATTTCATTCATTCATACATCAATAATCACCTCATTCATACATCATTAACCACTTTATTCATTAATACATAATTAACCACTTCAGTCATTAATACATCATTAACCACTTCATTCATACATAATTGACCACTTCCTTCATCCATTATAAACCACTTCATTAATTTATACATCATTAACCACTTCATTCATACATCAATAACCACTTCATTTATACATCATTAACCACTTCATTCATTCATACATCATAAACCACTTCATTCATTCATACATCATAAACCACTTCATTCATACATCATAAACCACTTCATTCATTCATACATCATAAACTACTTCATTCATTCATACATCATTAACCACTTCATTCATTCATACATTAACCACTTTATTCATTCATACATCATTAACCACTTTATTCATTCATACATCATTAACCACTTCATTCATTCATACATCATTAACCACTTCATTCATTCATACATCATTAACCACTTTATTCATTAATACATAATTAACCACTTCATTCATACATCATTAATCACTTCATTCATTCATACATCATTAACCACTTTATTCATTAATACATAATTAACCACTTCATTCATACATCATTGACCACTTCATTCATTCATACATCATTTACTACTTTATTAATTCATACATCATTTAGCACTTTATTTATTAATCATTAAGCAGTTCATTCATTAATACATCATTAACCACTTCATTCATGCATCATTAAGCACTTCATTCATTCATACAACATACCTCCAATCATGGCCTCCCTCCTCTCTCCTCTCTCTCTCACATCACATCTGTCTTTTCTTGCACTACTGGCACTTTAAAATGTTTTTTAAATGTATTTTTGGCACAATTCATGCACATGTACGTATCATCCTTTAGACACTTTATTGTTATATATATATATAGTGTTTTTGAAAATTCACACTGTAGGAGAGAATGGGGAGTAAGCATTCCATTACACTTACATTTAGTTACATATGGCAAATAAAAAATCTTGAATCTCTCTACTGTCTCTCATCTGTTCTCTCTACTGTCTCTCATCTGTTCTCTCATCTGTTCTCTCTACTGTCTCTCATCTGTTCTCTCTACTGTCTCTCATCTGTTCTCAGTCCTGTCTCTCATCTGGTATCTCATCCCTCTCTCTCCTCCAGGGTCAAAGGGTGGTGTGGGGCCGAGGGGCCAGCGGGGGGAGGGCGGGGCCCGGGGCCCGGGGGGGAAGCGGGGTCCCGGTGGGGAGGGGGGGGCGGGGGGTCCCACGGGGCTCCCGGGGCCAGCCGGAGGTCGGGGGGAGAAGGGCCAGCGGGGCCGGCGGGGCGCGGCGGGGGCGTGCCGCTGCGGGAGCCTGGCCCCCCGGTCGGCCTTCTCGGTGAGTATCTCCGGCAGCTTCCCCCCCGAGGACACGCCCATCCGGTTCGACAAGGTGCTGCTGGACGAGGGCGGGCACTACGACCTCCGCACCGGGAAGTTCGTCTGCCCCTTCCCGGGGGTGTACTACTTCTCCTACGACATCGCGCTGGCCGACAGGCACCTGGCCATCGGCCTGGTCCACAACGGGGAGTTCCGCGTCAAGACCTTCGACGCCAACACGGGGAACCACGACATGGCGTCGGGGTCCACCGCCGTGTTCCTCAACCCGGAGGACGAGGTCTGGCTGGAGATCTTCTTCCGCCAGCAGAACGGCCTCGTCTCCGACCAGACCCGGACTGACAGCCTCTTCTCTGGCTTCCTGCTGTACGCCGACACCGCCTACCTGGACGCCCTGGCGGAGGACTACGCCTAGAACTACACCAAGAGACTAGAACTACACCTAGGACTACACCTAGAACTACACCTAGAACTACACCTAGAGACTAGAACTACATCTAGAACTACACCTAGAACTACACCAAGAGACTAGAACTACACCTAGGACTACACCTAGAACTACACCAAGAAACTAGAACTACACCTAGGACTACACCTAGAACTACACCTAGAACTACACCAAGAGACTAGAATACACCTAGGACTACACCTAGAACTACACCTAGAGACTAGAACTACACCTAGTAATTAACGTAGAAATACACCTAGAGACTAGAGACTATACCTAGAACTGCAGCTAGAGACTAGAACTACACTTAGAGACTAGAACTACACCTAGAGACTAGAACTACACCTAGTAATTAACGTAGAAATACACCTAGAGACTAGAGACTATACCTAGAACTGCAGCTAGAGACTAGAACTACACCTAGAGACTAGAACTACACCTAGAGACTAGAACTACACCTAGAACTACACTTAGAACTACACCTAGAAATACACCGAGAGACTAGATCTACACCTATAACTACACTGAATACACCTAGAGATTAGATCTACACCTAAAACTACACTTAGAACTTCACCAAGAGACTGCACCTAGAACTACACCTAGAACTACACCTAGAACTACACTTAGAACAACATACAGAACTACACTTAGAACTACACCTAGAACTATACTTAGAACTACACCTTGAGACTACACCTAGAACTACACTTAGAACTACACCTAGAACAACACGTAGAACTACATCTAGAGGGGAGTCTGTTATTTCACTCAATCAATAAATATAATTAATGTAAACAAACTGAAATGATAGAAGTACGTTAAGGCAATGTACAAAATATAAAAAATATTGATATTGTAAATTAATAGAATATGTGTACAATGTGTGTATATATATATATATACACAAGAATAATACATAAAACATAAAATATACATTACTACTGGAATGTATTTTATGTATTTTACAAGATATTGCACATAGCCTATTGAACAAGTTTCAACAAATTGGATTATACCTTTATGTATGTGTAAATATGAGGTGTGTCAAGTCAAGTCAAGTCAAGTTTATTGTCACTTCACAGTTTACACGAGTATAAAGCAGTGGGTGAAAATCGTGTGTGCAATACCCGACGACAGACAAAATTAAGATAAAAATTGAATAAAGTTAAAAAATAAAAATGCAATTTATAAAATGCAATAACATATATATATATATATATATATATATATATATATATATATATATATATATATACACGTGTGTGTATACGTGTGTGTGCCAATAAACACTGTTTAAAGACTTTTCATCTACCTCTTGACTATCTGTAATGCGTAATAATATAATATATAATTATAATATAATAATAATAATACTAACCACGACTGCTTCCATGAGACCCATGGATGTGGATGAGACCCTGAAGGAAACTTGCAACTCGTCGGACTCCGTAGTAAGCTGCTTAGTGACGTCAGTCGTATGTGTTGATTGACGGCTATTTGGACGAATAGGAAGGCTGATAGAATTCATCATGTATCAAGAGGCGGGCTCGTGTCACGGTAGGTGGAGCGGTTGTTTATTCCGTTACTAGGCAGCTCTTAAACCGGTCCGAGCGGTGAAACATCATCCACCGGGGTGTGTAGTTACAAAGTACCGGGGTGTGGAGTTACACAGTACCGCTGGAACAAAGACTGGTCCGACTGGTCCGTCGCTTGTCCGTCAAACTGCTAAACCGATCTCAATTGTTTGTACTTCTCAATACTAACAATTGGCTCCGTCACTACGGTGCTGATGTGGTCACTGGTGTTACAGTGTTACAGTTTGGTGTTACAGTGTTACAGTTTGGTGTGACAGTGTTAGTTTGGTGTTACAGTGTTACAGTTTGGTGTTACAGTTTGGTGTTGCAGTGTTACAGTTTGGTGTTAGTGTTACAATTTGGTGTTACAGTTTTACAGTTTGGTGTTACAGTGTTACAGTTTGGTGTTACAGTGTTACAGTTTGGTGTTACAGTATTACAGTTTTCTGTGACTTTGTGTTGTAGTTTGTTGCTACATAGTGTTACAGTATGTTGCTACATAGTGTTACAGTTTGTTGTTACAGTGTGTTGCTACATAGTGTTACAGTTTGTTGCTTCATAGTGTTAGTTTGTTGCTACACTGTGTTAGTTTGTTGTTACAGTGTGTTACTACATAGTGTTACAGTGTGTTACTACATAGTGTTACAGTGTGTTACTACATAGTGTTACAGTGTGTTACTACATAGTGTTACAGTTTGTTACTACATAGTGTTATCGTTTGTTGCTACATAGTGTTACAGTTTGTTACTACATAGTGTTACAGTTTGTTGCTACATAGTGTTACAGTTTGTTACTACATAGTGTTACAGTTTGTTGCTACATAGTGTTACAGTTTGTTACTACATAGTGTTACAGTTGTTACTACATAGTGTTACAGTTTGTTGCTACATAGTGTTACAGTTTGTTACTACATAGTGTTACAGTTGTTACTACATAGTGTTATCGTTTGTTACTACATAGTGTTATCGTTTGTTGCTACATAGTGTTACAGTTTGTTGCTACATAGTGTTACAGTTTGTTGCTACATAGTGTTACAGTTTGTTACTACATAGTGTTATAGTTTGTTGCGACATAGTGTTACAGTTTGTTACTACATAGTGTTACAGTTTGTTGCGACATAGTGTTACAGTTTGTTACTACATAGTGTTACAGTTTGTTACTACATAGTGTTACAGTTTGTTGCTACATAGTGTTACAGTTTGTTACTACATAGTTTTCATTTGTAGTTAGTGTTACACTAGGTGTACGCAGTTTGTTGTTCCACAGTCAGTTGTTACTGTCTGTTGTTACATTCTGTACAGTGTGTTACATTGTTTCTTTGTCACTGTGTTTCAGATGTGAGTTCTGTTTTAAAGGTTCTTTCTCAACAGTCTTTATGAACCATGGCATCTGCAAGGTAAATAACCCTCTTCCAGAGTTTAAAGAACGGTTCTCCAGAGTTTAGAGCCATAGACTGAACGGTTCTCCAGGTTTAGACTGAACGGTTCTCCAAGATTCAAGATTCAAGATAACTTTATTTATCCCGAGGGAAATTAAGGAAAGAGTTTAGAGTTTAGAGTCCAGAGTTTAGACTGAACGGTTCTCCAGAGTTTGGACTGAATGGTTCTCCAGAGTTTAGACTGAACGGTTCTCCAGAGTTTAGACTGAACGGTTCTCCAGAGTTTAGACTGAACGGTTCTCCAGAGTTTAGACTGAACGGTTCCCCAGAGTTTAGACTGAGCCGTTCTCCAGAGTTTAGACTGAACGGTTCTCCAGAGTTTAGACTGAACGGTTCTCCAGAGTTTAGACTGAACGGTTCTCCAGAGTTTAGACTGAACGGTTCTCCAGAGTTTAGACTGAACGGTTCTCCAGAGTTTAGACTGAGCCGTTCTCCAGAGTTTAGACTGAACGGTTCTCCAGTTTAGACTGAACGGTTCTCCAGAGTTTAGACTGAACGGTTTTCCAGAGTTTAGACTGAACGGTTCTCCAGAGTTTAGACTGAACGGTTCTCCAGAGTTTAGACTGAGCGGTTCTCCAGAGTTTAGACTGAACGGTTCTCCAGAGTTTAGACTGAACGGTTCTCCAGAGTTTAGACTGAGCGGTTCTCCAGAGTTTAGACTGAACGGTTCTCGAGAGTTTAGACTGAATGGTTATCCAGAGTTTAGACTGAACGGTTCTCCAGAGTTTAGACTGAACGGTTATCCAGAGTTTAGAGCCATTTAACTGAACGGTTCTCCAGAGCTTCTGTCCTGAGCGGTTCTTCCTGATTCTACAGTTCTAGCCACCTCGGGGACAAGATACGCAAGAAACAGAGAGCTCTCAAGGAATCACTGGGGAGACATGAAGCAGACCAGCAGGTAGTGTGTGTGTGTGTGTGTGTGTGTGTGTGTGTGTGTGTGTGTGTGTGTGTGTGTGTGTGTGTGTGTGTGTGTGTGTGTGTGTGTGTGTGTGTGTGTGTGTGTGTGTGTGTGTGTGTGTGTGTGTGTCAAGGTAGAGACATCTTTCTAGTATATGTTAGTATAAGTTCAAGTCTAGTCCACCTAATATCTGTCTAACCATTCGAGTGTTTTGATATACCTGTTAGGCCCTGGTCCAGAACATCAGGGAGGAGAGTGGAACCAGGACCATGGAGGTCTGTTGGTTCTGGACCGGTTCAGTAGTAGTTTGTAGTGGAGGTCTGTTGGTTCTGGACTAGTTCAGTAGTACAGAGTCCTGGAGGTTCTCACTTTCTTCTAGAACCGTCTCTCCATGTGCCGTCCTACCTGAGTGTGTTTCACACCTTTACCTGTCCTTGTAATGCATGCCGTCGATCTATCGTTATGAGGAGTTTAATCTGTAGTTGATTCTGTTGTTCTTCTGTAGTAGAATCTGTAGTTTGCTCTGTAGTTTATTCCGTAGTTTAACCTGTAGTCTAATCTGTAGTGTACTGTGTACTGTAATGAGTGGTTCAATGAGTAGTTTAACCTGTAGCTGTAGTTTAATGAGTAGTTTAGTCTGTAGTTTAATATTCTTCTGTTGTCCCAGGGTCTGACAGGTGATGAGGAAGACCCCGGAGAGACACTGAAGAGAACGATGAAGGCACAGAGACAGAGACGCAAGAAACAGGTTTGAATGAAGCTGCTAAACACCATCTTCTACTACTGTCCTGTACTTTCTGTAGGTTCTTGATGTCTTCTACTACTGTCCTGTACTTTCTGTAGGTTCTTGATGTCTTCTACTACTGTCCTGTACTTTCTGTAGGTTCTTGATGTCTTCTCTACTGTCCTGTACTTTCTGCTTTCTCTCTATTTCTGGAATGTTTGTTATTCTAAGTGTTGGTTCTTCAGTCATATATTTTATATATTATTATTATTATCTATTATTATTAATATATTTATTAAAACCCGGTGGTCTGTGGTGAAGCTGCAGGAGGAGAAGTCAGCCCATGGACCAGGACACCGGGTGGAGGAGGTGACCCAGCCCCTCCCCACCGAGGAGGGGGAGGAGGGGTTCAGGAAGAGGCGGGTGTTGTCCAGACCTCCGCCCGGACCTCAGACAGGTGGGACCTGGAGAACTGTAGACCCTAGCTGCTTACAAACTGTATTCATAGAGAGAGCTTTCTTAACTTAGGATTCAAGATTCAAGATGTTTATTTGCCATATGCAACTGTACGGAATGGAATGCTTACTCCCTACAATTTAACACTATACGCTATACTATGTACTATACTTATACTATACAACACTATATTCTATACTATGTACTATACTTATACTATACAACACTATACAGGGATCTTCTTCTTTCTTATCTTAAATAAAATTAAAAAATATTGGTAAAAAATGTATGCAATGCCCCAGAATAGAACTCATAATAATGAATATGACTTGATTTGTGTGTTCATAGGTGCATCCCCCCTGCCCAGCTCTAGCCAATCAGAGAGAACCTGGGTGACCCCCGGCCAATCAGAGAGGTTCCCGGACACGTCCAGCCAATCAGAGAGGGTCCAGGACACGCCAACCTCCAGCCTCTCGGACCAGTCCATGAGACAGCGAATGAGAGAGAAGCTCCGGGCGGCCAGGGTACCGCCCCTTAGTTCCATCTGTAGTTTAACGAGTAGTTTAGTACTGTAATCTGTAGTTGAATCTGTTGTTTAATCTGTCGTAATGAATAATTTAATCTGTTGTTAAATGAGTACAGTTTAATATTTAGTTGAATGAGTATTTTAATGTGTAGTTTAATGTGTAGTTTAATCAGTACTGAATGTATTGTCAGAGTAAGGCGGAGAGCTTCCTGCAGCAGGAGGCGGAGCCTCCGGCCAGTCGTCTGCAGAGCCTCCGACACCAAGACCCTGTTACCAGGTTCGACCGCCAGGTGAGTCCCTGGTCCCGGTGAGTCCGGTAGGAACCGGGTTTTTGTTGTGTGTGTGCTGATGATGTTCTAACCTGATCTGCTCTGGATCCACAGGGGGTACGGGACCACCCAGGGCCCAGCGACGTTCCCATGGCAACCGGCACCGCCGTGAAGCTACGAGATACACAGAGACAGGTGAGACCAAACACCTGGGAAAGAACACCTGAGAACAGAACACCTGGGACAGAACACCTGAGAACAGAACACCTGAGAACAGAACACCTGAGAACAGAACACCTGAGAACAGAACACCTGGGACAGAACACCTGAGAACAGAACACCTGAGAACAGAACACCTGGGACAGAACACCTGAGAACAGAACACCTGAGAACAGAACACCTGAGAACAGAACACCTGAGAACACCTGGGATTAGAACACCTGGGACAGAACACCTGAGAACAGAACACCTGAGAACAGAACACCTGGGACAGAACACCTGAGAACAGAACACCTGGGACAGAACACCTGAGAACAGAACACCTGAGAACAGAACACCTGAGAACAGAACACCTGAGAACAGAACACCTGAGAACAGAACACCTGGGACAGAACACCTGAGAACACCTGGGATTAGAACACCTGGACAGAACACCTGGGACAGAACACCTGAGAACAGAACACCTGGGACAGAACACCTGAGAACAGAACACCTGGGACAGAACACCTGAGAACAGAACACCTGAGAACAGAACACCTGAGAACAGAACACCTGAGAACAGAACACCTGAGAACAGAACACCTGGGACAGAACACCTGAGAACACCTGGGATTAGAACACCTGGGACAGAACACCTGGGACAGAACACCTGAGAACAGAACACCTGAGAACACCTGGGATTAGAACACCTGAGAACACCTGGGACAGAACACCTGAGAACACCCGGAAACACCTGGGATTAGAACACCTGAGAACACCTGGGACAGAACACCTTAGAACACCTGGGACCACCAGGCTGGGTTCTGTTGGTGTTAGAACACATGGGACCACCACGCTGGGTTCTGTTGGTGTTAGAACACCTGGGACCACCAGGCTGGGTTCTGTTGGTGTTAGAACACCTGGGACCACCAGGCTGGGTTCTGTTGGTGTTAGAACACCTGGGACCACCAGGCTGGGTTCTGTTGGTGTTAAAACACCTGGGACCACCAGGCTGGGTTCTGTTGGTGTTAGAACACCTGGGACCACCAGGCTGGGTTCTGTTGGTGTTAGAACACATGGGACCACCACGCTGGGTTCTGTTGGTGTTAGAACACATGGGACCACCACGCTGGGTTCTGTTGGTGTTAGAACACCTTGGACCACCAGGCTGGGTTCTGTTGGTGTTAGAACACATGGGACCACCACGCTGGGTTCTGTTGGTGTTAGAACACATGGGACCACCAGGCTGGGTTCTGTTAGTGTTAGAACACCTGGGACCACCAGGCTGGGTTCTGTTAGTGTTAGAACACCTGGGACCACCAGGCTGGGTTCTGTTGGTGTTGTCTTCATGGTTCTTTCTCATGTTTCAACCTACCGAAATTCTCCCACGTGACCCCTCTCTTCCGCGATCTCCACTGGCTTCCGGTAAATGCTCGCATCAAATTCAAGACTCTGGTGCTGACCTTTAGGGCAGTCAATGGAACTGCCCCAGCCTACCTCCAGGCGTTGGTCAAATTTTTCTGCTCTATTTTTATGTTTGCGTACCCCAGTGTTATGCTATTGTCTGCTTCAACTAATGTACACCTTGTAAGTCGCTTTGGATAAAAGCGTCTGCCAAATGCCCTAAATGTAAATGTAAATGTGAATGTTTCTCAGGAGAAGGGTCAGCCCACCGCTGAGGACTCCTACAACTTCTTCACCTTCAACTTTGACCCCGAGCCTGAGGAAGGAGCCCACAACAAGACTACAGGAACCAAGAAGAAGAAGAAGACCGCTGAGGACGACCATGAGGAGGAGGAGGAGGAGGAAGCTGAGAGAGAGGAGGAGGAAGATGCTAGCGAGGATGACAATGATGAACAGGTAAAATATAGTAGAAAAACGGTCTACACACTGGTGGACTGCTGTCACCAGCAACAGTCTACACTCATTAGAGCATCAGTGAGCTCTGATTAGCAGCCTGGTGCTGAATACAGACAGCAGGGGGCAGCGTTGTGCATCACATGCTGTTTGTTTTCTATTTTTTTTAAGGGTTATTGTTTTGGCCTTTTTGCCTCTATGCATAAGAGAGTGGAGACTGACGGGAAAGTGGGTGGAGAGAAAAGGAATGACATGTAGCCACAGGGACCACAGGCTGGAGTCCTACCAGGTCACTACAAGGCCTCTTGCCTCTGGGTGACGGACTTACAGGATGAGCTACCAGGCCACCCCACGATGTGCAGCCCACTCTTCTGCTCTGCTCTTTGTTCCTCCTCCTGCTCCTCCGCCTCCTCCTGCTCCTCCTCTCACTCATGTACCTCCTGCTCCTCCTCTTCCTCCTGCTACTCTGTTTCCTCCTGCTCCTGCTGCCCATCCTCTCTCCACCTCCTCCTACTCCTACTGCTCCTCCTCTTCCTCCTGCTCCTGTTACTCCGCCTCCTCCTGCTCTTACGACTCTTCCTCCTGCTCTTGCACTCTCCTCCTCCTCCTCCTCCTCCATTCTGTCCTCCTGGTGGTCAGGATGAGGATGTGCCCCTGGTGCAGGAGGAAGACCTGTTTGTGATGGAGCAGTCGTCCCAGGACTTGGTGGAGGTGAGGAAGGCCGACTACCTGAGCTACAGGAGCCGAGTCCTCTCGGACCAGGAGCTGCTCTTCACACCCAGCCTCCGGACAGGTAGCTGTTGCTACTGATACTACTGATGGAGGAGGAGGAGATGGAGATGGAGGTCATGGAAGGGGAGGTCATGGCGGTCATGAAGGGGGAGGGGATTGAAGGGGAGGTGATGGAGGTGATGGAGGGGGAGGTGATTGAAGGGGAGGTCATGGCGGTCATGAAGGGGGAGGGGATTGAAGGGGAGGTCATGGTGGTGATGGAGGGGGAGGTGATTGAAGGGGAGGTCATGGTTGTCATGGAGGGGGAGGTGATTGAAGGGGAGGTGATGGAGGTGATGGAGGGGGAGTTGATTGAAGCAGAGGTGATGCAGGAGATAGAGGGGGAGGTAATGGAGGTGATGGAGGGGTAGGTGGTGATGAAAGGGGAGGTGATGGAGGGGTATGTGGTGGTAGAAGGAGAGGGAGGTGCTGGCTGTAGTGGTGTGGACTCATGTCTCCCTCTTCCTTCCCCTCAGTTTCATCGTCAAAGAAACTCCCTGGCAACGCCCAGCCCAGGTACCTGGAGGAGGAGGGGCTGTATGTGGGGGAGAGGCCCCCCGTCTCCCCTAGCAACGAGAACATCCTGGAGAACCGGCTCCTCCAACAGGAAGAGGTAACACCTCTTGGACCAATCATGTGGATAGGATGTGTATTAGATGTATTATTATGTGTATATATATAGCATAAATAAATGTCTGAATAAAGTATATTTCTTGTATTTGAGGGGATATTTTATACATACTTATATATGTATATTTCTAATGTATTTCAGGGTACTCGATGGTTCGGTGGTGACGGTCGTATCCTTGCGCTGTCCAACCCAATCAAGGAGTCGTCCACCAGACCTCCTCTCTTCCTATTGGAGGACGAGATAGACCCCGCCCTGCACACCGTCTACCACAAGGTACACACACACACACACACACACACACACACCAGTGGGAAGCCGTCACTTCTGCTACTGTCGATATTTAAAATGTTTGAGTGTAATTCCTGTTTTTGTCATCATCGTTCTGTGTGAATGTCTCGGGGGGGGGTCACGTCCGGGGTCAAAGGTCACAAGGTGTCTCCTGTCTCCTCCCCAGGCCGCGATGTCCCAGCGTGCCGTGCTGGGGGGGACGGGGCCTCCCCGGGGCGACTACCAACTGGACGTGGACGTGTCGGGTCTCATCTTCTCCCACCACCCTCTGTTCAGCAAGGAGCACGTGCTGACCGCCAGGCTGGCCCAGCGCTACGACCAGCTGCTCAGCAGGCAGCACACCGGCCTGGCTACTCACCTCACCGACAAGGTAGTACTAGTACTATATATACATACATATACAGTATATATATACATATATACACTAACCTGGCTACTCACCTCACCGACAAGGTAGTACTAGTACTATATATACCTGCATATACAGTATGTGTATATATATATATATATATATATATATATATACATATATACACTAACCTGGCTACACACCTCACCGACAAGGTAGTACTAGTACTATATATACATACATATACAGTATATATATATATACATATATACACTAACCTGGCTACTCACCTCACCGACAAGGTAGTACTAGTACTATATATACATATATATACATATATGTACAGTAACCTGGCTACACACCTCACCGACAAGGTAGTACTAGTACTATATATACATACATATACAGTGTATATATATACAGTGTGTGTGTGTGTGTATATATATATATATATATATATATATATATATATATATATATATATATATATATATACTGTATAGTAACCTGGCTACACACCTCACCGACAAGGTAGTACTATATATACATACATATACAGTATATATATATATACTGTGTATATATATATATATATATACATCATATCTATATACATCTATATATATATATATATATATATATAGATATGATGTATATATATATATATCTATATATATGCAGGGCAGTACACATTCTAGATATTCTACATGTACTGGTGTGTTGTAGCTGAAGGTCTATGTTGTTCTGGCTGTTCAAGATATTCTAGATGTTCTACATGTTCTACATGTTCTACATTGCAGCTCAACGGTCTGAGGAGCGCTCTGAGGAACATGCTGGTGGTCCATGGGGGAGAGGCCCTGACTCCCGCCATGCAGCGCCGGATCTCCGAGTACCACCTGGAGGTGAGGAACACCAGGGTTCTGAGGGACCGTGAGCTGGAGAAGGACCGGATCCTGCTGAAGAACATCGTCAAGCTGTGGAAGGAGATCAAGTCTCTCCGGGAGCTCCAGCGGTTCTCCAGCACTCCCTACAAGCTCTACCTCCGCAAGTAATTACCTTAGACCTAACTCCGATCTGTGGTCCGGACGACCTTCCTGTCCACCCCTGACTATGACCCCTGACCCCAGGGAGGAGGTGGAGCGGGCGTTGGACGAGCGCCAGTACGAGGAGGAGGTGCTGGCGGAGGTGATGGAGCGGGAGACGGAGAGCGAGGAGCTCTACCAGAAGGAGCTCAGTGAGTACCGGAACCGGCTGGAGGAGTGGAAGGCCTGGAGGAGACGACAGGTGGGGACTCGGTTAATATAATATAAGTCATGGATTAGTGGAAGACGAACCATTCATCAGTTCAGTTCTGTACGACTCAAATGGGTTTCCATGTGTCGTCGTGTGGGTGAATCTCCTCTACTGTCTAACGGCAGAAAGCCAAGCAGCAGAAGAAGAAGAAGAAGAAGAATAAGAAGAAGAAGAAGAGAGGTCAGCCTCAGGACGACACAGAAGAGGATGACGACGATGACGACGATGACGAGGGTGAACCGGAAGTGAGCGAGGTGGAGGAGGAGGAGGTGGAGGGCCCTTCGAAGCCCGAGGCCCCGGAGAGGCCGGCCCCTGGGGCGCTGGAGGAGCTGGTCAGGGAGAAGGCCTCCAGGATCCGCAGGCAGCCAGGAGAACCCCTCCTCATCCCTGAGCTTTCAGTCGCTGGGAACATCACCCCTAACGAACAGGTCCCCAGGTAACATCACCCCCCCCCCCCCATCATCTAGTTCCCAGGTAACATCACCCCCCCCCCTCATCATCTAGTTCCCAGGTTACATCACCCCCCCCCCCCATCATCTAGTTCCCAGGTTACATCACCCCCCCCCCCCCCTCCTCCTCAACTGGTCCGGTGAGACCAGGTGTCTGCCTTGCCTTACCAGGTGAGACCAGGTGTCTACCTTACCAGGTGAGACCCGGGTCTGCCTTACCAGGTGAGACCAGGTGATACCAGGTGAGACCCAGGTGATACCAGGTGTCCTTTCTTCCGTCAGACCAGAGTTGGCGCGTCGTGAGGAGGTGGCGAAGCGCTGTGTGTTGGTGAAGGTTCTGTACAACCAGAAGGAGGTCTCGGAGACCCCCAGGAGGTCCCTCAACTCGGACTTCAGAGTCCACTTCGGACAGATCTTCAACCTCAAGATCCTCAACTGTCCCGAGAGCATCAAGCTGCAGGTGTGTGTGTGTGTGTGTGTGTGTGTTTGTGTGACTGTGTGTGTGTGTCTTCAGGTGTGTGTGACTGTGTGTGACTGTGTGTACTGTGTGTGTCTTCACATGTGTGACTGTGTGTGTGTGTCTTCAGGTGTGAGGGTGTGTGACTGTGTGTACTGTGTGTGTGTGTGTGTGTGTGTGTCTTCAGGTGTGTGAGGGTGTGGGCTCCTCCTGCCACCTCCTAGCGGAGGTGTGTGTTCCGGTCCCGGAGCCGTCGGTCCTGACCGGTCGGACCCCCACTGAGGAGCTGGAGTTCAGCAGCAACCAAAGGGTGGAGGTCAACCACGAGGGGGTGGGCAGTGGTGGGTCTGTCTCTCTATACCTGTCTCTACATGTCTCTCTCCTCCTCTCCTTCTCCTCTCCTCTCCTCTCCTCTCCTCTCCTCTCCTCTCTCCTCTCCTCTCCTCTCTCTCTCTCTCTCCGTCTCCGTCTCTCTTTGTCTCTCTCTCTCATCTTAAAATGAGTGTTCACTATTGTTAGTACTATTTGTGTTTGTTTGCTATGTTTTTAACTTTGTAGACCGCTGAGATTCTTGTAAGTGAAATAAATGCATTATAATTTATTATTATTATCTGTCTCAGTCTCTCTCTATCTATCTGGCTCCCGCTCTCTCTCTCTCTCTCTCTCTCTCTCTCTCTCTCTCTCTCTCTCGCTCTCTCTCTCTCTCTCTCTCTCTCTCCCCCCTCATCCTCTCTCTCTCTGAGATGTGGTTCTCTCTGAGATGTGGTTCTCTCTCTCTCTGAGATGTGGTTCTCTCTCTCTCTCTGAGATGTGGTTCTCTCTGAGATGTGGTTCTCTCTCTCTCTGAGATGTGGTTCTCTCTCTCTCTCTGAGATGTGGTTCTCTCTCCCAGGCGTTCCGTTGTCCTTTGAGGCGGACGGGGGAAACACACAGATCCTCCTCACCTCGGGGAAGATGTCCTGCTGTGTGTCCTGGGGGGTGGGGGAGGATGACACTCCCCTGGCCCCGCCCCCAGCCCCGCCCCTCACACAGGGAGCCCTGCACAGGTAGTCACGCACTCACCCACTCACAGACTCACTCACTCACTCACTCACTCACTCACTCACTCACTTACAGACTCACTCACTCACACACACAATGCCTTTCTTGTCAGTACAACAAAGTCAATTAAGTATCAATCCTCTTTACACACATGACAGCAGTTACAAATATCAATGATTTAAAAACCAAACTAAAACGGATTTAAATAAACAGATTTAAATAGCCAAATATGAGTAAACCTATATATATACTGTAAATAGTTGCTGTAACTGTTGCCCAATGTGTGTGTGTGTGTGTGTGTGTGTGTGTGTGTGTGTGTGTGTGTGTGTGTGTGTGTGTGTGTGTGTGTGTGTGTGTGTGTGTGTGTGTGTGTGTGTGTGTGTGTGTGTGTGTGTGTGTGTGTGTGTGTGTGTGTGTGTGTAGTATGGGGCTGTCTGGTCTGGCTGATGTGAAGAAGATGGGCCTCTGGGCCGCAGAGTCTCGCCTTGACCCCAACGACCCCAACAACTCCTCCATCATGCAGCACCTGAAGGTCTGAGTTCTGATTGGTCTGATCTGGTAACAGTACTAGTAGTTAGTTCTGATTGGTCTGATCTGGTAACAGTACTAGTAGTTAGTTCTGATTGGTCTGATCTGGTAACAGTACTAGTAGTTAGTTCTGATTGGTCTGATCTGGTAACAGTACTAGTAGTTAGTTCTGATTGGTCTGATCTGGTAACAGTACTAGTAGTTAGTTCTGATTGGTCTGATCTGGTAACAGTACTAGTGGTTAGTTCTGATTGGTCTGATCTGGTAACAGTACTAGTAGTTAGTTCTGATTGGTCTGATCTGGTAACAGTACTAGTAGTTAGTTCTGATTGGTCTGATCTGGTAACAGTACTAGTAGTTCGTTCTGATTGGTCTGATCTGGTAACAGTACTAGTAGTTAGTTCTGATTGGTCTGATCTGGTAACAGTACTAGTAGTTAGTTAGTCTAACCTTGACTTGACCAACCCTCTCTGCTAAGTTCATGGTTAGGGTTGACCCTGATGAAATGTTCTCCTTACCATGGTCTGGTCAACACTCCTCCTCCTCTTGGTTGACTCCTCCTTCTGGTCGTCTTCTCCTCCTCCTCCTCCTCCTCCTCCTGGTCGTCTCCTCCTCCTCCTCTCCTAGGTGGCGAGTAGCGGGGAGGTGACGGCCCCAGAGTACTTCCGTCTGGAGCAGCTCCAGGAGGAGTTTAACTTTGCTACCGAGGAGGAGCTGGAACACTCCAGGAGGTTCCGGCTTCTCCGTCTGAGGAGTCAGGAGGTGGCAGAGTTCCGCAACTACCGGTGTGTCCCGGCGCTGGAGAGGGAGGTCACAGACAAGACCTTCCAGGTGAGAGACATGTCTCCTAACCCCTACCTGTAGCATCCTAGAGCAATATGTCCCCTAACCCCTACCTGTAGCATCCTAGAGCAATTGGTCCCCTAACCCCTACCTGTAGCATCCTAGAGCAATATGTCTCCTAACCCCTACCTGTAGCATCCTAGAGCAAGCTGTCCCCTAACCCCTACCTGTAGCATCCTAGAGCAATATGTCCCCTAACCCCTACCTGTAGGGTCCTAGAGAAAGATGTCTCCTAACCACTACCATGGATCTCTCCTTCTCATGGTGTCAGGAGTATGAGAGGAGGCTGAAGGAAGGAGACATGATCTACACAAGGGAACATCTAGACTCCCACAGAGCGGTTCTGGCCAAGTCCCTGCAGAAGGTGAGGACTGTGGGACACACTCTTGATCACTCTACATCACGGCAGCAGACCATCTCATCTCTTGTTCTTCCTCCTCCAGATCCGTGAGGCGGTCATCCACCGGTTCCTGGTAGCCAAGCACCACTACCTCCTGTCTGACCTGGTGCTGGAGGAGGAGGTGCCCAGCATCGGGTAAACATCACTGATCACTGATTATATACACCGACTACTGTAATTACAGGCTGACGACTGTAAATATACACTGACTACTGTAAATATACACTGACTACTGTAATTATACACCGACTACTGTAATTACAGGCTGACAACTGTAAATATACACTGACTACTGTAAATATACACTGACTACTGTAATTATACTCCGACTACTGTAATTACAGGCTGACAACTGTAAATATACACTGACTACTGTAATTACAGGCTGACAACTGTAAATATACACTGACTACTGTAATTATACACCGACTACTGTAATTACAGGTTGACAACTGTAAATATACACTGACTACTGTAATTACACACTGACTACTGTAATTACACACTGACTACTGTTATTACACACTGACTACAGTTATTACACACTGACTACTGTAATTACACACTGACTACTGTTATTACACACTGACTACAGTTATTACACACTGACTACTGTAATTACACACTGACTACTGTAATTACACACTGACTACTCAAACTAAAGCCCAGTCCTGGATGAGGAGGTGCCCACCCAGCATCAGGAGAAAAATAAACACTGACTACTCTCTAAACACTGACTACTCTCTCTCTAAACACTGACTACTCTCTAAACACTGACTACTCTCTCTCTAAACACTGACTACTCTAAACACTGACTACTCTCTCTCTAAACACTGACTACTCTAAACACTGACTACTCTCTCTCTAAACACTGACTACTGTCTAAACACTGACTACTCTCTCTCTAAACACTGACTACTCTCTAAACACTGACTACTCTCTCTCTAAACACTGACTACTCTCTCTCTAAACACTGACTACTCTCTAAACACTGACTACTCTCTCTCTAAACACTGACTACTCTCTAAACACTGACTACTCTCTAAACACTGACTACTCTCTCTCTAAACACTGACTACTCTCTCTCTAAACACTGACTACTCTCTCTAAACACTGACTACTCTCTCTCTAAACACTGACTACTCTCTAAACACTGACTACTCTCTCTCTAAACACTGACTACTCTCTCTCTCTAAACACTGACTACTCTCTCTAAACACTGACTACTCTCTCTCTCTAAACACTGACTACTCTCTCTAAACACTGACTACTCTCTCTAAACACTGACGACTCTCTCTAAACACTGACTACTCTCTCTCTAAACACTGACTACTCTCTTAACACTGACTACTCTCTCTCTAAACACTGACTACTCTCTCTCTAAACACTGACTACTCTCTCTCTAAACACTGACTACTCTCTCTCTAAACACTGACTACTCTCTAAACACTGACTACTCTCTCTCTAAACACTGACTACTCTCTAAACACTGACTACTCTCTCTCTAAACACTGACTACTCTCTCTCTCTAAACACTGACTACTCTCTCTCTAAACACTGACTACTCTCTAAACACTGACTACTCTCTCTCTAAACACTGACTACTCTCTCTCTCTACACACTGACGACTCTCTCTCTAAACACTGACTACTCTCTCTCTAAACACTGACTACTCTCTCTCTTAACACTGACTACTCTCTCTCTAAACACTGACTACTCTCTCTCTCTAAACACTGACTACTCTCTCTCTTAACACTGACTACTCTCTCTAAACACTGACTACTCTCTCTCTAACACTGACTACTCTCTCTCTAAACACTGACTACTCTCTCTCTTAACACTGACTACTCTCTCTAAACACTGACTACTCTCTCTCTAACACTGACTACTCTCTCTCTAAACACTGACTACTCTCTCTCTAAACACTGACTACTCTCTCTCTAAACACTGACTACTCTCTCTAAACACTGACTACTCTCTCTCTCTACACACTGACTACTCTCTCTCTAACACTGACTACTCTCTCTCTAAACACTGACTACTCTCTCTCTAAACACTGACTACTCTCTCTCTTAACACTGACTACTCTCTCTAAACACTGACTACTCTCTCTCTAAACACTGACTACTCTCTCTCTTAACACTGACTACTCTCTCTCTAAACACTGACTACTCTCTCTCTAAACACTGACTACTCTCTCTCTCTACACACTGACTACTCTCTCTCTAAACACTGACTACTCTCTCTCTAAACACTGACTACTCTCTCTCTTAACACTGACTACTCTCTCTCTTAACACTGACTACTCTCTCTAAACACTGACTACTCTCTCTCTCTAAACACTGACTACTCTCTCTCTCTAAACACTGACTACTCTCTCTTAACACTGACTACTCTCTCTCTAAACACTGACTACTCTCTCTAAACACTGACTACTCTCTCTAAACACTGACTACTCTCTCTCTAACACTGACTACTCTCTCTCTAAACACTGACTACTCTCTCTCTTAACACTGACTACTCTCTCTCTAAACACTGACTACTCTCTCTCTCTAAACACTGACTACTCTCTCTCTAAACACTGACTACTCTCTCTCTTAACACTGACTACTCTCTCTCTAAACACTGACTACTCTCTCTTAACACTGACTACTCTCTCTCTCTCTAAACACTGACTACTCTCTCTCTTAACACTGACTACTCTCTCTTAACACTGACTACTCTCTCTCTTAACACTGACTACTGACATGACTAACATGTCACATGACCTTAACATGTCACATGACTAACATGTCCCATGTGAACATCAATGTTCTCTGGGTGGTCAGAGCGCTCTAGACTTACATCTCAGGGTTAGACCGGGAGCATCCTCACAACCCTACAAGACGTGGACCCCCACTGCGTGTGAAGACCTTGGTAATGGTCGACTTCCTGTCTTATTCACCTGTCTGTTGTTTCTCCCGTCAGTGGCGCTGGTCCAGGGTACGTTACCAGCTTCTCTATCTCCTCACCGACCTCTGACCCCAGCCCCCCCTTAGCCTCCTCGCCAGCCCTTAACCTGTCGTCCTGTGACTAGAGTTAGAGCCCAGAACCCAACACCCGTCAGCCCCGTCCCGTCCCGTCCCGTCCCGTCCCGTCCCGTCCCATTTCACCGCCGCGGTCACCATGACGATCTAACCCCTGTATTTTCGTGGCAACCAGCATCCTGGGGCTCAACCTGTTCCAGCTGGCGGAGCCCAAACGTCCGCTGAAGCCTCAGAGGAAGGAGAGGAAGAAGGTGACCGCCCAGAACCTGTCTGACGGAGACATCAAGCTGCTGGTCAACGTCATCCGGGCCTACGATGTCCCGGTCCGCAGGCCCCTCGTCAGGTAGGCCCCTCGCCAGGTAGGCCCCTCGCCAGGTAGGCCCCTCGCCAGGTAGGTCCCTCCCACCAGGTAGGCCCCTCGTCAGGTAGGTCCCTCCCACCAGGTAGGCCCCTCGCCAGGTAGGCCCCTCGTCAGGTAGGTCCCTCCCACCAGGTAGGCCCCTTCCACCAGGTAGGCCCCTCCCACCAGGTAGGCCCTCCCACCAGGTAGACCTCCCACCAGGTAGGTCCCTCCCACCAGGTAAGCCCCTCCCACCAGGTAGACCTCCCACCAGGTAGGCCCCTCCCACCAGGTAGACCTCCCACCAGGTAGGCCTCCCACCAGGTAGGCCCCCCGCCAGGTAAGCCCCTCCCTCCAGGTAGGCCCCTCCCACCAGGTAGGCCCCTCCCACCAGGTAGGCCCCTCCCACCAGGTAGGCCCCTCCCACCAGGTAGGCCCCTCCCAGGTAGACCTCCCACCAGGTAGGCCTCCCACCAGGTAGGCCCACCACCAGGTAGGCCTCCCACCAGGTAGGCCCCCGCCAGGTAGACCTCCCACCAGGTAGGCCCCTCCCACCAGGTAGGCCCCGACTAGGTAGACCTCCCACCAGGTAGGCCTCCCACCAGGTAGGCCCCTCCCACCAGGTAGGCCTCCCACCAGGTAGGCCCCCCGCCAGGTAGACCTCCCACCAGGTAGGCCCCCCGACCAGGTAGACCTCCCACCAGGTAGGCCCCTCCCACCAGGTAGGCCCCTCCCACCAGGTAGGTCCCTCCCACCAGGTAGGCCCCTCCCACCAGGTAGGCCCCCGACCAGGTAGGTCCCTCCCACCAGGCAGGCCCCCCGACCAGGTAGACCTCCCACCAGGTAGGTCCCTCCCACCAGGTAGGTCCCTCCCACCAGGTAGACCCCTCCCACCAGGTAGGCCCCTCCCACCAGGTAGGCCCCTCCCACCAGGTAGGCCCTCCCACCAGGTAGGTCCCTCCCACCAGGTAGGCCCCTCCCACCAGGTAGGCCCCCGACCAGGTAGGTCCCTCCCACCAGGCAGGCCCCCCGACCAGGTAGACCCCTCCCACCAGGTAGGTCCCTCCCACCAGGTAGGTCCCTCCCACCAGGTAGACCTCCCACCTGGTAGGTCCCTCCCACCTGGTAGGTCCCTCCCACCAGGTAGGTCCCTCCCACCAGGTAGACCTCCCACCTGGTAGGTCCCTCCCACCAGGTAGGTCCCTCCCAGGTA
>CM051004.1:4679627-4767127 GCA_027704905.1 Muraenolepis orangiensis | reverse complement strand
TTAGTATGTACACTTAAATATGCTAGCATTAGAATGTTAGCAAGCTAACGAGCTAGGGCAAAGGCATGCTCCGGTGTGCTAGCATATTATCATTAGCATAAGTGTGCTTGCGTGATGTTTGGGCCCAGATGGCCACCACCTGTACTTCCCTCTAGTTGTTGGTATGACCTGTGGGCTTGGTCGTCGTAGCTGTGCGCTGATTGGTCCTTTGTGCGGGGGGGGCGGGGCCAGATCGACGGGACCTTTAAGGTGGACACCCCAGCGGTGTTGCTAGGCTACAGTAAGGAGCGCGGTGTCGGCAACGACGGAGGCTACGAGGCTGTCCGGAGCCTCAGTGAAGGAACCTTCCTCACCCTCTTCATCACCATGGAGCCCCAGCTGGTCCCCGGGGACACCATCCGGGAGAAGGTGATTGGTCCGTTACGGTCACATGGGATGGGGAGGCCTGTGAATTGTCCGTTACAGTCACATGGGATGGGGAGGCCTGTGAATAGTCCGTTACAGTCACATGGGATGGGGAGGCCTGTGATTGGTCCGTTAACGGTCACATGGGATGGGGAGGCCTGTGATTGGTCCGTTAACGGTCACATGGGATGGGGAGGCCTGTGAATAGTCAAATGGGATGTCTTGTCTAATGTGTTCTGGTTTCATCTGCTTTATGTTCTGTTTGCTGCATTCTTTAGATAAAGGAAATGAAGGTAGGATAGGACTCACGGATGTCTCACATCCTACACCTCCACCCTGACCCAGTTACCCTCCTCCCTAACCTGTTACCCTTCACCCTGTTACCCTCCACCCTGTTACCCTCCTCCCTGTTACTCCCCCCCTGTTACCCTCCTCCCTGTTACCCTCCACCCTGTTACCCTCCACCCTAACCCAGTTATCCTCCCCGCTGTTACTCCCCTCCCTGTTACCCTCCCCCCTGTTACCCTCCTCCCTGTTACCCTCCACCCTAACCCTATAACCCTCCACCCTAATCCTGTTACCCTCCACCATAACCATGTTACCCTCCACCCTTACCCTGTTACCCTCTACCATAACCATGTTACCCTCGACCCTGTTACCCTCCACCCTAACCCTGTTACCCTCCACCCTGTTACCCTCCACCCTAACCCTGTTACCCTCCACCCTGTTACCCTCGACCCTGTTACCCTCCACCCTAACCCTGTTACCCTCCACCCTGTTACCCTCGACCCTGTTACCCTCCACCCTAACCCTGTTACCCTCTACCATAACCCTGTTACCCTCGACCCTGTTACTCTCCACCCTAACCCTGTTACCTTCCACTCCGTTACCCTCCACCCTAACCCTTTTACCCTCCACCCTAACCCTGTAACCCTCCACACTAACCCTGTTACCCTTCACCCTAACGCTGTTACCCTCCACCCTGTTACCCTCCACCCTAACCCTGTTACCCTCCACCCTGTTACCCTCCGCCATAACCCTGTTACCCTCCACCCTAACCCTGTTACCCTCCACCCTGTTACCCTCCGCCATAACCCTGTTACCCTCCACCCTGTTACCCTCCACCATAACCCTGTTACCCTCCACCCTGTTACCCTCCACCCTGTTACTCTCCACCATAACCCTGTTACCCTCCACCCTGTTACCCTCCGCCATAACCCTGTTACCCTCCACCCTGTTACCCTCCGCCATACCCTGTTACCCTCCACCCTGTTACCCTCCACCATAACCCTGTTACCCTCCACCCTAACCCCACCCAGAGTTTAGGTCCCGTCAGTCACATGACAACACCCAATGACAACCTTGTATGGATGCTCCCCCCCTTCTAAAAATACTTTGGGGTGTGTGTGTGTGCTAAGCTAGCGTGGAGCTCACCCAGCGCTAGCGTGGCGCTAAGCTAGCGTGGCGCTAAGCTAGCGTGGCGCTAAGCTAGCGTGGCGCTAAGCTAGCGTGGCGCTAAGCTAGCGTGGAGCTCACCCAGCGCTAGCGTGGAGCTCACCCAGCGCTAGCGTGGCGCTAAGCCAGCGCTAGCGTGATGCTAAGCCAGCGCTAGCGTGGAGCTAAGCCATCACTAGCGTGGAGCTAAGCCTCACTAGCGTGGCGCTAAGCCAGTGCTAGCGTGGCACTAACTCCTCCCTGCCTGTAGTTCGACAGCCAGGAGGAGGACCGTATCCTGGTGGCGTCGGAGCGCTTTGAGAAGGAGGCGGGGCTAAGGTTCCCCGGGCGGCGCTGCCTCACCACCGTCACGGACATCAGCGGTAAGACGGTGTTCATCACCCGCTACATCAGGCCCCTCAACCCCCCCCAGGAGCTGCTGGACGCCTTCCCCAACAACCAGCAGGAAGCTACGGTACAAACCTGACCTCTGATCCTTTAACCTGACCTCTGATCCCTTAACCTGACCTCTGATCCCTTAACCTGACCTCTGATCCCTTAACCTGACCTCTGATCCTTTAACCTGACCTCTGATCCTTTAACCTAACCTCTGATCCCTTAACCTGACCTCTGATCCCTTAACCTGACCGCTGACTCCTTAACCTGACTTCTTAACCTGACCTCTGACTCCTTAACCTGACTGCTGACTCCTTAACCTGACTGCTGACTCCTTAACCTGACCTCTGATCCCTTAATCTGACCTGACTCCTTAACCTGACCCCTGATCCCTTAACCTGACCTGACTCCTTAACCTGACCTCTGATCCCTTAACCTGACCTGACTCCTTAACCTGACCTCTGATCCCTTAACCTCACCTCTGACCTGAACCCTTGACCTGATTTCTGAACCCTTTACCTGACCCCTGAACCCTTAAACGTCCTCTGACCCCTAACCTGACCTCTGAACCCTGAACCTGACCTCTGACCTGTCTAACCTCCCTGTCCATATGACGTTTTAAAAAGCATATTGTCCAATCAATGTCTCACTTTGCTGTACTGAAACAAAGCGTATTCTGAAGTGTCATTGAACCCCAGAGACGCTGAGCTTCAATGCATTTTAATGGGTGGTCCTCCCACGGGCTTCTATGAGAAATACATCACCTTCAACTAAGACCACCTGCAAGAAATGATTGCTGAACGAAGTAGCCGTGAAGTTGAACACTTTATAGCCCAAAATATTGAATTGGAATGAGACACAATATTACATATTTAGTATTAGAGCAGTCGCAACTGCTTCTTATCCCTTAACCTGACCTCTGACCTGAACCCTTAACCTTTTAAATTGACCCTACCCAAAATGACCATGAAGGCCTGATCTTAATCTCTCCCTCTCTCTCTGTCTCTAGGAGCTGGTGTCCAGGTTTGTGTCTCTCGTCCCCTCCCTCCCAGACAGCACCTCCTTCTCGGGGGTGTGTGACCTGTGGAGCACCTGTGATGTGAGTCACCGCCGCAAGGCATGCTGGGAACACTGTGGCCCAGGGTGGGCGGCGTCCGACTGACTCCTCCTCTTCCTGTTTCCTGTAGCAATTCCTCACCCTGCTGGCGGGCGACGAGGAGGAGCACGCCGTGCTGCTGTGTAACTACTTCCTGTTCATGGGGAAGAAGGCGTGGCTTATCATCGGAACCGCCATCCCTGAGGTGGGGAACCAGAAGACCTGCCTCTAGAGGCCGAGTCCTGTTAGTCTTCCTCATGTCTAGAGGCTGAGTCCTGTGAGTCTTCCTCATGTCTAGAGGCTGAGTCCTGTGAGTCTTCCTCATGTCTGGAGGCTGAGTCCTGTGAGTCTTCCTCATGTCTAGAGGCTGAGTCCTGTGAGTCTTCCTCATGTCTAGAGGCTGAGTCCTGTGAGTCTTCCTCATGTCTAGAGGCTGAGTCCTGTGAGTCTTCCTCATGTCTAGAGGCTGAGTCCTGTGAGTCTTCCTCATGTCTGGAGGCTGAGTCCTGTGAGTCTTCCTCATGTCTAGAGGCTGAGTCCTGTGAGTCTTCCTCATGAGGTAGAGGATTGTTCTGGACTGGGAAGCGTCTCTAAAGGTTTTCATAGATCAGTAAACATGGAAATTCAGAAAGAGTTGTTAATGATTATTTTAACAATGAAAATCAAAGTGTGTTGTGTGTTTGAGTGTCTAACGGCCCCCCTGGTTCTGTGCTTAGGGGCCCACGGTGTACGTCCTGACCCACGAGCAGAGCTGCTATCTGATCTGGAACCCGAGCAGCGGTCAGCACTACGGACAGTACGACACCTTCTGCCCCCTGCAGGCCGTCGGCTGTCTGGTCGACGCCAACAACGTAAGATTGAAGTCAAGTCCCTTTTTATTAGTCTAGCCCTTAATCACAGTTAGTCTCAAAGGGCTTCACAGGCCTCATATGTATAACAACCCCCAACCCTAGCCCCCCTAAGGGAAGAAACAACTCACATACAGAGTAGAGTTCCAATGAGGGTTAGGAGTGACATACATATCAATGTACAAAGTCATTAAAACATTAAAGTAGAATAATAGAATGAGAGATATGGTGCTGGCTGGTTTCCCTCAGGTGGGTCTTCCAGTCATGATCACAGGGACCATATAGAGAACCTCTAGTCTAGTACCTATCAGTCTGATGATGAGATGGACAATATAGAGAACCTCTAGTCTAGTACCTATCAGTCTGATGATGAGATGGACCATGTAGAGAACCTCTAGTCTAGTACCTATCAGTCTGATGATGAGATGGACCATGTCTCTCTAGGTCGTCCTCAGACGAGCCCTCCATCGTCGCTTCCATTCATCCCGGTTCTCCATACATCTGGCCAGTTCATTGGTACTTTGTGCTCCTGCGTCATTCTTGAGTACGTCCACGTATGTTGGTGTGGGACGTCCTCGTGACCGATGCCCGTGTGTTGGCTCCCACAGCACCAATTTGCTGGCTGGCAGTTCTTGATGCCTTTGGCAATGTCCCGCTAGTCTCATTCTCCTGGCTGCAATTTTTTCGCTCACCCTTGGTATTCCCTCGTACAGGATCTTGTTGGTTACATGTACACTCTTGCTGATGTTAAGTACTGCTCGCAACATTCTGGTGTAGCCTCCGTCTAGAGACTTTTGCAGGGTTGGCTTCAGGGTCCAGCATTCACTGCCATAGAGGAGAACAGACTCTACCGTTGCGTAGAAGAAGCTGAGTTTGATTTGACGGGGGAGGTTGGAGTTCCATACACTGGTCATGCCGTTCAGGGCCCTCCATGCAAGTGCCTTCCTCACCTTAAGATCTTGCTCGGTTGAGTTGACCCATGAGCCCAGGTACTTGAAGTCCTTGACTTCTTTAAGCACAGTGCCTTCTGTTGTTGTCAGAGGTGGATGTTCCGGTAAGATGTTATAGGTGATAACCTCAGTTTTCTTGGCATTTAGCCTAAGGCCAACCTTGGCACACTCTAACTCCACTCTGTTCAGGAGTTCCTGTGCTTGTTCCACGCTGTCGGAGAGCAGGCTGATGTCGTCCGCATAGTCCAGGTCTGTCAGGACTACTGTGGGGGATCGTCTCGACCTCCTTGGTGTCAGAGTGAAGCCAAGATCCTGCTCTCGTCCACTGATGGCCTTCCTGAGCGCATAGTCCAGGACTATGATGAAGAGGAAGGGGGCTAGGGTGTCCCCTTGCATTACCCCAGCCAGGATGTCAAACTCCTCGCTGTTGCCATCTGGGGTCACCACCCTGGCCCTTGTTCCTGCGTACATGGTCTCTATTGCCCGGAGTAGGTTGGGAGGGACACCGTATGCCTCTAGGATCTTCACCATTGTGCTTCTGTGGATCGAGTCAAATGCCTTTTTGAAGTCGATAAAGCACAGTACAGCAGTCAGGTTATCCTTTTTCACCTCCTCGATCATTCTCCTTAGTGCCAAGATCTGGGCTACAGTGGTTCTCCCCTCTCAAAAGCCATTCTGGTTCTCCCTCAGGTGAGGGTCGATGGCGTGCCGTATCCTGTTCAGTATCATCCGGTTATAAACCTTTGCGTATGTATAAACCTATACATGTCAGGCCTCGGTAGTTGTCTGGCTTTGAGAGGTCTCCAGCTTTAGGCACCGGGATGATGTTGGAGAGAGACCATATATCAGGCTGCATGTTGTGCAGTAGAGCGAGGTTGCAAAAGTCTAGGATGAGGTCATCGAGATCAGTTCTTTAAAACCTCTGGGGGTATGCCATCCGGCCCAGCATGTAGAGAACCTCTAGTCTAGTACCTATCAGTCTGATGATGAGATGGACCATGTGGAGAACCTCTAGTCTAGTACCTAGCAGTCTGATGATGAGATGGACCATGTGGAGAACCTCTAGTCTAGTACCTATCAGTCTGATGAGATGGACCATGTAGAGAACCTCTAGTCCAGTACCTATCAGTCTGATGAGGAGATGGACCATATAGAAAACCTCTAGTCTAGTACCTATCAGTCTGATGAGGAGATGGACCATGTAGAGAACCAGTAAAGCTCTTGACTGTATCTAAAGTAGCTTTGGAGAAAAATGACTAGATAGTGAATAGTGATCTGATCTCATATCCAGTGGGTTCCAGTACCTCATGAGGTGGTGTCCACCAGGTGTAGTTTAAGGTCCTGTGTCCATCATGTGTCCCCCAGGTTTGGTTGAACGTCCAGAACCACACGTCCCCCATGAGGATCAGTCTGGACGTCTCTAAGGCCAACCTGTGGAAGCCCTTCTTCTCCCGCTCCTTCCCCCACCCTGGGCTCCCCAGCGTCCAGGTCAGCACCTCTCCGGTCTCCTTAGTGTCTCCAGTCTCCTTAAAATGTCTCATATCTTGTTTTATATATATATATCTTATATCATCAACTGGTTCTCCTTGTCGTTGGATTCGCCTGGTCATCCGGTTCTCCTGGTCCTTGGGTTCTCCTGGTGCAGCCGGAGGTGCTGGTCTACCGACGCTCAGACAGAGCAGCCGCTGCAGAGCTCCAGGAGAAGTAGGACCACCCACACGTTCTCCCATCTCATGTTCATCTCCATATCATAACCGATGTTTCCAGTGTCCGTCCTGTTTCAGCAGTGTCTTTTCACCACCTAGTTGTGCAGGTGGGCTCCTCAGGTGGTCTAATGTCTCCTCCTCCTAATCAGAATGGAGAAGATCCTGAAGGAGAAGATCATGGAGTGGCGTCCTCGCCAGCCCACGCGCTGGAACCGCTACTGCACCTCCACGCTGCGCCACTTCCTGCCCCGGCTGGAGCTGGGCGGGGGGCGGGACACGGCCGACCAGCACCGCCTGGAGCTGCAGAGCATGCTGGGGGACTACCAGGTGAGTCTGTGGGACTACAGGAGGGCCGGATAGTGCTCTGGGTGTGGTGGTTCTGTACTAAGGTTTTCCTCCGGAACGTTTCTGTAATGATGTTTCTGTCCTCCAGATCTCCGGGTTCCCGCTCCACCTCCCGTACTCTGATCTCCGCCCAGTGGTGGAGGCGGTGTACAGCACCGGGGTGCACAGTGTGGACGCCTCCAACGCGGAGTTCTCCCTAGCGGTGTACATCCACCCATACCCCAACAACGTGATGTCTGTGTGGGTGTACCTCGCCTCCCTCGTACGCACCAGCTAGCAGCATGCTCTTAGCCAGGTAGCAAACTGTACTGATGCTATTTAGCTGTAGCTTTTTAACACCAGGTAGTGCTAGCTGTCCATACTTTACCCTTTAAGCAGAGATTGCACTATTGTTACTGTACCGCTTTTAGCCACCAGGTGGCGCTGGTGTTTCTGTTCCGCTGTAATGGGCTGAACTGTTAAACATTGTGTTCTGATCTGATAGATTTTATTATTAACTATTGATACTGTATTGGTTCTACTGTGTTACAATGTAACATGTTTACACATTGTATTACAAAGCAAGAAATAAAGAACAATCATTTATACCACACCTGTACAACGTCCCTCATTATCAGTTAAATCAAATATTTTATTGTTCTGCAGGTGATGATGTTACCGTCTCCGCCTTCACACCTTGTTCATCCTTGTTAACGTTACAGGGTCTCTGTAACGTTACAGGGTCTCTGTAACGTTACAGGGGTTCTGTAACGTTACAGGGGTTCTGTAACGTTACAGGGGTTCTGTAACGTTACAGGGGTTCTGTAACGTTACAGGGGTTCTGTAACGTTACAGGGGTTCTGTAACGTTACAGGGGTTCTGTAACGTTACAGGGGTTCTGTAACGTTACAGGGGTTCTGTAACGTTACAGGGGTTCTGTAACGTTACAGGGGTTCTGTAACGTTACAGGGGTTCTGTAACGTTACAGGGGTTCTGTAACGTTACAGGGTCTATGTAACTTAAGGGTCTATAGTTAGACCGCTGAAGGTCTAGATTCTCATCCGATGTGTATTTAAACCATAATATAATATGTTAATCTGTATCTTAATCCTAGTGAAACAAGCGGGACAACAGCAGATACGGTGCATTGTTATATTTACTGATCGATTATACGGACAAGAAAGGATTGGGTGAAATCTGAGAGCCAGAACATAAAGTCTCTTAACGCCCTGTTCAGTCGTCTGTTACAGTTTCATTATAAAGTCGTTTACATCTTAGCTTCATTTAGCATCAACATGTACAGAGATTGGTACTTCAGGTTAAAGTGCAATAGAAGGGCGGGTGGGTGGAGGTCACTCTTAACAGGTGGAGGTCACTCAGCAGGTGGAGGTCACTCTCCAGAGCGACAGCAGGCCCTGAAGCCACACTGCAGGTTCTGACAGCCGCTCGCCGTGTCTGCGTGGGGTCCTGAGGACAGACACCAGTACAGGTTAGCATCCATACTGGTCTCTCTACACTGGTTTACACTGGTGTCTCTCTCTCTCTCTCCTCTCTCCTCTTCCCCCCCCCCCCCCCACTGGGACTGCGGGAGGGAATGGGAGTAAGCATTCCAATGTACCTGTTGCAATTGGCCAATAAATGACCTTGTATATCTCTCGACGCTGGTTTATACTGGTCTCTATACACTGGTTTATACTGGTATACTATATAGAAGTATAAACCAGTCTACAGTATCTACACTGCACCACCTAACAAGTTCATCTCTGAACTCTGCAGACTACCCTTTCACCATCATGGTCTTCAACCGTAATCATAACTCCCTATACCTGTATAGTTTACATATATATATATATAGATATATATAGATATAGATATAGATATAGATAGATATAGATATATATATAGATATATATATCTCTATATATATATATACATATATATAGATATATATATCTATATCTATATAATTCTGCACATGTCTCATACCTACTCTACAAGTTATTTTATACCTTGTTTTTTTTACCTAGTAGTATTTTTACATCTTATTTCCCCACTGTACATTATATATCACCATGCACTTCACTGTAACATGTGCACTCTGGTTAGATGCTAAATTATGTTCGTTGTACTGAACTGTGCAATGACAATAAATTAGAATCTAATCTACCTGCCAGGACTTTGAGGCTCAGAGACCCCCACATCACCACCTCTACGACCCCCCCCCCCCACCCAACAGAGAGACGTGCTCCGTACCGTCAATGTTGTCGCAGTAGTAGAAGTGCTCGTCGTTCAGGGCGGGGCAGGCGGACACCAGCTCCCTCAGACCCACCTCCGTCACCAGAAGGCAGCCGGACAGGTTCAGGTGCTCCAGAGATGGGAGTCCTCCACCCTGTGAGAGAGCCCTGAGGAACACCACCAGGTTATACACCGAGACAGAGCCCTGAGGAACACCACCAGGTTATATACAGAGACAGAGCCCTGAGGAACACCACCAGGTTATATAGAGACAGAGCCTTGAGAAACACCACCAGGTTATATACACAGAGAACCCTGAGGAACACCACCAGGTTATATACAGAGACAGAGCCCCTGAGGAACACCACCAGGTTATCAGTAGAGTGGTGTGCGGGGGTTCACCTGAGTCCAGCGTCTGTGACCTGGTAGCATCCAGAGAGGCTGAGGAACCTCAGGGGTCGTCTGTTGCTCCTCCCAGGCCCCCGGCCCTGCCAGCTTCTCTGAGAGTCCGGGGAGCAGGGTTCCCCTGGGGAGCAGGGTTCCCATGGGGAGCAGGGTTCCCCTGGGGAGCAGGGTTCCCATGGGGAGCAGGGTTCCCCATGGAAGCAGGATTCCCCCGGAGAGAAGGGCTCACATGGGGAGCAGGGCTCAGTCCTGGGGGCCGTGTCCCCGGAGCAGCAGGAGTAGTGATCACATAGCGTGTCTCCCGCCGTGCCGTAGCGCCGCTGCAGGAAGGAGGCGCCCAGAGCGGTCCGGTGCCCGCGCCTCTTGCTCCTTCTGCAGCAACAGGAGGAGGAGCCTTCCTCCAGAGACAGGGCCCTGAAGCTCCTCCCTCTGCCTTCGGCCCCGCGGCGGCTCCACTCCGCGGTGTCCTCGATGTCCGTCAGCTCTGAGGGGTCCAGCAGCCAGACCCGGGCCGGGACCCGCCGTCGCTTGGGTCCCGGGGGAAGGGCGGGGCTCCTTAGCAGCCGGGCTCTGCGCCCCAGGAGCCGGTCCAGGTGCGTGGAGGGGGGCAGGCCGCCCAAGGCCACGGACAGCTTCTTCAGCGTCTGGTCAGAGATCTTCTCGCAGCCCGACAGGTCCAGGTGCTCCAGGGAGGGGGAGGAGCCCAGAGAGGACCAGCTGAGGAGAACCAGAGAACCACCTTACAGTCTGAGGTCTTATTACTTCAGTATTGAAAGACCCAGCAGAACACCTACCAGTCAAAAGCAGAGTCTGTGATGTCTGTCTGGGTCAGGTCCAGGTGAGTGATGTTGGGGCACAACGCCAGGACCTGACGCACCTGTGGAGGAACAGAGCAGGTCAGCGGGCCCCTGGGTTCTTAAAGGGCCCCTGGGTTCTTAAAGGGCCTCTGGGTTCTTAAAGGGCCTCTGGGTTCTTAAAGGGCCTCTGGGTTCTTAAAGGGCCTCTGGGTTCTTAAAGGGGATTTGTTTTGCTTTTGTCTTGTGTACTTTGCATCATCTGATTAGCTCTTCTGATCGGCCGTTTTTGAGAGCTCCGATCGAACGGTTAAGAGTAAATATCAGCAGAAATTGATCGGCGGCCGCGAAAAAAAGCGCAACTTATAGTCCGGAAAATACGGTATTAATTACACGGCCAGTCACTTCATTGCAGGCACAGTAGCACTACCACGGCTATTTATTTGTAGTAACGCAATTATATATTTTTGGACTAATTAAGTGCAATTGGATAATTTCCCACCTCAATCAAAAATCACTGCACTAGACACCGAGAACCCAGTCCCACGGTTCCCCAAAGTAAAAACGTACCATTTTGCTGGAGACAGTGGAGCTGTAGGCCAGAACCACAGACCTGACGGAGGAGCTCACGACCGGCAGAAGGTTCTGGATCATCCCCTTCAGAAGCTTCTTCTCCCGCTGGACCACGCTGATGGCCCTGGAGTCCTCCACAGGGCCCGACACATCTACACCACAAGGTCATGTTAGACACCCCGGTTCTGGTCCTGTTCATAGTCCCTAACCCAGGTTCTGCTGCAGGTCGGGGCGTTCTCTATATTTCTGTTCATGTTCCGTCCATGAGAGGTTCGCAAAGTTTTACCTCATCGTGTTATTTTACATGTTTAAATGCATCATGTGACTTCCTCCCAGGAAGTGAGGTCACAACTCACCCGACTCGTCCACGTCCGCATCCTCGTCCCGGAAGACCCGGTCCTCGTGCCGCCGACTCTTCACCCAGTCCTCGTGGGGCTCCTGGTCCACCTCGTCTGGGGGTCCACGGTACTCGCCTCCTACAGAACACCACCAGGTCCATTACACCACCACCACCAACTATTTTACACCACCAGGTCCATGTTTGTCTTTATTGGTACATGGTTCTAGTGAACCTTCTAGTACCCCCGTCCTGACAGACTGCCTACATCCTTCATACCTGAGACATGAGGGGTCCAGAGTGTCTTCAGGTGGGTACTGACACTACATATCCTTTTATACCAACATATATTCTCATGTTGGTGTGTGTATATATATATATTGATATCTATATGACAGATAAAGGGGACCAGAGGGTCTCCAGGTGTGTCCTACCTGTGGCCCAGTGTACCGGGTACAGGTGTCTCCACAGGGATCCGGTCCTGGCCAGCTGAGCCCAGCGGCTGCAGACCTGGCTGCAGCGACACAGGTCCGCCGGGCCCAGGTACCCCAGGAGCCTCAGCAGGGTCTCAGTGGGCAACAGGGAGATGTGGGCCGAGTCCCCGCCCCTCGGGTCCGCTTCTGGTGGGGGGGGGAACACAGGAACACGGTTTGACGTACTGGACAGGCTGGAGGGTGTGGCTGTAGGCTGGAGGGGAGTGGCTATGTGTTTGAGGGGAGTGGCTATGTGTTTGAGGAGAGTGGCTACAGGCTGCAGGGCTATGACTGCCCACCATGGTCAGTCTTCTCGTGGTCCTTGTATTTGAAGGCCTTCTGCAGCTCCTCCGCCTGACTCCAGAGACTGAGGCCCTTCAGGACCTCTGCTGCACACTCAGACTGCTGCTGGCGCCGGTGTTCCTCCATCACCTGCTTCTTGATGTCCTTCAGCTCCTCGTAGCTGAAGTACTGCATCAGCATGGGCTGGAACACCTGCGGACCAGAGGGCACACACACTCAACCCCAGGTCAGACACTCAGCCCTATACATGTATCTATTGGTATACTAATGTTCTGTATATACCTATATATATATATATATATATATATATATATATATATATATATATATATATATAGATATATATATATATATATAGATATATATATATATATATATATAGATATATAGATATATCTATACCTATATATATATATATACCTATATATATATATATATATATATATACCTATATATATATATATATATATATATATATATATATACCTATATATATATATATATACCTATATATATATACCTATATATATATATATATATATATATATATATATGTATATAACATGTACATCTATGTATAGCTCACCTCCTCCTCCTCCTTCATGTGGGGCAGGAAGTCCTGTGTGAACGCCTCCAGTCTCTCCTTCAGCTGTCGGGCGTAGTTCAGCTGCTCGTGTTCATTCTGAAACAACACCACCCAGTCAGGGACAACACAACACCACCCAGTCAGGGACAACACAACCCCACCCAGTCAGGGACAACACAACACCACCCAGTCAGGGACAACACCACCCAGTCAGGGATGTTTGAATCTCTGACTGTTAATCTTCAAGTGATTGGATAATCGTCAGGTGATTGGATAACAAATACAACTTCTGTTTAAAAACCGGTTCAGTAATAAGGAAGCGCCCCTCAGTTAACGGTTATGGTCAGCAGTCAGCAGTCAGTTAACGGTTATGGTCAGCAGTCAGCAGTCAGTTGACTTTTATGGCATATTTAAGTTGTTGCATTCAGCACTGCTACGCCATGTCAGCAGACGCCAACAAGATCAGCAGGATTGTCAGGAAGGCTGGCGCTGTCCTGGGGGTCCAGCTGGACTCCTTGTTGGTGGTGTCTGAGAGAAGGATGCTGCGTAGTATCCTTGACAACAACTCTCACCCTCTCCATCAGGTGCTGACCTCATATAGAAGCACCTTTAGCAACAGACTCATTCCACCCAGGTGCACCACAGAACGCCACAGGAAGTCCTTTCTTCCTGTGGCCATCAGACTCTTTAATTCATCTACCTCGGGTCGTGAGAGGGACAGTGGAGACTCAGTGACCTGAGGCCAACGTACTTATTATTTTTATTTTTTTGGTCAACGCACTGTAAATCATCTCACTGTAACTTTGCACTGTAAATTCTATTTCAAATTCTAATTCACTTTTCACATGTCACTTTTTCAGTATTTATTTTTCGGAGTTATTTATTAATATATTATTACTGCCAATTTGCACTATACGTATTGTTGTGTATTGTATATACCTACGTATTACTGTAATAATACTGTAAATTGTGCAATTCATCTTCATCTATCAATACATTTAGATTTCATTTAGAATTATTTTAACTATATTTTTGTTTATACTAGTTTTATTTAGTTAGTTGTTGTTTTTGTTTTTTAGCTTAGGTATTAGTATTTTGTGTGTGCATTTATTCCCCCTGTGTCAACTGTTGCACCTTAATTTCCCTCGGGATTAATAAAGTAATCTGAATCTGAAAGGAAGCAGATAGAAACGCTCCACCACAAAAGGCTGAGAAGCACTAGTGATGCCTTGAAAGGCCTTCCCAATAGTTCACCACCACTACCAGTGAAGGAGACTTAATAAGAGATGGTGTATTCCCCACGCGTTCACCTTGACGTTGACCAGGCCCTTGTGGAACAGCGAGAGCATGTCGCTCAGCTTGTTGTCCGAGTGCACGTTGTACACAGTGCAGCTGCGCTGCTGGAGCAGCCCGATGATGCACTCGTTCTCTATCTGCTCATGCATCTTGAACTCTGTGAACGTGTCACACAGCGAGCGGAGGAAGGACCGGAAGTCCTGGTGGTTGGAGAAGTTGGTGTTGGACAGCTGGACACATGGAAAAAAACAAAAAAACACATTGAAAGCACTTGAAAACACGTCAAAGCTGTGATGAAGAGGCAAACAACATGAACATCTGGAAATAAACTGTCGTGTTATACTCTACAAGATGTTTTATTGGCCATTTGCAACAATGGAATGCTTACTCCCCATTCCCTCCCGCAGTATGAATTTTTAAAACAATACTTAAAAAAATACTATATACAATAAAAATGAACATAACAAGAATATAGCGACGGATGATATTTACGTTTTGAATTGTGCCAAAAGATGTAAAAACATTTAAAGTGCCATTAGTGCAGCAGCATCATGAATACAGTGCAGAACGATGCAGTCATTGTAATGAGTGCAGAAAGTCCAGCTAAAGCATGATAGTGTCATGTTAATGACATGTTATGATAGTAGCAGCACTCCTAGCAGTCCAGTAGGCACACTGCCCGTGGATAAAAACTATCCATGGTATACATATCGCTATATTAAAACGAAATGTTTGTGTGCTCTTTTCTAAAAGCACTGTCGTTATTATTATCATTATTATTATTATCATCATCATCGTCAAGAGTCCATCGCCATGATTTGGGTGTTTCCTCTACTGGTTCCTGTTTTAACGGGGGACATTCCAGGAGATTTTCACCATAATTTACAAGGTTTGGGTTCATAAACTGTCCGTAGAGTTAATGTTAACGGTTAAGACTATTAAAGTTAGAGGGTTATAGGGAGTTAAAGGGTTATAGGGAGTTAAAGTGCGACACTTGCATCGCGCTACACCACCACGCTTTGCGTTAGCCTCACTAAACGTGTTGACATTGCGTCACCGTGACGTAATAAATAACAATGAGGTAATTAGCTGTCAAAATGCGGCGGGATTAACAACACAAAACAGGTCACGTAGTTGTTGTTGTTGTTGTTTACTGCAGCTAGCGTTAGCCCCGGCTAGCCCCTCTGTCGAACAGTCGTGTAACGTAGTGTACAGCTAGTACTGCCCGCTAGTTACTGAACGTTACCAGTTCCACCGCTACGGGACGTTACTGTCGTCGGTACCTTGTCGCAGTAGAGTCCGACCAGCTGCTTCATCCTCCAGTGAGGACCCGTGAACACGTCCACCTCCTCCGGGAACACCGACGGAGACATCTTGTTAATTAGAACCCCGAGGAGCAGCGAGTCTCCTCTTCACTCGTCTTCTTCACGGCCGATGCGTCGTCGTCGTCGTCTTTGCACGTCGCTGCGTCACTTGCGTCATCTGCGTCGCTCGCGTGCGACACGATATTTGTACGATATTCACAATTTTGGAGATGCGCGTGTTGTGTTGGTCTGTCTGTGTGTGTGTGTGTGTGTGTGTGTGTGTGTGTGTGTGTGTGTGTGTGTGTGTGTGTGTGTGTGTGTGTGTGTGTGTGTGTGTGTGCGTGCGTGTGTGCGTGTGTACAATATACAGTAATAATGCTGGCTTAATATCATGTGCACAAATGTACTAGACTGGGGCGACTGGAAATGCAAAGTTGTTTTGTCACATTCATATTGAAACGTTGAAAGTATTATTTTCTCTGCATTAGATTAGATTAGATTAAAATGTATTGTCATTGTACAGCACAATTACAGTAGAGAAAATAATTTAGCATCTGACCAGAGTGCAAATGTAACAGTAAAGTAGGTATAAAATGTATAACAGTTTAAGTATCAAATGTATGAAAAAAGATTACTTATAGAGTATGTGTGAGATATGAGCATAATAATAGGTATATATATATATATATATATATATATATATATACCTATTATTATGCATTATATATATATATATATATATATATATATATAGTATTTAACAGGTAGTGATCAGGGGTATGCAATTATGAAAAACAGGACAAACCTATATAAATGTATATACAGCAGGTGGTGAGCAGGGATATGCAGTTATATCAACAGTTGAAGATTCAAATATATACGGCAGGTACAGTAAAAATAGTACACATTTCCAGGTATGTTATCAATAAATAATGTAAACTATAGGTAGAGGTAGGTAGTTGTGATTACAGTGCAAGGCAGTCGAATCCATAGCAAATTACATTTTGTATGACTATATATATGGTTTTCAATACAACAAAAAGTATAAACACACTGTAGAAAGACTTAAGTCAATGTAGGTGACACCGTGTCTTTATGTGTCTTATTTATATAGATTATCTCATACAAACAACCATGTACACAACCCGGGCGGTTGGGTGCGTACTGCGTAGTTGTCCTTTTGTATGCCGTATATTTTAATAAAGATTTAAAATGAGAGGGAAAAAAAGAGCTGTCCCATGAAAAGTCTCGCGAGTCTTTACCTTTTAAAAAATATGAATAATATTCCTTATTATTTAAATGTATTCAGATTGTGAATTTTTAGTAAATAAAAATAATAATAATAGAAACATCTAGAGAGGAAACAGAAGATAAAATAAACACAGATAACATGAGTATAAATGCTTTACTGCTGACATGAACCCAATATAATACCAAATAATGAATAATTAAACAAACATGAAGGCCTGTTATTTTAAATGTGGTAATATTTAATTGAATGTCATCGTTATTTCATTTATTAACCCGTTAATTTCTAAAGTAGCTTTCCGTTGCTAAGGAAGATGTTAACCGAGGGGCAGGGACTATCCAGCTGACTGACAGCTCTCTTGTCCAATCAGCGACCAGGACCTCACCAGTGGAAGCCAATCATAATTAAGCGAATGGATGCTCACTGTTGTCGGACGCAGAGTCAGAATCAGGACCAACGGCAGGAGGTAAGGAACTAGCAGCCTCCCGTGTGTTATTGCACTGATATCACATCACATAACAGTACTTCACTGTCACTACACTGTACTTCACTACACTGTACTTCACTACACTGTACTGCTTGTTTAGTTGACGGGACGTTGACGTACTGTGCTCGTATCCGCTGTATCTAGTAGGCTTTAGTGGTGGTTCACAACAGGCGACTCGCGGCCCTCTGGGGTACCTAAGAGGCTTCCGGAGGTCCCTGCGAAATGATGTAGATTTATTTTTTCTTTGATGCACCTGTAAGTTAATGTAAGAGCACAAGTAGAGGCATACCTGTAAGTTAAGTACTGGTAGGTATACCTGTCATTTAAGTTACATGATCTAAGTTTGTCTAATGATGATCTGTTAGGGTTGTTGTGGGTATGCTCCTTTTAAACTACAGGTGCTCTAAAGTGTGCAGGTTCTTCATAGAGGCTCCAACCAGACTGTGGAGCCCGTATTCCAGTGTTATTTTTAAAAATAAATCCACTCGTGTGGTCTTGTTGAAGTTCCTACGATGAGGACGCGGCCATTGCAGTGACATGGAGAAGTATGAACAGGTGAAGCAGATCGGGGAGGGCTCCTTCGGGAAGGCCATCCTGGTCCGATCCAAACAAGACGGACACCACTATGTCATCAAGGAGATCGGAATCTCCAAGGTACGGTAGCCTCCCCTTCCCTCGCCACCCCTCCGTCGTGGTTACCATGCTCTCTCCACCCTGACGTCTTCTTCCTCCACCTGCCAGATGTCGTCCAGGGAGCGGCAGGAGTCCAGGAAGGAGGTGGCTGTTCTGGCCAACATGAGCCATCCTAATATAGTCCAGTACAAGGAGTCTTTCGAAGGTAAACTACGGCTGTAACTTTATGGTTCCTACAGGCTCAGAGGTAAACTACATGTTTAGGGTTTATTTTCACAGTAGAACAGGAGAAGTGTAAGACCATAATATTCAGTTTTTGCAGCAGATGTGGAACATCAACAGAGAGAACTTTCTGAATTTCTCTCACAGGATTAATAAGTTCTTCTTGTTTCGTATAACCTGACTAATAATGATTATAAAATAACAATACATTTTTTAATAAAGTACATATTCTATGGAAATTGCAGCTCAAATTTCTGAAAAATAAAAGTACAAAGAGCAGAGCAAAGTAACAAGACCTCCATAACTCACTTTAGTTTGTCTTGATGCTAACATGATAAGCGTCTTAGATTCAATTTTTGTGTGTGTGTGTGTGTGTGTGTGTGTGTGTGTGTGTGTGTGTGTGTGTGTGTGTGTGTGTGTGTGTGTGTGTGTGTGTGTGTGTGTGTGTGTGTGTGTGTGTGTGTGTGTGTGTGTGTGTGTGTGTGTGTGTGTGTGTGTGTGTGTGTGTGTGTGTGTGTGTGTGTGTGTGTGTGTGTGTGTGTGTGTGTGTGTGTGTGTGTGTCCTCTAGAGGGAGGATGTCTCTATATTGTGATGGACTACTGTGAGGGAGGAGATCTCTTCCGGAAGATCAATTCCCAGAGAGGAGGACCGTTCCCAGAAGAACAAGTACGCTCATATTATAATAATAATTATTAAAGTAATAATAATACATTATAGAAACCGAACAAGTACATTAATATAATAATAATACATTATAGAAACAGAACAAGTACGTTAATATGTCAAATATGATGATAAACACACGGCTGTTTCGCGGCCCGGCAGTAACACCTCCACGGCCCGGTACCGGTCCACGGCCCGGCGGTTGGGAACCCCTGCTCTAACTCATGTCCCCTCCAGGTCCTGGACTGGTTTGTCCAGATCTGCTTGGCTCTGAAACACGTCCACGACCGGAAGATCCTCCATCGGGACATTAAATCTCAGGTATGTCTGATCTCAGGTATGCCCACCACCCCTCACCCCCAACGGGGACCTGGGCTTCTCTAACAGCTCAATAAAACACAGTAACACGTCTCATGTGGTCCTCTAACCGCTCAATAAAACACAGTAACACGTCTCATGTGGTCCTCTAACAGCTCAATAAAACACAGTAACACGTCTCATGTGCTCCTCTAACCGCTCAATAAAACACAGTAACACGTCTCATGTGGTCCTCTAACCGCTCAATAAAACACAGTAACACGTCTCATGTGGTCCTCTAACAGCTCAATAAAACACAGTAACACGTCTCATGTGGTCCTCTAACAGCTCAATAAAACACAGTAACACGTCTCATGTGGTCCTCTAACAGCTCAATAAAACACAGTAACACGTCTCATGTGGTCCTCTAACAGCTCAATAAAACACAGTAACACGTCTCATGTGCTCCTCTAACAGCTCAATAAAACACAGTAACACGTCTCATGTGCTCCTCTAACAGCTCAATAAAACACAGTAACACGTCTCATGTGCTCCTCTAACAGCTCAATAAAACACAGTAACACGTCTCATGTGCTCCTCTAACAGCTCAATAAAACACAGTAACACGTCTCATCCTCTTCCCAGAACATATTCCTCACCAAGCACGGGGCCGTGCAGCTGGGAGACTTTGGGATCGCCAGAGTGCTCAACAGGTACGGACACGGAGAACCTTAGTGTGTTCTAGAAGTCTGCTCGTTGGTTCCGAGTGTCTGACGTCTTTGATGTTCCAGCACCGTGGAGCTGGCCAGGACCTGCATCGGCACGCCCTACTACCTGTCTCCGGAGATCTGTGAGAACAAACCCTACAACAACAAAAGGTCTCTTCTCATCACTGACTTTAACCAATCGTGTCATGAAGCCCCATATTGTGAGATGCGGCTGTATTGCAATACTATGACTAAAGGATGCATCACTCATTCCCGTCCACGCTTAAACTTACCGTAAAATATCAGATATCACGGCCACACCTCCACTGTTCAACTCAACGTTGGTTGACTAATTCAGACCGTTGATATCTGTTTAATATCCATTTACTGTTCGGAGAGGCACGGCTAAATCGAATGTGGTCAAAAAATTACCAGATGTGCATTGCCTCTGCTGGTTTTAACTGGTCTCTATTGATCTTAACTGGTCGCTGCTGGTCTAAACCAGTAATGATGATGTTGGTGATATGTTGAGTCTTACTTGTCCAGAGTCACAAGTGTCTCCGGCGGTTGTGATTCCCGCTTGTTGAAAGACATGAAGGTGTCCGGTGTCCGGTATGTTGACGGTGGACACCGCCAAGCACAAAGACTTTATTGATTTCCGTCTTAACTGTGTCTGCATGTAACCCAATACATGGTGGCCATGTGACTCTCCAGATGTCCAGATCCTCTGTTTTGTGATCAAGCAGCCCTCTGACTCGTCTCCCTCTCACCCTGCTGTGTCTCTCCTCGTCCCTGCAGTGATATCTGGGCCCTGGGCTGTGTGCTGTATGAGATGTGTACCCTAAAGCATGCTGTAAGTATCTGGTCCTCTCCCGCCACATGGTGCTGGCCCTTTAAGTGGTCCTGATCTATTAGCCCAGAGTACCCCATGTATAATGCAGGGATACGCTAGGCTAGGTCATCATTGGGACCCCCCCCTCAGACCTCCCAAACCCCTGAGTAGACCGTCTGACTCCAGTCCATTTTAGAACCTCCACCGTCCAAGATGGACCCCAGGTTCTGTGTTTTAGCCCTGTTTGTTTGTCTGTCATCAAGATAACTCATAACGTTCTATACAGAATGTGACTCAACTTGGTGGTTATATTACTTTTGGTGACTTAGGGCTGCCCCCGACCAAAGGTTTTCCTGGTCGACCAATGGTCGTCAGTGAAGGACATTAATCGACTAATGGTGCCGTTTCATGCGGCATGAAACGAGCCGTCTGTTTAACGACACGGCAAGTCATTAAATTATGATTCTGTATTTTCAACAAGATCAACAAGGAGACTGTCTGAACATTTGATTAATTTATTAACATTAATTTCAACACAACACAGCATATAACATCAACATCACACAACTTATGTACTTATGAAAACCAACACAATAACTTCATAAAACAAACGATGAGTAAAAAGTATTTTGTTAAAAAACTAAATTTAAACTATTTTTCATTTCTTCTAACAAATAAATATAAATTATATAAACAAACAAATAAGTAAATCTAGGCTTAAGCAAACTTTCTGTACGCTGTCCGGGAGAAGTGAGCTCCGTGTCCTGGTCACAATGAAGCCGGCTTTTGAAAAGATGCGCTCCGATGATGAGGAAGGGATGGAGTGGATGAGGAAGGGATGGAGTGGATGAGGAAGGGATGGAGTGGATGTGGAAGGGATGGAGTGGATGTGGAAGGGATGGAGTGGATGTGGAAGGGATGGAGTGGATGAGGAAGGGATGGAGTGGATGAGGAAGGGATGGAGTGGATGCGTTGAGCTGCTCTGGCCAGCTTAGGATAGCGTTCCTCATTTATTTTCCACCAAGTCAGTGGTCCCTTATCCACCTTGGTTCGGTCCTCCAAGTCTTCATTTTATTGTTCTCCGCTTCCGTCTGTTGCTCTTCACCAGAAGCCATCAGCATTGATATCTCCTGCTGCTTTTCCCTTTGCTTCTTTGGTGCGGGCTCCCTGTCCTCTGCGCCGCTGCTGTCCTCCGACACGTGTCCTCTGACACGTGATAGAGGTCCTCTGACACGTCCTCCGACACGTGATAGAGGTCCTCTGACACGTCCTCCGACACGTGTCCTCTGACACGTGATAGAGGTCCTCTGACACGTCCTCCGACACGTGTCCTCTGACACGTGATAGAGGTCCTCTGACACGTCCTCTGACATGTGTCCTCTGACACGTGATAGAGGTCCTCTGACACGTCCTCTGACATGTGTCCTCTGACACGTGATAGAGGTCCTCTGACACGTCCTCTGACACGTGTCCTCTATCACGTGTCCGAATTTTTTTTAAATATTAACAACCGATGAAAACTTCATCGACTAACGACTCTTTGGTCGATTAACCTTTGGTCGACTAATCGGGGGCAGCCCTTTTTTTGGTGTACTGGAGATATGAGCTCTCCTGAAAGCCCTCTAGTTATGAAGATGTTTTATTCTGTTCTTTCCCTTGCCAGTTCGAGGCGGGCAACATGAAGAACCTGGTTCTGAAGATCATCCGTGGCTCCTACCCCCCGGTGTCAGGGCTCTACTCCCAGGACCTGCGCTCCCTGCTGGGCTCCCTCTTCAGGCGCAACCCCCGGGAGAGGCCCTCCGTGGGCTGTGTTCTGGAGAAGCCCTTCCTCTCCTGCAGGATCCACAAGTTCCTCAGCCCTCAGGTAGACCTCGCCTGGCCCAAGGTCACCGGACTCACACACGCTTTGGTTATTGATTGTTTGTTTTGTTTGTGTTCCAGGTCATTGCTCAGGAATTCAGCCATTCCTTCCTCTACAAGCAGCCCAAACTGGGTGTAGGGCCAGGGCTATCAGGTGAGCTCACGGGATCTAGATGGTGGTGGTGCCTGGTTGGACCAAACATCTGACTGATGTGGTGTGTTCAGCCAATCACAACGTCTTCCTCCTTTTCGAATTCCACATCGCATTGATTTTTACGATCTGTAAACTAAGAATGAGAGAAGAAAGAGCTCTGAGTAATCCTCTAACCCAGGGGTCTTTCACATGGGTCTGTAAGACCACCTCACTCGGAACACTTGGAATGGAATAGCTTTTATATAGCGCTTTACAAGTCATGACACACATTCACCCATTCATACACACATTCACCCACCGACAGCGGAGTCAGCCATGCAAGAAGACAGCCAGCACGTCGGGAGCAGTTAGGGTCACCTTGACAGATTTAGCTAGGAGGAGCCGGGGGATTGAACCAAGCAGCCTACCGGCTGTGAGCCGCTCTACCTCCTGAGCTGCTGTCACCTTCTAGTACACCAGATTTGGTCATCTTCTTGTTGTTTTCTGGATCTTCTGTGTGTTATGTTGGGTCCTGACTGGTAGTTCTGATGTTGTCTTGGACTCCACCAGTGAAGCGTCCTCCCCAGACCCTCGTCTCTCCAGCTCAGAAGATCACCAGACCAGCTGCCAAGTACGGAGTGCCTTTAGGGGCCAAGAAGGTCTCTGATGGAGCCAGCAGGCTCAAACCGAGACCGGTTAGTCCTGACTAACTACTAACCCATTTAGACTACCCACTACTAACTCATTCAGACTAACCACTACTAAAGTGTGTGTGTGTGTGTGTGTGTGTGTGTGTGTGTGTGTGTGTGTGTGTGTGTGTGTGTGTGTGTGTGTGTGTGTGTGTGTGTGTGTGTGTGTGTGTGTGTGTGTGTGTGTGTGTGTGTGTGTGTGTGTGTGTGTGTGTGTGTGTGTGTGTGTGTGTGTGTGTGTGTGTGTGTGTGTGTGTGTGTGTGTGTGTGTGTGTGTGTGTGTGTGTGTCCAGGCCGCCCCTGCTGCCCCCCAGAGGAGAGTGAGTGTGGATGAGAGGAAGAAACAGGAGGTACCTGACCTCTGACCTTTAATAACTCCTTCCTGTCCTGACTGCAGCCTTCCTTCCTCTGTTTCTCTCTTCCTTTTGGGTTTTCTTTGTTCCCGTTTCCTGTAGTTTTCGCTCTTATTCCCTCCACCTTCTGTCTGGCCCTCTCAGGTCCAGGGTCTGTCTGGTCCTCTCAGGTCCAGGGTCTGTCTGGTCCTCTCAGGTCCAGGGTCTGTCTGGTCCTCTTAGGTCTAGGGTCCATCTGGTCCTCTTAGGTCCCGGGTCTGTCTGATCCTCTCAGGTCCAGGGTCTGTCTGGTCCTCTCAGGTCCAGGGTCTGTCTGGTCCTCTCAGGTCCAGGGTCTGTCTGGTCCTCTAAGGTCCAGGATCTGTCTGGTCCTCTAAGGTCCAGGGTCTGTCTGGTCCTCTCAGATCCTGGGTCTGTCTGGTCCTCTCAGGTCAAGGGTCTGTCTGGTCCTCTCAGGTCAAGGGTTGATATCGGGTCTCTTGCTGCAGGAAGCTGTCCGTAAGAAGCGCCTGGAGGTGATGGAGAAGGACAAAAAGCAGAAGGAGCAGGTGGGTGGAGGTCCTCAGGTGGGTGGGGGTCCTCAGGTGGGTGGAGGTCCTCAGGTGGGTGGAGGTCCTCAGGTGGGTGGAGGTCCTCAGGTGGGTGGAAATCCTCGGGTGGGTGGAGGTCCTCAGGTGGATGGAGGTCCTCGGGTGGGTGGAAATCCTCGGGTGGGTGGAGGTCCTCAGGTGGATGGAGGTCCTCGGGTGGGTGGAGGTTCTCAGGTGGGTGGAGGTCCTTATCATGTCAAGGTTCTTCATCTTCTGTGTTTCTTCCAGATGCTCCTGTTGAAAGCGGGTCAAATGAAGAACTACGAAAAAGACAAGGTGGGACCTTGTGTGAAGTTCTGTAGAGTAGATCCTGTCCACTTGGTCTGACCTTGTGACCTCTGACTTTGTGACCTCTGACCTAATAATAGGTGAACAGGATCAACCAAGCTCGGGAGCAGGGCTGGAAGCACGTCCTGGGAGCTAGCAGCCCGGACAGAAAGGTGATCCAGAACCTTCTAACACACATACCACTACACCAGTGGCGAAGCGTGTCTATCACAACTGGACCTTCTGTAGATCACCGCCCCACCATTCGAAAATTCAGTTTTTCTACGGAGGAAGTCACTTTATGCGTTATCTCATTTAGGCAGATAAGATTGTCGCAGCCAATTTACAAGTGTACCATAGTTGTCAAAGCAGTGTCCATGTAGTGAAGTAACAACACAGACCACCACACACAGGCTATCGTTGAAAGGGACGGTCTAACACGATACGTGAAAAGCCTCTCATAAAGCTGCGTTTAGACTTTTCCTTACTGGCTCAATAGAGAGGAAAACACTCAATGTCGAATAACGTCCATAATGGGAGGATTTAAGTTGAGATATTTTGAGAGTGCTAACGACAAGACATATGCCAGAGAAATTTGGTGATTATTGATCGCAGTTTTGTAACTCTTGGTTACGTTAAGTCTTTTCACGTTAAGCGATGCAAAGAAAGATCAAGTCAAAACTCTCAATTTAAATGCACAACAATGCTTAACAAACTCAAGACAGCCATTAACTAATCATTCAACAAGTGTGTGGAAACAAAATGCAACAACCAGCTCAACGAGACGCAACACTGAGACAAAACCAGCAAAGACAAATGAGTCTCACTCACCAATGATGTTCAGTTGAAGACAAAATCCATTCCCCTGGAAAGATACCCGTTAGCCACGGGTATCTTTCCCAGTTGCTAGCCTGAAAATGGCGAACATAGCCTGCTTTATCAACTTGATTCAGCTCAAGATTGTCAGGCGTTGGACGGCCTTTTTTAATAATGTCCATCTTTACATTGAATGGTCGTCTTGAAAATGGTTCCGACAATAAATCCGCAACGACATCATCTTCACCTGTTGCCATTTTGACGTAAAAAACCTACGTAGAAAAAACGTAGCACTACGCTAGATCCACTCTCGCTCCAGCCAGTATACCTTCTAGCTCCCTATTGAGCTGTGGGGAAATCTGAAAGAATACGCCCATTGGCTACAAATCACTATATGATTGGTTGATCAAGTTGTCAATCCAAACGTACGCTCTCATTCAGTCTGAGGGCCAAAGTCATCGGGAATACTTTGGTTGAAGGATATTCTTGACTTGACTTGACTTGATTCTTCCCAGCAACCTAGAAAAATATCTGATTGGTTGCATTGTTTTTCCAACACAAAACCACTCAAATGCTTGAGACAAACAAATCAACGTAACACTGTAATATAACCGATAACAACACAGATACCATTCTCATTTATTCATTTTATTTAAATTTGATTCAATTGTATTACATTTTATTAATACAATTAATTTAAAAAAATGTAGTTTCATCTGAGAGTTCCAGGGTCTTCTCTGAATACCTTGAAGGCCCTGACGCTTCACCACTGCACTACACACACACTAAGACACACACTAACACACACACTAATACACACTCCAGACACACTTATACACACTACACACACATTATGCACACACACACTAACACACACACACACACACACACACTTAAACACACGCTACACACTACACACACACTATCACACACACGTTAACACACGACACACTAAACACACTTACACACACTAACACACACTAATGACTAAATAACTGGTCATCATGTTCTTTACCTGTATATTGTATATAGTATATCTAATAATCTAATAAATAGATTTTTGATGAGATTAAGTAAAAAGCTTTATTCCAATTGTTTTAATTTTGTTGGAATACAGTTTGTTAAACGGTTGAATTAAAAATATTTATTCTTATTATCATACTTCTTAATTTGTTATCTTCAGGGTTTCGGCAAGAGGGCCGCAGGTGCTGGCCACTCCCCCTGTCCCGACCAGGCCCCGCCCCCAGTGATAGTCTCCGCCCACGGCAGGGCCTGGTACAATCTCTATCATGCGTCTCTAGAGGAGAACCAAGTACGGTATGAGTCTTTATATCACTAATCACTAACGTAGAACTACACACTAATTACTAACATACGACTACACACTAATTCCTAATCACTAATATACAACTACTCACTAACCTACAACTACACACTAATCGTTAATATACAACTACACACTAATACAAAACTACACACTAATCACTAACATACAACTACACACTAATCGTTAATATACAACTATACACAACTACACACTAATCACTAACATACAACTACACACTAATCGCTAATCACTAACGCACAACTACATACTCATCACTAACATAAAACTACACACTTATCACTAACATAAAACTACACACTTATCACTAACATAAAACTACACAGTAATCACTAACAGAACTAATCACTTATCAACAACCTATAACTACACACTAATCACTAACATACAATTACACACTAATCACTAACATACAACTACACACTAATCACTCACATACAACTGATCACTAATCACTAACATACAACTACACACTAATCGCTAATCACTAACATACAACTACACACTAACACACAACTACACACTAATCACTAACACACAACTACACGCTAAACGTGTGTGTGTGTGTGTGTGTGTGTCAGAGGTGCTCCTGCTGCTGGCCCCCTCCCCCCACCCAACCCTGACGCCGTCCGGCAGGAAATACACAGAATACAGACTAACAGGTCATCTATCATCAATCACCTATAATCATAATCCATCATCTGTATACAGACTAACAGGTCATCTATCATCAATCACCTATAATCCATCATCTGTATGCAGACTCATTAACAGGTCTCTATAATCTATATACACTCTGCATCAGATAGACTCATATCAACGGGTATCTATAATCTATATACACTCTGCATCAGATAGACTCATATCAACGGGTATCTATAATCTATATACACTCTGCATCAGATAGACTCATATCAACGGGTATCTATAATCTATAATCTATAATATGTTATCTATATTCAGACTGTATATTGAACTGTGCTAAATTGTCCACATGAGCTGGTAGTACACTGATAGTTTAGTGGAGGTGTAGTCTAGTGGAAGGTGGAGGTGTAGTCTAGTAGAAGGTGGAGGTGTAGTCTAGTGGAAGGTGGAGGTGTAGTCTAGTGGAAGGTGGAGGTGTAGTCTAGTGGAAGGTGGAGGTGTAGTCTAGTGGAAGGTGGAGGTGTAGTCTAGTGGAGGTGTAGTCTAGTGGAAGGTGGAGGTGTAGTCTAGTGGAGGTGTAGTCTAGTGGAGGTGTAGTCTAGTGGAAGGTGAAGGTGACGGTGTACCTGTGGTCTCCTCAGGCACCGTCCTCAGATCAGGGTTGGGAGGGCGAGGCAGGTGGAGGAGTTCCTGCAGAGGAAGAGAGAAGCCATGCTGAACAAGGTCCGGGCGGAGGGACAGCTGGTAGGTCACCCTTACACTTTACACCACCTGCACTCTAGCTCTTTACACCACCTGCACTCTAGCTCTTTACACCACCTGAATGCTGACCACTCTGGTTGTTGATGGCCAGAGAGTTGAGTGGTCTGAGGGGTGTCCTAGTAAGGTTTCAGCTGTGGGTGGTGTTCAGACATGCGACCTGGAGAACCTAGAATCCACAGTGGAGATCCCCCTGCATCTCAGGCTCTGCGGTGCGGGTAGGGCGGTGCTGAGCCTGGTCCTTCTAAAGTCTGGTTGACCTGTAGGGCGCCCTGCAGAGCCAGGCGGTGGTCCAGGGGAGCCGGGCCGGGCCCCTCCGCTACAGGAGGCCCCGGGCCGTCCAGGAGGAGGAGGTAGGTCCTGGGTCTCCTCCCTCCTCATCCACCCCTAATGCTCCATCACCTCCTCCTGCTTGACCACTGCAACCAGCTCCCTCATCATTTGGTTCTCCCCACCCTCTGTTTTGGTTTATCTTGTGTTATTATGATTATTATGATTTATACTCGGTTCACTTTCATATCTTAGTTTGTGTTTTGATCCCGAATGTTTTGTGTTCCTGACCCCTGCCTGGAGTTTACCCCAACATGGACCATCTGTACGTTTTAACTTACCCCTTTGTTTTATACCTGGCCAGGTACTGACACCAGGTAGACCGGTTTCAAACACACACCTGGCCAGGTGTGTACCAGGTGTGTGATACCTGTATTCAGGAGTACCTGTACAGGTGTGTGGTACCTGTCTACCTGTACAGGTGTGTGGTACCTGTCTACCTGTATTCGGGAGTACCTGGCCAGGTGTGTGATACCTATCTACCTGTATTCGGGAGTACCTGACAAAGTGTGATACCTGTCTACCTGTATTCGGGAGTACCTGGCCAGGTGTGTGATACCTGTCTACCTGTATTAAGAAGTACCTGGCTAGGTGTGTGATACCTGTCTACCTGTATTAAGAAGTACCTGGCTAGGTGTGTGATACCCGTCTACCTGTATTAAGAAGTACCTGGCTAGGTGTGTGATACCTGTCTACCTGTATTAAGAAGTACCTGGCTAGGTGTGTGATACCTGTCTTCCTGTATTCAGGAGTATCTGGCTAGGTGTGTGATACCTGTCTACCTGTATTAAGAAGTACCTGGCTAGGTGTGTGATACCTGTCTTCCTGTATTCAGGAGTATCTGGCCAGGTTGCGTCAGATCCGCCTTCAGAACTTCAACGAACGGCAACAGATGAAAGCCCGCCTGCGAGGACAAAAGGTAGGCCCCGCCCCGCGCCTCTACTGAGCATGACAGGAAGCGCATACAGGAAGTGACCTCTGTCTGGGTTCCAGTGTGACGGCGACTGCTCTGACAGCCAGGAATCCGGCGAGGAGGCGGAGCTACGCAGGAAGAAACTGGAGGTGTTGAAGGTGAGTCCACCGCGTGATGTTCTCGTCATTATATTATCATGTGCTGTACTTTGAATTCATAGCTTTATTTCTGTAGTTGTATTAATATTCTAGAAGCAGAGCTTAATATTTATATTAATAATACATTCAGAATCATTGTGTGTGTGTGTGTGTGTGTGTGTGTGTGTGTGTGTGTGTGTGTGTGTGTGTGTGTGTGTGTGTGTGTGTGCGTGTGCGTGTGCAGGCCCAGGCCAGTGTCCGTGCTGCGGTGCTGAAGGAGCAGCTGGACCGCAGGAGGGCGGAGGCGGCTGAGCGGGACATGAGGGCGTGGGAGGAGCATGTAATGAACCAATCACAGTCCAGCATTACCCTTTCCTCTGTCACCAAAGTTTAAAGGTTTCCTTTATGGTTTTCTTCATTGCTTCCTCCATTCCCTTCATGGTTTCCTTCATTGTTTCCTTCCTTTTCTGGATCCTTGATAGTAGATGACGTGTACTGCAGGCTTAAGTATCCATAGTGTGTGTGTGTCCATAGTAAGATAGAGGCTAGTTGCTACAAACTAGCTGTTTGTTAGCCGTTAGCTTAGCATCATCTCTGTTGTGTCCGTCAGCTGGCAGCCCGTGGTCTGAAGGTTGCCATGGCAGCAGGAGGAGGAGACGGGTCAGAGGTCAGCTCATCTGGACCGACCTCTGACCTCACGGAGGACCTGCCCCCACCCGCCATCTCCATGACGACAGCTCTGAAGGAAGTGGGGGCGGTCAGTACTCTACCAATACTACTCTAGTCAAAACTACTAGTAAACTACTAGTGTTACTATATCCTATAACTATAAACTATATATTAACGTAGCACTTCTAGTATAGCACAGTTCAACTAATTACTGTTACACTGTTGTATAATATATTACTGTAGTATAATATTACCGTAGTATATGTTACTGTAGTATAATATTTAATATACTACTGTAGTATAAAATACTAATGTAGTTTAATATATTACTGTAGTATATGTTACTGTAGTACATTACTGTAGTATAATATACTACTATGGTATAATATAATATTACTTTAATATAATATATTACTGTAATATAATATATAACTGTAGTATAATGTTACTGTAGTATAATATATACTATATTAATGTAGCATAATATATTATTGTAGTATAATATATTAATGTAAAGTGTATATTACTGTGTACTATGACATTTATTGTAGTATAATATATAACTGTGTACTATGATATTTATTGTAGTATTTTCTGTGTTCGTCAGAGTTCCGTCCCAAGAGAAAACCCAGGGTTGATTCAAGTACGTTCTTCATTATTCTATTGATTAGTGATGATTGATTATTGATTGTGTTTAGTGTTTCATTAAAGATGAATCCAGGATCATAGATGTGTACCAACCTGTCCTTCTGGTTCAGGTCACATGACCCTGTTAAGATCTATGACCTGGTTATTACTCCAGGAGGAGGTGACCTCTGACCTCTATGAACTGGTTATTACTCCAGGAGGATGTGAGGGAGGTTATGACCTCTATGACCTGGTTATTACTCCAGGAGGAGGTGACCTCTGACCTCTATGAACTGGTTATTACTCCAGGAGGATGTGAGGGAGGTTATGACCTCTGACCTCTATGACCTGGTTATTACTCCAGGAGGATGTGAGGGAGGTTATGACCTCTATGACCTGGTTATTACTCCAGGCGGAGGTGACATCTGACCTCTATGACCTGGTTATTACTCAAGGAGGTTGTGAGGGAGGTTATGACCTCTGACCTCTATGACCTGGTTATTACTCCAGGAGGATGTGAGGGAGGTTATGACCTCTATGACCTGGTTATTACTCCAGGAGGAGGTGACTTCTGACCTCTATGACCTGGTTATTAATCCAGGAGGATGTGAGGGAGGTTATGACCTCTGACCTCTATGACCTGGTTTTTGCTCCTCTCTCCAGAGTGAGAAGGAGGTTCTATGGAGGCTGAACCAGAACCTCCCGCTCCACGGTCCGCTGGAGGAGGGGGACTTGGCTCCCCAAGCACCTGCTGCTCCTCTTTCTCACCAGGAGGCCCCGCCTCCTGCCGGGGAGCACCCGGATTCAGGAGGAGACAGGAGAAGGTGGGGCACAGGAGCTCCTCTGGTCCTGTCTCAACAGACCCTGGAGGAGAGCTCCATCACTGGTAACATCAAGTATATATGATATATGACTATGAATATATATAATATATAGATATATATATATCTATATATCTATATAGATATATATATATAGATATAGATATATATATATATATAGATATATAGATATAGATAGATATAGATATAGATAGATATAGATATAGATAGATATAGATAGATATAGATATAGATAGATATATATAGATATATATATAACAATACTAGAGACATCAAGTATATATGATATATGACTATGAATATATATAGATATACAGTATAACACTAGACAAAGTATATATAACACTAGACATGAGGTATATATCACTATTACACTAGACAAAGTATATACAACACTAGATATGAGGTATATATCACTATTACACTAGACATAAAGTATATATAACACTAGACATAAAGTATATATAACATTATCACACTAGACATAAAGTATATATAACACTAGACTGTGTACATACATCTACTGATGCCTAGTCTGGACACATCTTCAGTGATGTTCCTGGAATCATAGGACGTTTCGGGTCTCGCAACATCATACGCCCTCCTCCAGGTGACCCAGCCGGGGCTGATCAGACCCCAGCTTGTGTCCAGATGGCTAGCTAGCTACCATGACTCCATGGCTCCCCTCTTTTGAGCCACAACCATCTTGAGGCCCTCTCTGCCGCATCGGTGGTACTGCGGATGGCTCTCCTCTTTCTCACTCCCTCGATGCCTAAACTGCTGAAGGCTCTGACCAAGGAACGGGCTGCGAATCCTCTGCATCCAACTTCCACCGGGAAACACCTTGCTCTCCAACCAGCCTGCTGACAGTCGCTGACCAGTCCTGCGTACTTGGAGAGCTTCCTTTCAAAGGCTTCTTCCAAGCGATCTTCCCACGGGACTGTCAGCTCCAGCAGCACAGCTTGCTTGGTGGACTCAGACACAAGAACAATGTCTGGTCGCAGGGTGGTGACTGCAATATGGCTGGGGAACTTCAGCTGATGTTCAAGGTCCACCAACAACTGCCAGTCTCTTGCAGACGTCAGGATGCCTGCAGATGTTTTTCTGGCAGAAGTTGGCTTGTCCCCAGCTCTGACAAAGGCGATGGTGTCCTTGGAGTGTCGGAACTGCTTTGACCACGCCAGTCCTGCGCTGATGGCTTCAGCAATGGTCTTCAGGACTTGGTCATGCCTCCACCTGTACCGTCCATCTCCAAGTGCCCTTGTACAGCAACTGAGGATGTGTTCCAGGGTTCCTCGCTTGGAACACAATGGGCATGCTGGTGTCTCTGCTATGCCCCATGTGTGCAGATTTGACGGGCTTGGAAGCACATCATACACTGCCTGGATTAGGAATTTGATGCGGTGAGGCTCGGCTTTCCAAAGCTCAGCCCAGGTCACTTTCCTCTCAACCGCATTCTCCCATCTCGTCCAAGCTCCCTGTTGCTTCATTCCCACTGCCTTGCAGGTTCTTGTCTCCTCCACTGCTGCTCTCACCTCCTCCTGAACAAGACGGCGCCCTTCCTTCCCCCTGGTGTTCATTTGGGGAGTTGGAAAGGATCCTAGCCCAGCTCGACCTCGTGTGACCACTCCCACCAGGCTCTTGTGACGCAGCCTTGCCTCTGCCTCTTGAACTGCTTCCTCTGCCCTCCATTTCCTGCCAGTCCTCACTTGGATCCCTGCTTTAGCCACCTTCGGATCACTTGAGTCCCTGTATTGAACCACTTCTCTGGCTCTAGTTACCTTGAATTCCTCCTCCAAGGATTTGAAAGGCAGTTGCAGCTTGTTGGTGTTCCCGTAGAGTGCAATGCTGCTCAGGCTCCTTGGTAACCCAAGCCATCTCCGGAGGTGGTTGCTGACCCTCCTCTCTAGGGTCTCAACTGTTGAGATAGGGACCGCATAGACAAGGAGGGGCCACAGAATCCTGGGAAGAATGCCATGTTGGTAGACCCAGGCTTTAAACTTCCCAGGTAGGCCTGACTTGTCCACGGATTTCAGCCAGCCATCCAACTCAGTGCAGGTCGACTGGATAGATGTTGTGTCTCTCAGAGAGCAGTCAAAAACTTTTCCCAAGCTCTTGACTGGCTTCTCTGAGATAGATGGGATGGCTGTGTCTGCGATGTTAAACCGGAACTTGTCCACCACCTTCCCTTTCCTCAGCACCATTGATCTGGATTTGGCGGGTTTGAAACGCATCCGGGCCCACTCCACCAGCTCTTCAAGCCCCTTCAGAATCCACCGGCAGCCTGGGACTGATTCTGTCATGACTGTGAGGTCATCCATGAATGCCCTGATGGGTGGTTGCCGTTGTCCGGAATTTGTGCGGGGCCCTCTGCACTCTGGCTCAGCAGACTTAGTGAGCATGTTCATGGCTAGGGAGAACAATGTCACAGAGATAGTACACCCTGTGATGATACCGATCTCCACATTGTGCCAACTGGATGTTATTTCTCCTGAAGAGACCCTCATCCTGAAATTGCTGTAATAATCAGCAATGAGGTCTCTACACCTGCTTGGGACATGATGTTTTGTCAAAGTGAACTGAACCAGCTTGTGTGGAATGGAGCCGAATGCATTCTCCAGGTCAAGCCACAGCACTGACAGGTTGCCCTTGTTCTCTCTGGCCTCCCGAATAAGCTGTGTCACCACACCGGTATGCTCCAGACATCCTGGCATTCCTGAAATGCCACCTTTCTGGACAGATGTATCGATGTAGTTGTTCTCTGCCAGGTAGGTACACAGCCGTTTGGAAACAGCGCTGAAGAAAACCTTTGCCTCAACACACAGCAGGGAGATGATGCGGAACTGGTCTAGCTGAGTGGAGTTTTCCTCCTTCGGGATCCATACCCCTTCAGCCACTCTCCATTGATCAGGGATCCTCCCCCTTCTCCAGAAGACTCGCAAGATGTACCACAGACGCAGCAGGAGTTTGGGACAGTACTTATACACTTTGTATGAAGTGCCACTCGGTCCTGGAGCAGAGCTTGCCCTTGCTTTGCGGACAACCTCCCTGACTTCCTTTAGCTGCAGCTCCGACATGTCGAACTGCACTTCTGGTTCAGGGGGGTCTATGAGGTTGTTACACTCTCCCAACTCCTGCTCTCTTGCGGGGTCGCTGTACGTCTGCTTCAGATGTTGGTCTATGTCATCCTGCGAGGAGGCCAGTTTGCCACTGCGCTTCTGCCCCAGCAAATCCTTAGTGAACTTGAAGGGGTTAGCGATGAAAGCAGCACGTTTACGTGCTCTCTCGCGCCGCCGCCTCCGATGCCACTCGGCCCGGCGGAGAACTCTGATGTTTTTCCGAAGGATGCACCTTAGCTGGGCTAGGCCAGTGCGTTCCTCTTCTCCTGCCGCCTTGTACTGGGACTTCAGCACTTTCATCTCCTTTCTGATGTTGTGGATCCTTACAGCTCTTTGATTCTTTGAGTAAGATGTTCCGGAGCTTTTCTTCTCCTCCTCGCCGAACCGTTCAGCTGCGATGCTGACAATGATTGTTGTCATAGCTTGTAGCTTCCTGTCGGCCTCTCCCTTCGCCATTGCCTCCAGAATTTGGTCGACATCGTCATCGAACTGCTTCCAGAGTGAGGTCATGCTAGCTGCAGGCCATTTGATCCGCCTCCTGTCAGACTTGATGCTCGAGGGAGTTGTCTGCAACACTTGGAGGTTCTGGGCACTATGGGGTGACTCCGGGCCTGGCACCTCCTGCGTCTCACCAGGTGTAACACCTGTGCGTTGTGTTGCTTCTGCTCCCAACGGGCACTTCATCCTCGCTCGGTGGATCTTTAAGCCATGGATGTTCTTGCAGACTTTACCGCATGTACACTGCTTGCTCATAGTCGTTTGTGCGTTGCCTGGGTCTGTAACCGTTGTGTCCGTCAGACTGGGGTGCTCATCCTCCCCCCCTCTCGGGCACCCCTGGGGGTATTTTTCCATTAAGTTCATCGTAGCTTGGTTGGGTTCCTCCTCTCAGTGGATGCAGATTGGGTTGCCAACCCTTTCTGCCCCGGTTGCCGTCTCTCCGGGCTGTCACTGACTCTCCAGTAGTCGCCACACTATTCATGGTTGTCATCCAGTCTTTCCTGGCTGTCACTGATCACTCAGGGTATTCGCTGTGTACATACATCTACTGATGCCTAGTCTGGACACATCTTCAGTGATGTTCCTGGAATCATAGGACGTTTCGGGTCTCGCAACATCATACGCCCTCCTCCAGGTGACCCAGCCGGGGCTGATCAGACCCCAGCTTGTGTCCAGATGGCTAGCTAGCTACCATGACTCCATGGCTCCCCTCTTTTGAGCCACAACCATCTTGAGGCCCTCTCTGCCGCATCGGTGGTACTGCGGATGGCTCTCCTCTTTCTCACTCCCTCGATGCCTAAACTGCTGAAGGCTCTGACCAAGGAACGGGCTGCGAATCCTCTGCATCCAACTTCCACCGGGAAACACCTTGCTCTCCAACCAGCCTGCTGACAGTCGCTGACCAGTCCTGCGTACTTGGAGAGCTTCCTTTCAAAGGCTTCTTCCAACAAAGACAAAGTATATATAACACTAGACATAAAGTATATATAACACTAGACATAAAGTATATATAACACTAGACATAAAGTATATATAACACTAGACATAAAGTATACATAACACTAGACGTAAAGTGTATATATAACACTAGACATGAAGTGTATATATAACACTAGACATAAAGTATATATAACACTAGGCGTAAAGTATATATAACACTAGACATAAAGTATATATAACACTAGACATGAAGGATATATAACACTAGGCGTAAAGTATATAACACCAGACAAAGTATATATAACACTAGACATGAAGTATATATAACACTAGACGTAAAGTGTATATATAACACTAGACATGAAGTATATATAACACTAGACATGAAGTATATATAACACTAGACATGATGTATATATAACACTAGACATGAAGTATATATAACACTAGACATGAAGTATATATAACACTATTACAGTAAATCCTAGTTTCAAGGTCCTATTTCCCCTCCAGGTGTGAGTGTAATTCTTCCATTACGGGCCGCTTCAGAAATTGTCATGACTTAGATTGTGGTGTGTGTCTCAGACCAGACGGCGGGTGAGGTCATCAGGATGGGCGTGGACCTGGGGGCGGAGCCTAGGAAGGTGTGGGGGCGGAGTCCCGACAGCCTTGTGCTAAGAGTCCTGCAGGAAGCGGAGCTTCAGTCTCTCACCCAGACTACACTGGGAGACTGCAGCACCTGCCAGGGTGAGTCCTCCTCATCCTCATCTTCCTCCTCCACCTCCTCTTCCTCCTACATCCTAACCATTAGCCTCTCCTAATGATGAGTAATTAATTGTTAATTTATTGTTAATTGGCTCCTCTCAGATGAATCCCATATGATCGAGGGGGCGGCCAAAGGAACAAGCCCCGCCCCCGGTGACCTCTCGACCCCCAGGGTCAAAGGTCTGGAGGAGGAGGGGGCGGTCACGGCTCTGGGCCCTGATCCTGATCAGAGCTCTGGTTCTAGACCTGGGCCAGAGGATGGACCAGGACCGACCTCTGACCTCGCAGAGATCCTGGGTCAGTAGGACGGACTGTCTGTCTGTCTGTCTTTCTGTCTGTCTGTCTGTCTGTCTGTGTGTGTGTGTCTCTCTCTCTGTCTGTCTGTGTCTCTCGGTCTCTCTCTCTCTCTCTCTGTCTGTCTGTGTCTCTCGGTCTCTCTCTCTCTCTCTCTCTCTCTCTCTGTCTGTCTGTGTCTCTGTCTGTCTGTCTGTGTCTCTCTGTCTCTGTCTCTCTGTCTGTGTCTCTCTGTCTGTGTCTCTCTGTCTCTCTTTCTCATATGCTCTGCCCTCTCCAGACCCCCCTGACCTGGAGTCTGTGGTTCTGGGAGTGTGCACATTGCAGCCTGCACGCTCCCCATGTTTGGTGCAGCAGGTCTGGCAGCAGCCACCCCCGTGAGTCCACAGACACACACCCACACACCCACCCTTTAGATACTGACCGGTCAGGTTATAACTGAGGTGTCCTTCTCTCTCAGACCACCAGAGGGCGCCGTAGCTCCCGAGACCAGAGAGAGGAAAACAGATGGACTCACTGAATCAGCAGGTTAGTTGATATCAATACAACGTGTTATCAATACAACGTGTTATCAATACAACGTGTTATCAATACAACGTGTTATCAATACAACGTGTTATCAATACAACGTGTTATCAATACAACGTGTTATCAATACAACGTGTTGTCAATACGTGTTATCAATACAACAAGAGAGAGGAGGAGCAGAGATCTAAAATCTAAATCTAAATCTGGAGGATTGAATCCTCTTTATTAGTCACATGTACACTCACAGTGAAATGTGTTTTAACCCATCCTAGTATGAGGAGCAGTGGACAGCTATTTATATATACAGCGCCCAGGGAGCAGTGTAGGGGTCTGATGCCTTGCTCAAGGGCACCTCGGCAGTGCCCAGGTGTTTCGGGGACTTTACCGGGGACCTTCCGGTGCCCAAGCCAAGTACCAACAGACTGAGCTATCCTGCCGCCCCCAAGGAGACTGAGGGATGGGCAGAGAGGGAAGAAGGAGCAGAGAGGGAGGGAGGAGCAGAGAGGGAGGAAGGAGCAGAGAGGGAGGGAGGAGCAGAGAGGGAAGAAGGAGCAGAGAGGGAGGGAGGAACAGAGAGGGAGGGAGGAGCAGAGAGGGAAGAAGGAGCAGAGAGGGAAGAAGGAGCAGAGAGGGAGGGAGGAGCAGAGAGGGAAGAAGGAGCAGAGAGGGAAGAAGGAGCAGAGAGGGAAGAAGGAGCAGAGAGGGAGGGAGGAGCAGAGGGGAAGGGAGGAGCAGAGGGGGAAGAAGGAGCAGAGAGGGAAGAAGGAGCAGGGAGGGAGGAGCAGAGGGGGAGGGAGGAGCAGAGAGGGAGGGAGGAGCAGAGAGGGAAGAAGGAGCAGAGAGGGAGGGAGGAGCAGAGACAGCAGCTTTAACCCTATGTTACCCCCCCCCCTCTAGCTCCGCCCCTGTGGGAGGAGCCTGTGTTCTCCAAGCTGTGTTCTCCTGCCCACCGGCGGACCCTGGCCCTCCTGTCGGCCCAGTCCTCCCTGGACGACGACTCCTCCTCCCGCTCCAACTCCCCCCTGCGCTCCTCCTCCCAGCAGCACCGCGGCCTCCTGCTGGGCCTCTCCACCGGCCTGTTTGACTCCCCCAACCCCAGGGTGAGGGCTCACTACACTTAGACAAGTTCCAATTAGTTAATATAGTTAAAACTGTTAACTGTTAAAATAGCTTAAATAGTTAAAATAGTTGAAATAGTTAATATAGATACAACTGTTAAAGTAGTTATCATAGTTATAATATCTAAAACTGTTCAAATAGTTATAAAAGTTAAAACATTAAAACTATTTTAATTGTTATAATAGTTAAAACGGTAAAACTGTTTTAATAGTTATAGTTAAAACGGTTGAAATAGTTGAAAGTTAATATAGTCCAATAAGTAAAAATAGTTGAAAGTTAATATATAGTCCAATAAGTTAAAGGTTTAACTAATTAAAATAGTTTAAACAGTTATGAAGTGATGAAAGTGGAACTACGAAAGGTAAGTGATCATAATATTAATATCATGTTTTAATATGTGGCGGTCTGATATTTATAGTTATTAATGATATTTCTAAAGTTATTAATGATATTTATAGTTATAGATTATGATTTGGATATAGTTATTATTGATGATATTGAGTTATTAATTCATATCTTTATAGTTATTAATTAATATATTTAGAGTTAGAAATGAGGATATTTAGAGTAAATTATTATATGTATAGTTATTATTATATTTATAGAATGATTAATTATAATATGTAAAGAGTTATTCTTTATGTATAGTTATTAATTATTATTTGTAAAGAGTTAGAAATTATTATAGTTAGTTATTAATTATTAGATGTATAGAGTTATTAGTATTAATATGTATAGTTATTATGTTTATAGTTATTTATTATATGTATAGTTATTAATTATTATATTTATAGAGTTATTCATTATTATATTTAGTTATTAATGATGATATGTATAGAGTTATTAATGATGAGAGGACGCCTGGGTGGGGACCAGGTGTAGTTCACATCACATGGACACACACACACACACCAGTGTGTTCTTCATCGGTGGTTGAAGAACAGTTTGGTTCAGTAGAACATGTGAGGACACCTTCAGAGAACAGTACAAAGGAACCAACAGGTGAGGGTCAGTGAAGGAGGACAGGAGGGAGAGGACAAGTTAAGGGACAATACACTAAGGGGGTTAGTGGACAAGGACGCAAGACAAGGAAATGAACCTACAGAACCAAGGAGTCGGGAGGATCAGACTTGGTGCTACCAAGAGGATGTTTACTAACGCCTTTCACTGGATTCAATTATTTTATTATTATTATTATGTGTGTGTGTAGATGCTGAGGACGTGCTCTCTACCAGACCTGACTCATCTCTTCAGCTCTCCTCCTCCTCCTCCGGACCGGGTGGTCGTCCCCGGCAACGATCAGGCCATCGCCCCCGACAACCACTTGGAGGTGGAGGACCTGGAGGCCAAGGATGAGGACCAATCAGAGGCTGAGGAGTAAGACTTGTGTTCCTCTCATCACTGTTACCGCTAGCTTATGCTGCTTACTGTACTGTGTGGTAGCATGCTGGCCATGCCGCCATGCTGACGCCATGTTCTCCAACTTTTTTGGGGCCAGGGACCAAAAAGAATATGTCCCAAGGACCCCCTCAAAATCGTAACACCGAATAAACATACACTAACTACCGTTTGTACTCTTAGATGCCATTGGAACTATTTGTATTCTAAAAATAATATTCTAAATAATTCAGACCTGTTTCATAGTAATAAACACATTTAAATTTGAATCATGTTAATACCACATATACTTTGTGTATTTATATATATATTCCATACTTATATACCAGTAACAAGACATCGTCCTATGACTATGAACAGTAACAAGACATAGTCATAGGACTATGAACAGATACAAGACGAACAGTAACAAGACATAGTCATAGGACTATGAACAGATACAAGACGAACAGTAACAAGACATAGTCATAGGACTATGAACAGATACAAGACGAACAGTAACAAGACATAGTCATAGGACTATGAACAGTAACAAGACGAACAGTAACAAGACATAGTCATAGGACTATGAACAGATACAAGACGAACAGTAACAAGACAGTCATAGGACTATGAACAGATACAAGACGAACAGTAACAAGACATAGTCATAGGACTATGAACAGATACAAGACGAACAGTAACAAGACATAGTCATAGGACTATGAACAGTAACAAGACGAACAGTAACAAGACATAGTCATAGGACTATGAACAGATACAAGACGAACAGTAACGACAGAAACAAGACAAAGTCATAGGACTATGAACAGTAAAAATAGGTGGCATAGTCCTAATAAAACCAGCCGTTTAAAATGAAAAAGGCTGACTTTCATTAAATGCTTAAACTTTTAAATAATGAACGTATTGCTCCTTATTCAAATCATTGTCAGAAAGCTCTTAACAAATGATTATGGAAGTTATCATAAAAGCGTTACAGAACACACCATAGTAATCAAGCCCACGCCCGTGTTTTTTGGCGGATGTATCTTTAGACTGAAGCATTATTTAGTTTTGTCCTTAAATTAAATATAATTATATTCAGGGTGCTTTGTAATCAGATGTTGCTTTAGCTTGGTTGGTTTCATGGCTTCATTCGCACCAGAAGACACATGCTGTCTTCCGTCGCTGTTATCAAAAAACCAAACATGACATAATTGTAGTCAAATTTTAGCTTGTTTGGGCTTAGCGTGACTTGACGATGTGGACTGACCGGACTGACTGAAATATTGATCCGTATTTAGCTCGCAAGCTAGCGGGATGGCTAATCAGCCGAGCTTTGCAGCAGCAGAAACGGTCATAATTGACGTGATGTGTCACAACATGGGTGGGAGTAATGAACACTATATGCTTGTTTGATTGGCGCAAATGCTCCCCGTCTGTAGATAAGCATTTTTTTACGGGGCAATTTTTAACAAAACGCAATTTTATAAATAATAATTGATGATGATAATCAAATCCGGACCCCAGTTTGAGAACCCCTGCTATATGTTAGCTTAGTTAGCAGCTCGCTATATGTTAGCTTATTTAGCAGTGCTAACCGCAGGCTGCTGTGTTGTCAGGGGATACGAGGATGAGGACCTGAGGGAACTCAGGGCCTCCATGGAGAGACTCCTCCAGGAGGAGGACGAGGACTTCAACAGAAGCCCACCAGAAGAGGAAGGAGGAGGAGGAGGAGGAGGAGGAGGAGGAGGAGGAGCATCGAGGAGGAGACTTCAACGGAAACCCAGCAGGAGCCATAGCTCCGCCCCTCTGTGAGGGGGGAGGTGCTCCTGAGGAGGAGGAGGAGCTTAACCAGATGATAGAGGACGATGATGATGAAGAGGAGGAGGATGATGAAGAATCCAATGGAAGTCCTGGAGATGAGGAGGAGGAGGAGGAGGAGCAGGAGGAGCACAGCAGCAACAGCCAGCTGAACGAGGAGTGGCACTCAGGTGAGTTATGATGTCATCAGACTACATGTAATGATGTCATCAGACTACCGGTTATGATGTCATCCGACTAAAGATTATGATGCCATCAGACTACAGGTCATGATGTCCTCAGACTACAGGTTATGATGTCATCAGACTACATGTTATGATGTCATCAGACTACATGTTATGATGTCATCAGACTAGGTTATGATGTAATCAGACTACAGGTTATGATGTCATCAGACTAGGTTATGATGTCATCAGACTACAGGTTATGATGTCATCAGACTACAGGTTATGATGTCATCAGACTACAGGTTATGATGTCATCAGACTAGGTTATGATTTCATCAGACTACAGGTTATGTTGTCATCAGACTACAGGTTATGTTATCATTCCTCTGACCTCCAGACAGCGGTGAGGAAGAGGATGGGAAGGAGTACCAGGACAGTATCTTCAGCCGTCTGGAAGAGCTGCGCTTCAACCTGGAGGAGCTGATGGGCGTCGATAACTACATCCAGGCCTACAACAAGATTAAGGTTTGGAACTCCTAAACCTCCAGATCGTCTAAACTCCTTCAGACCTCCTAAACCTCTAGATCGTCTAAACTCCTTCAGACCTCCTAAACCCTCCAGACCTCCTCAACTCTCCAGACCTCCTCAACCCTCCAGACCTCCTCAACCCTCCAGACCTCCTCAACTCTCCAGACCTCCTAAACCCCTTCAGACCTCCTAAACCCTCCAGACCTCCTAAACTCTCCAGACCTCCTAAACCCTCCAGACCTCCTAAACTCCTTCAGACCTCCTAAACCCTCCCGACCTCCTGAAACCTCCAGACCTCCTAAACCCTCCAGACTCCTAAACCATCCAGACCTCCTAAACAATGCAGACCTAAACCCTCCTAAACTCCTGCAGACCTCCTCAACTCCTTCAGACCTCCTAAACCCTCCAGACCTCCTCAACTACTTCCGACCTCCTTAACTCCTTCAGACCTCCTAAACCCTCCAGACCTCCTAAACACTCCAGACCTGCTAAACTCATTCAGACCTCCTTAACCCTCCAGACCTCCTAAAACCTTCAGACCTCCTAAACTCTCCAGACCTCCGAAACCCTCCAGACCTCCGAAACCCTCCATACATCCTAAACTCCTTCAGACCTCCTAAACTCCTCCAGACCTCCTAAACACCTTCAGACCTCCTAAACCCATGGTCATGTGACGTGGTGGTCTCCCTGTGTGATGAAGGCGATCCACGAGGATGAGGATGAGAGCATTGAGCTGGGCTCCAACCTGGTGCTCAGCATCCTGGGGACCCAACACCAGCACCTGTACCCTGACATCCTCCACCTGGTCATGGCTGACGGGGCCTACGAGGAAGGTAGGCTTCACCTCCTCACTAGTCTGAAGCTCCTGGTTCCTTGTTTCCTCTCTGCTTGTTCCCTCTCTCCTTGTTCAATTGGTCCCTCTCTCCTTGTTCCCTATCTCCTGGTTCCTTGTTCCCTCTCTGCTTGTTTCCTCTCTCCTGGGTCCTTGTTCCCTCTCTGCTTGCTCCCTCTCTCCTGGGTCCTTGTTCCCTCTCTGCTTGCTCCCTCTCTCCTGGGTCCTTGTTCCCTCTCTGCTCGCTCCCTCTCTCCTTGTTCATTGTTCCCTCTCTCCTTGTTCCCTCTCTCCTAGGTAACCATGAGTAATGTCCCAGTCTTCTGCCGGTAATGTTGCCGTAATGTTCCGGTCTCCAGACATCTTTGTCAGAAGGACAGAAGGATCTATGCATGGAGTCGTAGCATCACATGTGAAAGTGTTTCAGGCACACTTGCATGATGGGTAATGTAGTCCACTCGATGGACTGCAGCCTGTATCTTTAATCAGATGAGTCCTGAAGTGTTCTTACTAACCAAAGCTCACCTACATGTGGATGTGTGTGTGTGTGTGTGTGTGTCTTAAGTTATTATGTAGGTGGTATTCTGTTCTTAATAATGATCACTTCTACAGGTCACTGTTCTCCAAGTTGTAGTTGTGTCAGTTGTTGTTCTGCAACAGAGGAACACACACAAGGACTCAAAACCAAATCAGCCTCTTTTTCCTACAAGCTTTTCATCAGCCGGATTCCAGCTTCTGTTTTCTACCCGTTTCTACTGACTGGTTTACTACCTGTCTGGTAGTCCGATGTTCCACTGAAGTTACTGTATGGACAAAATATTATAATTATTTCTATAAAATAAACTTTTGAAATAAACTTTATTGTGTATTGTTCTGTTACTTGTTTATTTGTACCCGTCTATCCTGGATCAACACTTTGTGAAGAATGAATACATGTGTTTATTGGAATATGAAACCAGGAGAATCGTTACCAGAAGTGTTGTAATTCATGTAAAACAAAAACACCTCATTCAATAACCTCTCAATGAAGTCATGAGTGTTGAGTTCACCCAGCGATGAAATATGACCGGAGACATCCTGCTAGCATCTCTACCATCATAGTGACACCAAAGTGCCACCTCCTCCAATAATCTCCTGGTTACGGGACTCCTTCTCCTCGGTCTCTCGTTGGTCCTGATGTCTGATTCTATTCAGGATGAGACTCAACACAACGCGTGAATATATACAAGTGTAAAAGTATCTGCTTTTTAAATATCGAAATATCTTTTTGAGTTTGAGTCTATTTGAGTTTAAATAAATTACTTCTGTAGTTATTAGTTATCTTGTGTAGTTATTAACGTAGTTAGATTAGATTCAAATGTATTGTCATTGCACAGCACAAGTACAGTACAGCGAAAACTATTTAGCATCTAAGAAGTATTAGATGCTAATCTAGTGCAAATGTTGCAGTAAAGTGCATGGTAATATAATATAATTTAGAGTTTAAATTTACAGGTTAAAAGACAGTCTAGCTATAAATGTGATATGAGCATAATAATAGGTATATGTATATACAGGTAAGTGATAAGTTAACGTAGTGATCAGGGGTATGCTATTATTGAAAGCAGGATACAAATATATAGATGTAAATGTATATACAGTATAAGTGAGCATATATAATGTATGGCAAGTATAAATGTATACGTATATACAGGAGTAGGAGCAGTTCTATCAACAGATTTGAATATATATGGCAGGTACAGTAACCAGGTATCTTAGTAATACATATGTAAAGTATAGAGAGGGAGGGAGTTGTGATAGTTTGTTTTTACAGTTGTTTTTTACAGTTAGTCAGACATTGGTGGTGATTGTTATAGGTGTTGAGCCGAGGGGGGGGGGGGGGGGGGGGGCAGGGGCGTGGGGCAGCAGAGGGGGCGTCAGCAGGGGGGGGGGGCAGCAGCAGGGGGGGGGGCAGCAGAGGGGGCGTGAGCAGGGGGGGGGGGGCAGCAGAGGGGGCGTCAGCAGGGGGGGGGGGTGCGTGCAGCAGCAGGGGGGGGGGGGGGGGGTGCAGCAGCAGGGGGGGGGGGACGCTAGTCGTAATTCGTATTACGACTAGCGTCTATTCTTGACGATATACTAGATATAAAGAAGTATACTAATCTAATGTAAGGGTTGTCCTTGTTGACACATTATGCCAATCACACCCTGACTTCTGCACCTCCTCTCTCCTCCCAGTTCCCTCTGGCTCCACCTACCACTGGGCCCCTCTCTCTCCCCCTTGCTCCTCCCTCTCTCTCCCCCCTCTGCTCCTCCATCTCCCTCTCCCTCTCCCCCCGGCCCCTGCTCCTCCTCCTGTCTCCTCCCTCTTGTTCTCCAGTAGTATTCTCTCGTCATGTCGCTCGGCTTCGGCAGCTGGAGTTCGACTCCCGGCGTCAGCGAGTAACAAGTGAGTACTGCGGCTGACGTGTATTATTACTACACAAGTAGTACTATATTAGAGCTACAGTAGTACTAGAGTAAAGTACTCCGTGTTGGTAGTACTTTTGAGAGCCGTTTACTGAAGTCAAGAAGACAGCGCACGTCTCCCGCTAGCTGCTAACAGCGAAGGAGCGGAAAGAGGGCACTCTTACTTTGGAGGAGAGGACTTTTGATTTGGAGACGAGGACTCTTGTTTTGGGGGGAGAGGACTCTTGTTTTGGAAGAGAGGACTCTTGTTTTGGAGGAGAGGACTAGTTTTGGAAGGAGAGGACTCTTGTTTGGAAGAAGAGGACTCTTGTTTTGGAGGAGAAGACTCTTGTTTTGGAATGAGAGGATTCTAGTTTTGGAAGGAGAGGACTCTAGTTTTGGAAGGAGAGGACTCTTGTTTTGAAGGTGAGGACTTTTAATTTGGAGACGAGGACTCTTGTTTTGGAAGGAGAGGACTCTTGTTTTGGAAGAGAGGACTCTTGTTTTGGAGGAGAGGACTCTTGTTTTGAAAGGAGAGGACTCTAGTTTTGGAAGGAGAGGACTCTTGTTTTGGAAGGTGAGGACTCTTGTTTTGGAGGAGAAGACTCTTGTTTTGGAGGAGAGGACTCTTGTTTTGGAGGGGAAGACTTGTTTTGGAAGGAGAGGACTCTTGTTTTGGAGGAGAGGACTCTTGTTTTGGAAGGAGAGGACTCTAGTTTTGGAAGGAGAGGACTCTTGTTTTGGAAGGTGAGGACTCTTGTTTTGGAGGAGAGGACTCTTGTTTTGGAGGGGAATACTTGTTTTGGAAGGAGAGGACTCTTGTTTTGGAGGAGAGGGCTCTTGTTTTGGAGGAGAGGACTCTTGTTTTGGAAGGAGAGGACTCTTGTTTTGGAAGGAGAGGACTCTTGTTTTGGAAGGAGATGACTCTTGTTTTGGAAGAGGTAACTTCGCTTCATTAATTCGTAACTTTTAACGCGATGAACGTGACGTGTTGAACGGTCTTAAGTTGAGCTACAACTCTGTTAGCACGATGCTATCGAGTTAGCCGAACTTAACTTAGTGTGTGGAACTTTAATTGTCGAATAACAGGGACGTCAGGAACGATATTCAAGAACTATATTAATATGTTAGATATCAAATATCTAACTTTTAGATCTATATCAATATGTTGGAGAGCCACTCACATAGTTGTGTTCTTGGATTGACTTCTAACAAGTGGGTTGTTACGTAATAGTTCCACTTGCTCTGAACTACACACGAACACATGATCGGTGCTTCTGGTTCATGATACTGTTCTCTGGTTCATGATACTGTTCTTCTGGCTCATGATAATGTTCTTCTGGTTCATGATACTGTTCTCTGGCTCATGATAATGTTATCTGGTTCATGATAATGTTCTTCTGGCTCATGATAATGTTATCTGGTTCATGATAATGTTCTTCTGGCTCATGATAATGTTATCTGGTTCATGATAATGTTCTTCTGGCTCATGATAATGTTATCTGGTTCATGATAATGTTCTTCTGGCTCATGATAATGTTATCTGGTTCATGATAATGTTCTTCTGACTCATGATAATGTTATCTGGTTCATGATAATGTTCTCTGGTTCATGATAATGTTATCTAGTTCATGATAATGTTCTCTGGTTCATGATACTGTTCTTCTGGCTCATGATAATGTTCTCCGGTTCTTCTGGTTCATGATAATGTTCTCTGGTTCATGATAATGTTCTCCGGTTCTTCTGGTTTATAATAATGATCTCTGGTTCTTTCTGACAAATAAAGCTAGTAGTCTAGTTGTTAGCTAGTAGTCTAGTTGTTGTTGGCTAGTAGTCTAGTTGTTGTTGGCTAGTTGTTGTTAGCTAGTAGTGTAGTTGTTGTTAGCTAGTTGTCTAGTTGTTGTTGGCTAGTAGTCTAGTAGTTAGCTAGTTGTTGTTGGCTAGTAGTCTAGTTGTTGTCTAGTTGTTGTTTGCTAGTAGTCTAGTTGTTGTTAGCTAGTAGTCTAGCTGTTGTTAGCTAGTTGGCTAGTTGTTGTTGGCTAGTAGTCTAGTTGTTGTTGGCTAGTAGTCTAGTTGTTGTTGGCTAGTTGTCTAGTTGTTGTTAACTAGTAGTGTAGTTGTTATTAGTAGTCTAGTTGTTGTTAGCTAGTAGTCTAGTTGTTGTTGGCTAGTAGTCTAGTTGTTGTTAGCTAGTAGTCTAGTTGTTGTTAGCTAGTTGTCTAGTTGTTGTTGGCTAGTAGTCTAGTTGTTGTTAGCTAGTAGTCTAGTTGTTGTTGGCTAGTAGTCTAGTTGTTGTTAGCTAGTTGTCTAGTTGTTGTTAACTAGTAGTGTAGTTGTTGTTAGCTAGTAGTCTAGTTGTTGTTAGCTAGTAGTCTAGTTGATGTTGGCTAGTAGTCTAGTTGATGTTGGCTAGTAGTCTAGTTGATGTTGGCTAGTAGTCTAGTTGTTGTTAGCTAGTTGTCTAGTTGTTGTTAACTAGTAGTCTAGTTGTTGTTAGCTAGTAGTCTAGTTGTTGTTAGCTAGTTGTCTAGTTGTTGTTAGCTAGTTGTCTAGTTGTTGTTAGCTAGTTGTTAGCTTGTAGTCTAGTTGTTGTTAGCTAGTTGTCTAGTTGTTGTTAGCTAGTTGTCTAGTTGTTTTGAATGAATGAATCCAGGACTCGATGCTCCTAATACCTTCATAACCATAACACTGTGTCCAGATGATGGCAGCGTGGCGGCCCTAGCCAAGGCATGGGAGTCACGTGACCCTTCCTCTTCGTCTTCGTCTTCGTCACCACGTCATGCCCTCCCCCCCTGACGACATGGACGAGTGGGTTCTCCTGGACCTTCTGGAGTGCCCCGTATGTCTGGAGCGCCTAGACGCCTCGGCCAAGGTGCTCCCCTGCCAGCACACCTTCTGCCGGCGCTGCCTGCAGAGCATCGTGGGCTCCCGGGGCGAGCTGCGCTGCCCAGAGTGTCGTACCCTTGTGGACAGCCCCGTGGACCAGCTGCCCAGCAACATCCTGCTAGTCCGCCTGCTGGACGGCATCAAACAGCGGCCCCGGGCCCGTCCGGGGGTCCCCGGGCCCTCCGGAGCGCCGCCGCCGGTCTCCAACGGCACCGCGGGGCCCAGACCCCCGGCGGTCGGCCCCGGACGGGAGCCGGGCCCGTCCGCCGCACAGCCCCAACGCACCCAGACCAAGAGCACCGTTGTGAGGGTAAGTCTGCTCTCTGTGGGGCCGTCTGGAGCTGGGGGTCAAACTGAGTGTGGGGGTGGATTAACTGAAGTCCCAGACATCATGGGAGAGGCTCCACACAGCAGCCCTTCTGACACGTAGAACCCTTCACACACAGTGGTGAAGCATTGTTTCATTATGCTCACATCATAAAGTACTGTGTATTGTTACGCATACCATGTCCTGTGTACCGTGTACCGTGTACTGTGCTGGTAGCAGAGCTCTAGTTACCTGGTGGTTCCCCATGTGGTCCTCTGGTATCTTCTGTCTGTACTGAGCTGGTGTGATGCTCCTCAGTCAGAAGACCAAAAGAGAGCTTAAGAGGTGGTGTCTAAGGAGCTGAGGGTGAGGGAGGTGTTCAGAGGTGAGAGGGTGAGGGAGGTGTTCAGAGGTGAGAGGGTGAGGGAGGTGTTCAGAGGTGAGAGGGTGAGGGAGGTGTTCAGAGGTGAGGGAGGTGTTCAGAGGTGAGGGAGGTGTTCAGAGGTGAGAGGGTGAGGGAGGTGTTCAGAGGTGAGAGGGTGAGGGAGGTGTTCAGAGGTGAGAGGGTGTTCAGAGGTGAGTGGGTGAGTGGTGTTTGGCGACTGCAGCTGAAGCACTGAACCAGAAGATTCCACCGTAGTCCTCCTTGGTTTGGACTGTTTGGATGAAAGGTGTTCAACGTCTGTCAATGCTCTAAACTACGCCTGTCAATGCTCTAAACTACGCCTGTCAATGCTCTAAACCAGGGGTTCCCAACCTTTTTTGTGCCACGGACCGGCAGATACATGAAAAAAATCTCGCGGACCGGTTGTCAAAGTGTGTTGTCAACACACACCCCTAACAAAACGGCAGGGCTCGATTTCAGTATAAACGCGCATGTACGCGCAGCGCCCGTAACACAAACCCCGGCTCGTTCGCGACCGACACGTCACTAGCGCGTAGTCTCTTTAGTAGCGCGTGCAACTGAAAGTCTCTCGTTATGCCGCTGATATATATTTAATCTATATATATATATTATACCGCTATATAATCTATATATATACAGATTATACTATATATATCATCTCTATATATAGATTATACCGCCCGCCGTTCACCTATACTCAAATTATTTGAGTCAAATATGATGATAAACACACAGCTGTTTCGCGGCCCGGCAGTAACACCTCCACGGCCCGGTACCGGTCCGCGGCCCGGCGGTTGGGAACCCCTGCTCTAAACTACGCCTGTCAATGCTCTAAACTACGTCTGTCAATGCCCTGAACTACGTCTGTCAATGCTCTAAACTAACGTGCACCTACCCCGGGTGGTGATGGTGGGTTTGGGTGCTGATGGGCTGATGGGGTGTTTGAGTGATGGTGGGGTGTTTTAGTGTGCTGATGGTGTGTTTAGGTGCTGATGGTGTGTTTAGGTGCTGATGGTGTTTGGGTGTTGATGGACTGATGGGGTGTTTAGGGTACTGATGGGGTGATGGTGTTTTAGTGTGCTGATTGTGTGTTTAGGTGCTGATGGTGTGTTTGGGTGCTGATGGTGTGTTTGGGTGCTGATGGTGTGTTTGGGTGCTGATGGTGTGTTTGGGTGCTGATGGTGTGTTTAGGTGCTGATGGTGTGTTTGGGTGCTGATGGTGTGTTTAGGTGCTGATGGTGTGTTTGGGTGCTGATGGTGTGTTTGAGTGCTGATGGGGTGATGGTGGGTTTGGGTGGTGTCATGGACCCCACCTGATGTCAGAGCATGAATATGATGTAAGAGGGTGAGGTGTGTGTGTGTGTGTGTGTGTGTGTGTGTGTGTGTGTGTGTGTGTGTGTGTGTGTGTGTGTGTGTGTGTGTGTGTGTGTGTGTGTGTGTGTGTGTGTGTGTGTGTGTGTGTGTGTGTGTGTGTGTGTGTGTGTGTGTGTGTGTGTGTGTGTGTGTGTGTGTGTGACCCTGTCTGTCACCTTGTTCACACAATTAACCACAGATGGTTGGGTGGTAGGTTCCCTCTGAGCTGCTACCAGGGGCCCAGAGGTCAAGGGTCTATGGGTTGAACTGGAGGGGAAGAGCTCTGGCGGTCTCCTTGGATGTCTTGGAGTAGGAGTCTAGAGTTGACCTCTGACCTCCCAGACATAACCACACTGTCTAGGTCCTACCACTGGCCCTCTCTGAGGACACACACACACACACACACACACACACACAGCATCGTAGCCCGTGGCTATATATTTGTGGGTTGCTAGTTTGTGTGTAGTAGAACGTCGAGTATTTATTACTTCCTGAGTGACGTGTTCAGGTGCTGGGCTGCTAAGCTTTGTTTCCATGGTCACTACCTTTTAAGACAACATGAACCTTGCCTTGTTTCCTCCTATCTCCTTTAGCTTAGCACACTGTGTGTGCGTGTGTGTGTGCGCGCCTGTGTGCCTGCCTGCAGTCGCGTCTCCCTCTGAGGAATGTGGTGTGTGGGTCTGAGCTGTCTGGTCTTGTCCTACCTGACGCTCACCTCCACGGAGCTCCGTCTGTCTGTCTGTCTGTGTCTCTCTCTCTCTGTCTGTCTGCCTCTCTCTGTCTGTCTGTCTGTCTGTCTGTCTGTCTGTCTGTCTGTCTGTCTGTCTGTCTGTCTGTCTGTCTGTCTGTCTGTCTGTCTGTCTGTCTGTCTGTCTGTCTGTGTCTCTGTTTGTCTGTCTGTCTGTGTCTGTCTGTGTCTCTCTCTGTCTGTCGGTCTGTCTGTGTCTCTCTCTGTCTGTCGGTCTGTCTGGTTGGGGTACATTGGTTTATATTATAGTTAATATATTATATTATAGTTTAGTTTCTAGTACGGTATGTGCACCTGAGCACCCTGAGGCACTCACCTGTAGATCTTCCCCTGGGGGAGGAGCTTCCAGGTCTCATGTTGTGTTGAGGTTGAGTTGTGTTGTGTTACGGTTGTTTTGAGGTTGAGTTGTGTTACAGTTGTGTTGTGTTGAGGTTGAGTTGTGTTACGGTTGTGTTGAGGTTGAGTTGTTTTCAGTTGTGTTATGGTTGTATTGAGGTTGTGTTATGGTTGTATTGAGGTTGTGTTGTGTTGAGGTTGTGTTACGGTTGTATTATGGTTGTATTGAGGTTGTGTTGTATTGAGGTTGCGTTATGATTGTATTGAGGTTGTGTTATGGTTGTATTGAGGTTGTGTTGAGGTTGTGTTGTGTTACGGTTGTGTTGTGTTGAGGTTGAGTTGTTTTCTGTTGTTGTGTTGTGTTGAGGTTCAGTTGAGTTGTGTTGTGTTACGGTTGTGTTGAGGTTGAGTTGTGTTGTGTTGTGTTGTGTTGAGGTTGTGTTGTGTTACGGTTGTATTGAGTTGTGTTGTGTTGTGTTGAGGTTCAGTTGAGTTGTGTTGTGTTACGGTTGTGTTGAGGTTGAGTTGTGTTGTGTTGTGTTGTGTTGAGGTTGTGTTGTGTTACGGTTGTATTGAGTTGTGTTGTGTTGTGTTGAGGTTGAGTTGTGTTACGGTTGTGTTGAGGTTGAGTTGTGTTGTGTTGAGGTTGAGTTGTGTTGTGTTGTTTTGAGGTTGTGTTGTGTTACGGTTGTATTGTGTTGTGTTGTGTTGTGTTGAGGTTGAGTTGAGTTGTTTTCTGTTGAGTTGTGTTATGGTTGTGTTGTGTTGTGTTGTTTTCTGTTGAGTTGAGTTGTCTGTTGAGTTGTGTTGTGTTACGGTTGTGTTGTGTTGTGTTACGGTTGTGTTGTGTTGAGGTTGTATTGAGTTGTGTTGTGTTGTGTTGAGGTTGAGTTGTGTTGTGTTGTTTTGAGGTTGTGTTGTGTTACGGTTGTGTTGTGTTGAGGTTGTATTGAGTTGTGTTGTGTTGTGTTGAGGTTGAGTTGTGTTGTGTTTCTGTCTCAGTCTAGTGACCTTCTGCTGGTTGTTTGGTCAGCTGTTCCCCAACACATGTCACCTCTGGTCCCCAGGTGGTCCTCACACAGCTGACCTCTGACCCTGTGTTGTGATTGGCTGGTCCCCAGGTGGTCCTCACACAGCTGACCTCTGACCCTGTGTTGTGATTGGCTGGTCCCCAGACATGTTAAGTGTTCACTTCCCCTCCTGTGCTGAGCACTGGAATTCACCAGGAGTTCAGCTTCCAGTTGTTTGACCTCTGACCCCTGTTGTCATTACCGTCTTGGTAGAATCTGGAGCCAACATTACATCACATTAGTCATTTAGCAGACGATTTTGTCCAAAGCAACTTACAATAGAACATCTGTAACGTCCACATCTGGACTGCCTTGTCTCTCTGACTATAACACGGTCTCTCTCAGACGAACACACACACACACACACACACCACACACACACCACACACACACACACACACACACACACACACACACACACACACACACACCACTGCCAGCCACTGGTCTCTGAGCCTAGTGTTGTGGTTGTGTGCGTTGCCGTGGTGATTCGAGGATACCTGTGTTAGTTGGCGGGTGAAGCTAATCCTGCTACATGTGCATTAATAGAGGATTATTTTAGACACAGCCTTCACTGTTAGTCTTTTCCCTGACATAACATGTAAATAAATTAGCACTTTGCATCTCGTCGGGCGCGCTTGACATCAATGAGCGGTGCGTCAGCTGATTCAGTCACCTCGTGGCCTTATCTAAGTTTTGTATGAACATTATTTCCGGACCTTTTCACTGGCAGGTTTTGAATTTACCGGTTTTTTTAAAGTAAATTTTACCAACTGAAAACCGGTAATTACCGGCGAACGGAAACCCTGATATATATATCTTTGCATATTGTATAAAACATGCAGACTGTCCATGGGAGGGGCCAATGCAAACACCAGAGTCATTGAGACCCCGCCCCCTCACAGGTACCTCACCTTGCCTCCGTAACCCGGTTACCGTGATGGTCAACCTGAAAACATGACCTTTTTATTTATATTTAGCCACAAATCGAATGAACTGGTGAATCTCACTTTTGAGTTGACTTGTCAGTCGGGTCAAGCCCTGGTTCACTGGTTTGATCTCTGGTCAGATCGCTTGTTAGATCTCTGGTCAGATCACTGGTTAGATCACTGGTCAGATCACTGGTTCGATCACTGGTCAGATCACTGGTTAGATCACTGGTCAGATCTCTGGTTAGATCCCTTGTTAGATCTCTGGTCAGATCACTGGTTAGATCTCTGGTCAGATCTCTGGTCAGATCACTGGTCAGATCTCTGGTCAGATCACTGGTTAGATCACTGGTCAGATCACTGGTTAGATCACTGGTCAGATCACTGGTTAGATCCCTTGGACAAGGTGTCTGTAATAAGAACCTTATCAGATATGTTATTGTTCTCCAGATGTTCCCCTGTGGGATTTGGGAGTTTTAGGAAGTTGCTTATGTTAGTGACCAATAAGATATCATTATGTTTGAACAATGGTTGCTCTGCATCCTAACGGACTCTCCTCCTATTGGTGGAGCCACCGTCAGAAGGCTCCTATTGGAGGAGAGGGAGCAGTGCAGGTGTCTGGGCTCTGAATGACACTCTGTCCTCGTCCCTCACACAGAGACACTCTGATCCCAGGACATTCATATTCACACCAGTGCCTCCGGATACCCATGGTCCTGTCACACTCAGAGGACATAGTAGTACAGAAGAAGTAGTAGTGTAGTAGTAGTAGTTGTAGTTGTAGTAGTAGTACAGAAGAAGTAGTAGTAGTAGTAGTGGTACAGAAGAAGTAGTAGTACAGAAGAAGAAGTAGTAGTAGTACAGAAGAAGTAGTACAAAGAAGAAGTAGTAGTAGTACAGAAGAAGAAGTAGTAGTAGTACAGAAGAAGTAGTACAGAAGAAGTAGTAGTAGTAGTCGTAGTAGTAGTAGTAGTGTTATAGTAGTAGTAGTAGTGTTATAGTAGTAGTAGTAGTAGTGGTAGTAGTGTTATAGTAGTAGTAGTAGTGTTATAGTAGTAGTAGTAGTGGTAGTAGTGTTATAGTAGTAGTAGTAGTGTTATAGTAGTAGTGTTATAGTAGTAGTAGTGGTAGTAGTGTTATAGTAGTAGTGTTATAGTAGTAGTAGTGGTAGTAGTGTTATAGTAGTAGTGTTATAGTAGTAGTAGTAGTGTTATAGTAGTAGTGTTATAGTAGTAGTAGTAGTAGTTATAGTAGTAGTGCAGTAGTAGTACTGGTGAGTGTGTGAGATGCCAAAAGGTTGTGGTTGTTGGTTCAGTCTCAGCTGGTCCTGATGGAGGGCAACACCGCGTGCGTGTGTGCGTGTGTGTGTGTGTGTGTGTGATAAACACTAGCAGCCAGACAGGCAGTCACAGCTCCACAGTAGCTCTAGTCTGGGTCCATATATTCATAACATAACACCCCCTGTCTATAAATATACAATGTATAATATTACTTACAATGTAAAGAAGCCAGCCTCACCCTGTGTGTAAATATTATCTATCACTATATATACACGAGAGAGAGAGACAATATCTCTCCTCTATAGGTACATATCTCTCTCTCTATCAATCTGTACGTAGAATGGATTTATAATTCCTAATGTAGTGTGTTATACTACTGCTATAAAGGTATTCAATTAGGGAACCAGTCTAGTTTGATCCAGACACACATATGGAGTCCAGATGTCCTCATCCAGGTCTTCTTTCTCCCCTGATCCACCAGGAGACCTCCTGCTGGTTCTGTAGTCAACCCTCTACCATCCACCAGTGTCCCTTCAACTGGTTTAACTGTGTGTGTGTGTGTGTGTGTGTGTGTGTGTGTGTGTGTGTGTGTGTGTGTGTGTGTGTGTGTGTGTGTGTGTGTGTGTGTGTGTGTGTGTGTGTGTGTGTGTGTGTGTGTGTGTGTGTGTGTGTGTGTGTGTGTGTGTGTGTGTGTGTGTGTGTGTGTGTGTGTGTGTGTGTGTGTGTGTGTGTGTGTGTGTGTGTGGTCTTCTATTCACCACGTTGTCAGGAACCAGAAATAGCCCAGCAGGCCTCCTCTGTGTGGTCTCCATGGTAACGAGGAGGAGAGGAGGAGGTTCCTTGGTCTCGAATGACAGCTCCTACTGTTGAGTGGTAGGAGGCGAGGGGTAGGAGACGAGTGAAGGAGAATAATCTACATTATAGAACCAACAGAGGGGGGAGGGGCCAGAGCAAGAGAGGGGAGGGGCCATAGCAACAAAGATGGGAGGGGCCAGTGTTTCAGCATGACTGCTCCTCTGTACATGAACTCTCTCCTCCCTGAGATGCTTCATTAGGTTCCAACAGACCAGCACTGACTCCCTCTCTCTCTCTCCCACTGTCTCTCTCTGTCTATCTATCTATCCTGTCTCTCTCTCACTGTGTCACTTGTTAATATGAATACTTGTGAACTGCTCTATTTTTATGTTTGCGTACCTCAGTGTTATGCTATTGTCTGCTTCAACTAATGTACACCTTGTAAGTCGCTTTGGATAAAAGCGTCTGCCAAATGCCCTAAATCTAAATGTAAATGTGTCTGTCTATCTCTCATCTCTCGTTGCTTGCTCTCTCTCTCTCGCTCTCTCTCGGTCTATCTCTCATGTCCCTGTCTGTCTCTCACTGTGTCTGTCTCTCTCTCTATGCTCTCTAGCTGTTGCTCTCTCTCTCTCTCTGTCTCTGTCTCTGTCTCTGTCTCTGTCTCTGTCTCTGTCTCTCTCTGGCTGGCTCCCTCTCTCTCCGTTCTCTCTCTGTGTCTCTCTGTCTGGTCTCTCTCTCTATCATACATGTGTCTCTGGTGTTGAGGTGTTTGTAATTCTGGACACTGTGGAGGCTGTGTTGAGGCCAGTAGACCTCCCCCCTACCCCTGAATGGGTGTTTGAGGGCTCTGGACCTCCAGAGCCTCCCCTCTGGAGAGAGTCGGGGAGGGCTCCTCCCCTCTGGAGAGAGTCGGGAGGGCTCCTCCCCTCTGGAGAGAGTCGGGAGGGCTCCTCCCCTCTGGAGAGAGTCGGGGAGGGCTCCTCCCCTCTGGAGAGAGTCGGGGAGGGCTCCTCCCCTCTGGAGAGAGTCGGGGAGGGCTCCTCCCACTGGGAGACCAACACTCACAACCTAAAGCTTCCCAGTTTGACCCCTGATGCCCCCTCGGAGAACCGTTGTAGTGAGGTGTGTTACAAGTACTTGGTAACATGTAGGAGTGTCAGGATGTTACAGGTGGAGGTTGTGTTCATATTTCGTACTGTGCCCAGGACTACTGAGCACAGTACGAGTACGACTCTCTGCTAGGGACAGAGGTTAAACGCTACTTCCTGTTGACCCCTTCCTCCTTCCTGTCCCAGGGCGGGCCCCAGCCCCCGTGTGCCAAGGCCCTCTACAACTACGACGGCCAGGAGCCCGGAGACCTCAAGTTCACCAAGGGTGATGTCATCATTCTGCGCCGGCAGGTGGATGAGAACTGGTTCCACGGGGAGGTCGGCGGCCTCCACGGCTTCTTCCCCACAAACTTTGTTCAGGTGGTCAAGCCGCTGCCTCAGCCTCCACCGCAGGGCAAGGCTCTCTACGACTTTGAGGTCAAAGACAAGGAGGCCGACAAGGACTGTCTGCCCTTCTCCAAGGTGAGCCCGACACAGCCCGTCACAGCCCGTCACCGCCCGTCACCGCCCGTCACCGCCCGTCACCGCCCGTCACAGCCCGTCACCGCCCGTCACCGCCCGTCACAGCCCGTCACCGCCCGTCACCGCCCGTCACAGCCCGTCACCGCCCGACACCGCCCGTCACAGCCCGTCACAGCCCGTCACAGCCCGACACAGCCCGTCACAGCCCGTCACAGCCCGTCACAGCCCGACACAGCCCGACACAGCCCGTCACAGCCCATCACGACAATCACAGCCCATCACAGCCCATCATAAACCATCACACTGAGGCTTTTTGAAGGTTCTGACTACCGGTGACCAACTCGTGGTCCACTGTAGTATTTTATGACACAGTATTTTAATAGTTGTTTAGTAGGTTAGTTGTTACTATCTTAACAGTTCTTGAGTAGGTTAGTATCTTAACTGTTCTTGAGTAGGTTAGTATCTGAACAGTACTGAACTTTAGTAAGTTAGTGTTTTAAGAGTTCTTTAGTTACTAGGTTAGTATTTTAAACTGTATGTTAATATATTTGATTTGATTTTGGGGGATTTCAGGACGATATTCTCACCGTCATCCGGAGAGTGGATGAAAACTGGGCGGAGGGCATGCTGGGAGATAAAATTGGGATTTTCCCCATCTCCTACGTTGAGGTAAGCTCCCCCATCCTCACCCTCCCTCTCTCAGAACCCCTTAAGACCCGGTAGGATACGTGTAGGGCTGAGCTCGAGGAATCCATGTGGAAGTCTTTCTCCTTGTGTTGTGCACCCCAGTGTGTTTGATGTTGAAAGGGTTAGCAGCCCAACCCCCCACTTAGAAAGCATTATCCCTCAGCTTGCAATGCGTGGGCTAACCTGCGCTAACACTAGCCCTCAGCTAGCCTGAAGCCCATATAGGCCGTGTTCCATTTCAGGGTCTGCAGCCTTAAGGCTGCATCCTTCGGCTGCATCCGAAGGCTGCAGTCTTAAGGCTGCGTCGAAGGCTGCTTCAAAAACGTGTTAAATGGGACGGTCTAGCCTACGGAGTACTTCCTGAATGCGTCACCAGCTGCGTCACGAAGCGCCACGCCCACCGTCGTCGCGCGCTGACCAGAGCCGCGGAGATAGTCCAACTAGAAGCCTCTTTTTGAGAGTTTAATAATACGAGGAAAATCAATTGCGTGTTAAAAATGGATGATTTGTATTCTTTTTAACTAATGAACTTAAGGAGCTGGAGTTTCACCGCCGGCGTCGACGTTTGATGTTATTTCGGCTAAGACAGAACCATGGGCAAATAAAGATTGGTTAATATTGGTGAAGTTATAATTCCTATTAATATATATATATATACGTATATATATATATACGTATATGTATATATATATATATATATATATGTATATATATATACGTATATATATATATATACACACATATATATATACACACACACACACACACTGGCGGCCTGGGAGATCAGCTGGCCCGCGCCAGCGCTTCCCATATGCGGCTCCCGACATCTCCGAAATCGCCGTAGCATATTTCTAAACAGGCTTTATTTGGATAAACTGAACAAATATGTATAATCTACATAGGTATATTGTCGCGTAATAAAATAATAAAACTTAATAAAGTGACTGAATTACACTGCTACAGCGAGATCTAAAACTGCTTTTAGCCGGGCTCAAATTCTGTCCTGAAATTGAACACGGCCCACAATTCGGTTCGGTTGGTGCGAAATGCATTCTGGGATATTCTGGCACCGAAGGCTGCAGAAGTGTGCATCGATGCACACTTCAATTTCGGGAAATTAAGGCTGCATTTGAAGGCTGCATTTGAAGGAGCCGACGGAATGGGACAGCCTTGTCGCGGCTGCTGTGACGTATGCAGCCTTCAAATGCAGCCTTTTAGGCTGCAGACCCTGAAATGGAACACGGCCATAGTCTCCGTTAGCGTGTGAGTGGAGGAGGCTGCTCTCATTCAAACCTTTCTGCTGCTTTGATTGGTTCTTAATTTACATTAGGACTTCTTGCTCCTCCTCTCTATATTCGAATATTAAACTAGTATATTAGAATATTAAACCAGTATATTAAAATATTAAACCAGTATATTAGTATATTAAACCAGTATATTAAACCAGTATATATGTATATTAAACCAGTTTATTAGAATATTAAACCAGTATATTAGGATATTAAACCTGTGTATATAAGAATACAAAACCAGTATATTAAAATATGAAACCAGTATATTAAAATATGAAACCAGTATATTAAAATATGAAACCCGTTTGTGTCTGGATTCCCAGTTCAACCCGGCGGCCCGCCAGCTGGTGGTCCCGGGGGACAAGCCTTCTGACTCGGACTGGGCCGAGGGTCCGTCCTCGGGGGCCCACGGCGGCGTGGCCTCGCGGGGGGAGAAGAAGAACACCAAGAAGAGGCACTCCTTCACCTCCCTCACCATGTCCCACAAGCCCTCGCTGGCCCCGCCCCCCCAGCGCCACTCCATGGAGATCAGTGGGCCGGTCCTCATCAGCTCCTCCAACCCCACCGCCGCTGCTCGCATCGGGGAGCTCAGCGGAGGGTTGTCCTGCAGTGCCCCCTCACAGGTGAGACACGCCCCCTCACTGGTGAGACACGCCCCCTCACTGGTGAGACACGCCCCCTCACTGGTGAGACACGCCCCCTCACTGGTGACACGCCCCCTCACTGGTGAGACACCGCTCATCAGTGAGACACACCGTTCACAGGTGAGACACCTCCCTCACAGTTGAGACACGCCGCTCAGTTCAGACACGCCTCCTCACAGGTGAGACACGCCACTTACATGGCGGAAGAGGGGCCTGCTGGGTAATGTAGACTTTATAACTCCTCCTCCAGGTTCACATCTGTACCAGTGGGCTCATTGTGACTCCGCCCCCCAGCAGCCCGGTTACCACGGGAACGGTCTTTACTTTTCCCTCAGAGTCGAGCTACACGTCCATCCGTGTGGTAAGTGGTGAACTACAATCCTAACCTCAGATCTCTCTCTCTCTGTCTGTCTATCATTCTAGTGTGTTTGTTTAATGAGTGTTCTCCAGTGTTGTCTCCTCTACCTCCTGAGTTTAAATTTAATGTCGCTCTCTCGCTCTCTCGCTCTCTCGCTCTCTCGCTCTCTCTCTCTCGCTCTCTCTCTCAACAGGATGCCCTTCCTCCTCCCCCTCCTCCTCCCCCCCAGTCATCTGTAAGCAGCACTGCGTCCTCATTGGCTGCGTCCCAAAGACCCGCCCCCAGTGTGGGTGAGCAGAGTGGGAGACAGAGACCCACTGTGTGAGTTACCCTCTACTGCCCCCTGCTGTCCCGGGACACTACTGCACATGCTCAGTCAAATTATTCACATTCTATTTCCTCTAAGGTTATGTGGTTCCAGCTCTTTTAATCTAAAGTGCTTGTGGTTCCAGCTCTGTTAATCTAAGGTTGTTGTGGTTCCAGCTCTGTTAATCTAAGGTTATTGTGGTTCCATCTCTGTTAATCTAAGGTTCTTGTGGTTCCAGTCATGTTAATCTAAGGTTCTTGTATTCCAGCTACGTGGCCATGTTCCCCTACAGCCCCCGTAAGGAGGATGAGTTGGAGCTGAGGAAGGGGGAGATGTTCCTGGTTGTGGAACGTTGTCAGGACGGCTGGTTCAAGGGAACCTCCATGCACACCGGGGAGATGGGAGTGTTCCCCGGGAACTACATGAGCCCCATCAACCGGTCAGCTAACACTCAACCCCAATTCAACACCCGCTGCACGAACACTCAACCCCAATTCAACACCCGCTGCACTAACACTCAACCCCAATTCAACACCCGCTGCACTAACACTCAACCCCAATTCAACACCCACTGCACTAACACTCAACCCCAATTCAACACCCACTGCACTAACACTCAACCCCAATTCAACACTCACTGCACTAACACTCAACCCCAATTCAACACTCACTGCACTAACACTCAACCCCAATTCAACACTCACTGCACTAACACTCAACCCCAATTCAACACCCACTGCACTAACACTCAACCCCAATTCAACACCCACTGCATTAACACTCAACCCCAATTCAACACCCACTGCACTAACACTCAACCCCAATTCAACACCCACTGCACTAACACTCAACCCCAATTCAACACCCACTGCACTAACACTCAACCCCAATTCAACACCCACTGCACTAACACTCAACCCCAATTCAACACCCACTGCACTAACACTCAACCCCAATTCAACACCCACTGCACTAACACTCAACCCCAATTCAACACCCACTGCACTAACACTCAACCCCAATTCAACACTCACTGCACTAACACTCAACCCCATTAAACTATCACTAGACTATCAGTCAACCTTCATAAACCACTAAACAATCCCCTCTCTCTTGTAACTCTTCTTCTGTTGTTCCTCCAGGAGTCTGTCTGGGGGCAGTCAGCCCAAACCTCCGCCTACGGGCCGCAGCCTCTCCCTCCTCACCCCTCCCTCCTCCTCCTCCCCAACCGCCCCGGGGCCCGACCCCCCGGCGGTGACCCCGGCGATGACCCCGGGGGGTCAGACGGCCACAGGTCAGCAGCCCAAGCTGGCGGGGCAGGTGACCTCCCAGATGACAGTCAGTCAGGCTCGGAACGCCGTCCGCACCGGTACGTCCTTAGGGGGCGTGGCTTCATCTTATTGTTATTGTTGTAATCGCATCGTCTTTGCGGTGGGCGTGGCCTATTGCCGAGTCTTAAGTGTGGGTGTATCCTACTGTTGTGCTCTATCTGTGGGCGTGGCCTAACCCGGTCCTCTCCTCCAGCGGCAGGCCAGGACCGGACCGCCCTCCTCCCCTCCTCTGGCTCCGCCCACGGCCCCTCCCCCTCCCGTGCAGCTCCAGGTTGTGCCTCCTCCTCCCTGACTCCACCCAATGTCAGCGCCGCCTCGCTGGAGGCCGACGCCCACAGACACCCGGTTGCCAACGGCTCGGTCATCAACGCTAACCTGCAGTCGTCGTGCCGCCTGGATGCTAAGGTTAGCTTGTCGCTATCGTAACCATGTTGCTGTATATAGTGGTGTATTATAGTAATAGTAGTATTGTGTTACAGCAGTGTTACAGTATATAGTGTTCCAGAAGTGTTATGATACAGTAGTGTTGTGTTACAGTAGTGTTGTATTACAGTATATAGTGTTAAAGTATATAGTGTTATAGTAGTGTTGTGTTACAGTATAAAGTATTACAGTATATAGTGTTACAGTATATATTGTTACAGTAGTGTTTTGTTACAGTATATAGTAGTGTTGTGTTGCTGTATATAGTGTTACAGTATATAGTGTTTTAGTAGTGTTGTCTTACAGTATATAGTGTTACAGTATATAATGTTTTAGTAGTGTTGTGTTTAAGCATATAGTGTTACAGTAGTGTTGCGTTACAGTATATAGTGTCACAGTAGTGTTGTGTTACAGTATATAGTGTACTGGTATATACTGGTGTGTTACTGGTACCTGATGGTGTGTTACTGGTACCTGATGGTGTGTTACTGGTACATACTGGTGTGTTACTGGTACCTGATGGTGTGTTACTGGTACCTGATGGTGTGTTACTGGTACCTGATGGTGTGTTACTGGTACCTGATGGTGTGTTACTGGTACCTGATGGTGTGTTACTGGTACCTGATGGTGTGTTACTGGTACCTGATGGTGTGTTACGGGTACCTGATGGTGTGTTACTGGTGTGTAACTGGTACCTGATGGTGTGTTACTGGTACCTGATGGTGTGTTACTGGTACCTGATGGTGTGTTACTGGTACCTGATGGTGTGTTACTGGTGTGTTACTGGTACCTGATGGTGTGTTACTGGTACCTGATGGTGTGTTACTGGTACCTGTCTCCAGAGAGAGAAGAAAGGTCTCCTGAAGCTCCTGTCCTCCAACAACAAGAAGAAGGGTCGCCTGTCTCCCCCATTGTCTCCCTCTCCCACGCTGGAGGCGGAGCACAGCACCGAGTGGGAGGGTCCAGAGATGACCCGGGCGGAGCCTGAACCCACTGGGGCCTCCTCATCATCATCATCATCATCATCATTACGTAACAGCACACCGCTAGCTGGCTGCCCCCCCATCGCCCCTCCCCCCCGCCTGGCCTGCTCCTCCCTCTCCTCCCTCTCCTCCTCCTCCTCCCTCTCCTCCCAGCAGCACCACGGCCGGCCAATCATCTGTGAACGGTACCCATCTTTATTTACATAGTACATTGTATTACATAGTATATACATAATGTTACGCTACGTCACGGTGTAACAATACACAATAATGTTACACAATAATGCTACACAATGTTACACAATAATGTTAAAATACACAATGTTACAATACACAATGTTACAATACACAATAATGTTACAATAATGTTACAATACACAATAATGTTACACAATAATGTTACACATTATGTTACACATTATGTTACAATACACAATATGTTACAATACACAATAATGTTACACAATATGTTACAATACACAATAATGTTACACAATATGTTACAATACACAATATGTTACAATACACAATAATGTTACACAATAATGTTACCCAGCTACAGGGTGGTGGTCTAACTGTGTGTCTTCTGTCCCCAGCTACAGGGTGGTGGTGTCCTACCCCCCACAGAGCGAGGCGGAGCTGGAGCTAAAGGAAGGCGACGTGGTCTTCGTCCACAGGAAGCGGGACGATGGCTGGTTCAAGGGCACCTTGCAGAGGAACGGCCGCACAGGACTGTTCCCCGGGAGCTTTGTGGACAGTATCTGAGACTGGAACCCGGGACCATCCCTCTCTCGGTACTGGGAGTCCAATCCCGGGAGAGAGGGTCACTAGGTCCAGGGAGTGAGGGTCACTAGGTCCAGGGAGAGAGGGCCTCCAGGCAGGATGGAGGAACAGATCTTGCGAGGTCTTTAACTTATTCCTGGAACACATGAACCACAGATCCAGTCCTGGCCAGTAGGCGGCGCTCTGCAGCTCAGATGTTATTGATATGAATACTTTTGCTCTAATATATTGGATGTGTCGGACAGGAGGAGTCTGGTCCTCTTGTCCTCATCCATCGCTCCAGACTCGGCACCTGATTGGCTGGAAGGGACGTTTTGGTCCCCTGGTACCAGAAGATTGCACATCCCAGAGTGTCCCAGTTCTAGTATCCAGATGTTCTCTGGTCCTGACATCGCAGTACCTTCACCACGGTCAAATATTAGACTTTGATTTGTTAGGAAAGCTGGAATTTAGCGGGGAAATAGACTAATTATTATGGGATTGTTTTGTTTTTATATGTGCAAAATCAACACTCCAGGCCTTGGAATCAAATGTATACTTTAATGAATACTTTAATGAATATTATACTGTAGTTTATGGTCCCATGTACTGACTGACCAGAGAAACTGCTGCCTCGCCCTCCTGGAGGACGACTGGAGGTCTAGAACTGGATCATCACTATAGTTCAATATAGTTCTAGACCTGCAGTGATCTAGAGATCCAGTGATGACTTCACTATAGTTCTAGAACTGCAGTGATCTAGAGATCCAGTGATGACATCACTATAGTTCTAGAACTGCAGTGATCTAGAGATCCAGTGATGACTTCACTATAGTTCTAGAGCTGCAGTTATCTAGAACTCCAGTGATGACATCACTATAGTTCTAGAACTGCAGTGATCTAGAGATCCAGTGATGACATCACTTTAGTTCTAGACCTGCAGTGATCTAGAGATCCAGTGATGACATCACTTTAGTTCTAGACCTGCAGTGATCTAGAGATCCAGTGATGACATCACTAGACGTTTCAGCGGTCAGTGCAGGTTCTAATGTACATTCCTTATTTTACTTGTAGCGCAAAGAACAAAATACTAACCGTTAAGCACAAAATGTTCTCAAATGTTCTCAAGTCTGTTTACTTGACGCAGACTGAGTCATGTTGACTTGAAGTGAGTACAAGTTGACTTCTGCTGGAACTCCTCATCTCCTGGAGGAGGAGGTATGGGAGATGTGGTCTGGAGGTCAGGAGGCTGTTAAACACTGCTCCGAACTCAGCCTCACACTGAGGCAGGGAGGTGCCGTGGCCTCCTGTTTTAGGGTGAACCTGAGGACTGGAAGACTGATGGGAGGGAAACGCACAGAAGGGTCTACATCTGGAACATCTGCACCTGCACCACCCACACGCTCCACCCTTCACTCCTCCATCTCTTACTCCTAACCATGTCCACCAGACTGATGATCACAGCTGCTGTCCTCCACCCGACTGACTCCTCATGCCAAGATGTCTTACTTGATTTTTGTATGATTCTTCTTTTGTAGTTAATGTTGAACAGATTAAATGAGGTCAACATATCGTGGTGTTTGTTTAACGGGTTCATTTCATTAGTCATAAAGCAGACGCTAAAAAGTGCATTTCGTTCCTGACAAGTCTCCAAGAACTGAACCAGTGCTCAGGTTAAAGTACAATAAGTTGGCAAAATATAGAACAATATCTAACTAACTAATGGGCAAACAGTCGACTTAGTGCGACGCTAGTAAGAAGTGGTGAGAGGACGCGCTAAGAGGAAGGATCCGGGTGACGTGTCCTGAGAGGAGAGTTCTTTACTAGAACCTCCCCACCCTGTCTGTCTGTCCATTACTCCTCCTGTCTGTCTGTCTATGACTTTCTTTAGAGGGTTTAGGGAGGGTTAGAACAGTAAAACTAAAAAAACACATGATACTGACCAGAGATACAAGATTTATTTTGATTGGCCATTTGCAGCAGGTACATTAGAATGCTTACTCCCCATTCCCTCCCACAGTATCCTCTCCAAAACAATACCATCAATATAATATATACAATCAAAATAAACAAAAAAACAGCAAAGTGACGTGTAGAAGACACAAAAAAAAACACAATATACAACACAATATGCTAATGGTACAATATACTTACAACACGATATACTTACAACACATTATACTAATGACACAATATTACGACACAAACTGATGATACAATATACTGCCCTTCTTTCTGGTCAAACTGCGCCCCCCTGTGGATGAATGTAGAATTACATACACAGGAAAGATGGCGGCCTCCATGCATCCACACTAGTTAGGAGATCATTCTGTTATCAGACGACCTTTAAAGACAGGTAAGTTAATATTAAACTATATACAACTATATTAAACCTATACAATATAGTATAGTAGAGATATATACAGGTTCAAGGACAGTTTTTTTCCACAGGCAGTCATTGTCATTAACATGACAATGTCATACTCAGCTGGACTTTGTGGACCCATCACAGTGACTGCACTGTATTCACGATGCTGCTGCACTACTGGCACTTTAAAATGATTTTAAATGCTTTTTGCACAATATAACACATGAACATATCATACATCAATCACTTTATTGTTATTTTTAAGTATTGCGTTCTAGAATGTCACACTGCGGGAGGGAATGGGGAGTAAACAATCAATTGTACTTAGATTGCAAAATGGCAAATACAATTCTTGAATGTTGGATGTCAACTAACAGAATATAGTAGAGACACGACAGGGTGGAGTAGAGCTCCATATTCAGTGTTGAGCACGTGGGTGACCCTCCTCCCCCGGGGGTCTCTGGTCTGACCCGGGGGTCTCTGGTCTCCTCCCCCGGGGGTCTCTGGTCTGACCCGGGGGTCTCTGGTCTCCTCCCCCGGGGGTCTCTGGTCTGACCCGGGGGTCTCTGGTCTCCTCCCCCGGGGGTCTCTGGTCTGACCCGGGGGGTCGGGTCTGACCCGGGGGTCTCTGGTCTCCTGTGACCCTGGGGGGTCTGGGTGTCTCCCCAGGCTCCTGATGTCCCGGCTGGCGGTGGTGACCGGCGGGTCCCGGGGTATCGGTCGGGCCGTGGCCCAGCTGCTGGCCTCCAGAGGCTGCAGGGTGGTGGTGGTCTCACGGGACCTGGAGGCGGGGCGGGCCGCCGTGGCCTCGCTGGACGGAGGTGAGGTCATCGGAAGAAGTACTTTTACTTCCTGACTTATCTTCCACTATAACTGTCCACCAGTATCCTCATGGTTTTACTTAAAATAATGAATACTACAGGATTATAGTGATACCAGTGAATACTACAGGATTATACTGATACCAGTGAATACTACAGGATTATACTGCTACCAGTGAATACTACAGGATTATACTGATACCAGTGAATACTACAGGATTATACTGCTACCAGTGAATACTACAGGATTATACTTACGTATCATAGTGAGTACTGTGTACTCATACTGGTGAGTACTGTGTATAATATTAATACTAATGAGTACTGTGTATAATATTCATACTAGTGAGTACTGTGTATAATATTCATACTAGTGAGTACTGTGTATAATATTAATACTAACTGTGTATAATAGTAATACTAATGAGTACTGTGTATAATATTCATACTAGTGAGTACTGGTTTCCTAGGTGACCACGTGGCTTTGAGTTGTGATGTCGGACAGGAACAGGAAGTGAAGTCGACATTCGAGAAAATCAGGAAAACGTATGGAAAGATCAGTTACCTGGTGAACTCAGCAGGGGTCAACAGGTGACACACACACACTCATTAACACACACTCACACATTAACACACACACAAACACACACATTAACACATACAAACACACACGTTAACACACACATTAACATACACACACACATAGACACACACACACATTATGTGTGTATGTTAGTGTGTGTGTGTGTATGTTAATGTGTGTGTGTGTGTGCGTGTGCGTGTGCGTGTGTGTGTGTGTGTGTGTGTGTGTGTGGGGGGGGGGGTAGGGACGGCCTCCTCCTCCGTCAGTCGTCCTCTGTGATGAGGTCTCTCCTAGAGGTCAACCTCCTTGGCTCCATGCTGACCTGTAAGGCTGCTCTACCTGGCCTGATGCACACGCCTGGAGCTGCTCTGCTCAACATAGGTATGGAGATCTACTGGATCTACTGGAATATATCTACTGGATCTACTGGATCTACTATATCTACTGTACTATATATACTTGATATACTATATCTACTGTACTGTATCTACTATATCTACTGGATCTACTGGATCTGCAATATCTTCTATATCTACTGGATCTAATATCTACTATGTATTGTCTAATAAACCTACTGTAGCTCTATCTATACTGTATCTCTACTATATCTTCTATATTATCCATATCTTCTATGTCTACTATGCATACTGTATCTCTACTGTATCTCTACTATATCTTCTATATTTTCCATATCTCTATGTCTACTATACATACTGTATCTCTACTGTGCGCCTACTGAACTGCTAGGAGTGCTGCCACTTTGACTTTCATAACATTGTCATTAACATTACACTTACATACTTTCTGGACTCATCACAGTTACTGTATTCATGATGCTGCTGCACTACTGGCACTTTAAATGTTTTAGGACAAAAAAAACATGTACATATAATTTAATTCACTTTGCTGCTCTTTTTTTGTTCATTTTATTGTATATATTATTTATATTTTGATGGTGTTTTTGAGATGTATACTGCGGGAGGGAATGGGAGTAAGCGTTCCTATGTACTTGTTACAATAAACATGTTGTATGTTGTATCTGTACTGTCCTCAGGGTCAGTGGTGGGTGTGAAGGGACGTGCCGGTCAGTCGGTGTACAGCGCCAGTAAGTCAGGACTAGAAGGCTTCACTCGCTCTCTGGCTAAAGAGGTGGCTTCTAGAGGGGTTAGAGTCAACATGCTGGTCCCAGGTACCTGCCTGTCTGTCTGTCTGTCTGTCTGCATGCTTGTCTGTACCTGTCTGTCTGTCAGTCTGGTTGTCTGTCAGTCTGGTTAACAGTTTGCCTGCCTGCCTGCCTGTCTGTCTGTCTGTCTTTCTGTACCTTTCTGTCTGTCGGTCTGGATGTCTGTTTCTCTCGGTCTGTCTGTCTGTCTGCCTTTCTCTGTGTGTCTGTCTTTGTCAGATTTGTTGTCTGTCTGTTGTAAAGTATAATATAATGCCTTCTTCTCTCTCCTCCTCCAGGCTTCATCAGGACAGACATGACTGCAGGGCTGCAGGAGTGGTCCTCCCTGCCCCCCATCCCCTTGGGTCGGGTGGGGGAGGTGGAGGAGGTGGCGCAGGCGGCCCTCTTCCTCCTCCTGTCTCCCTACGTGACGGGGCAGACGCTCCTGGTAGACGGAGGCATATCCCTCAACATGTAGACCAGGAGGATGAGCAATAAACATGTGATATAACAAGTTGTTGACGTGTTGCCTGATTGGACCACCAGGGGGAGACAAAACACCACAGTCAGTAGGACCTGAGGCCTTCATTAACACCTGGTCTGGATGGTTAAAGGTAGTTGGGGGGCGTGGTCTAGATGGTTAAAGGTAGTCAGGGGGCTTGGTCTAGATGGTTAAAGGTAGTCAGGGGGCGTGGTCTAGATGGTTAAAGGTAGTTGGGGGCGTGGTCTAGATGGTTAAAGGTAGTCAGGGGGGCGTGGTCTAGATGGTTAAAGGTAGTCAGGGGGCGTGGTCTAGATGGTTAAAGGTAGTCAGGGGGCGTGGTCTAGATGGTTAAAGGTAGTCGGGGGCGTGGTCTAGATGGTTAAAGGTAGTTGGGGGGCGTGGTCTAGATGGTTAAAGGTAGTTGGGGGTGTGGTCTAGATGGTTAAAGGTAGTTGGGGGGCGTGGTCTAGATGGTTAAAGGTAGTTGGGGCGTGGTCTAGATGGTTAAAGGTAGTCAGGGGCGTGGTCTAGATGGTTACAGGTAGTCAGGGGGCGTGGTCTAGATGGTTACAGGTAGTCAGGGGGTGTGGTCTAGATGGTTAAATGTAGTAGGGGGCGTGGTCTAGATGGTTAAATGTAGTAGGGGGCGTGATCTAGATGGTTAAATGTAGTAGGGGGCGTGGTCTAGATGGTTAAATGTAGTAGGGGGCGTGGTCTAGATGGTTAAATGTAGTAGGGGGGCGTGATCTAGGTGGTTACAGGTAGTCAGGGGCGTGGTCTATATGGTCAGAGGCAGTCAGGGGGCGTGGTCTAGGTTACTAGTGGTATCCAGGAGGTGTGGTCTAGATGGTCAACTAGTCAAGGGGTGTGGTCTAGATGGTCAAAGGTGGTCTAGACGTGGTCTAGATGGTTAACAATAGTCAGGGGGTGTGGTCTCGACGGTCAAATGTAGCCAGGGGTGCGGGCTAGATGGTCAGGGCTAGTCAGGGGGCGTGGTCTAGATGGTCAGGGGTAGTCAGGGGGCGTGGTCTAGATGGTCAGGGGTAGTCAGGGGGCGTGGTCTAGATGGTCAGGGGTAGTCAGGGGGCGTGGTCTAGATGGTCAGGGCTAGTCAGGGGGCGTGGTCTAGATGGTCAGGGGTAGTCAGGGGGCGTGGTCTAGATGGTCAGGGCTAGTCAGGGGGCGTGGTCTAGATGGTCAGGGGTAGTCAGGGGGCGTGGTCTAGATGGTCAGGGGTAGTCAGGGGGCGTGGTCTAGATGGTCAGGGGTAGTCAGGGGCGTTGTCTACATGGTCTAATATTACCACGACTACGACTGCTACTATAGTAAACATGTAGTATTATTGCTACTACTGCTACAGTAAAATATGTTGTATTAATATATAGTAAACCTGTAGTATTAGTACTATAGTAAACCTGTAGTATTAATAGTATAGTAAACCTGTAGTATTAATACTATAGTAAACCTGAGGTATTAGTACTGTAGTATTAGTACTATAAGTACTATAGTAAACCTGTATTATAAGTACAGTACATCTGTCACACCTATCAGGTGAAGCAGGATACAGAAGGAGGACCTCCCTCTGTATCCTGCTTCATAGGACACACCTGTGTGTGTGTGTGTGTGTGTGTGTGTGTGTGTGTGTGTGTGTGTGTGTGTCAGAAGGCTGAATATCAGTGTACCGTAAAGATGTCTGGTGGATTTCTGTTCTTCCTTCTCTTATCCTTCCTGATCAGTGGAGCTTCCTGTGGTAAGAAGACCTTTATTATGACCCATGGTTCACTACATGGTTCACTACATGGTTCACTACATGGTTCACTGCATGGTTCACTGCATGGTTCACTACATGGTTCACTACATGGTTCACTGCATGGTTCACTACATGGTTCACTACATGGTTCACTACATGGTTCACTGCATGGTTCACTACATGGTTCACTACATGGTTCACTACATGGTTCACTACATGGTTCACTACATGGTTCACTGCATGGTTCACTACATGGTAATGGATGCTTTTATCCAAAGCGCTTTACAAGTCACCATGAAGTCAAGTTCACCATGAAGTTCACCATGTAGTTAACTATGCCATTAACCATGTAGTTAACTATGCCGTTAACCATGTAGTTAACCATCTATTTAACCATGTAGTTAACTAGCGTTAACCTGTTTATGCCGTAACCATGTAGTTAACTAGGCCGTTAACCATGTAGTTAACTATGCCGTTAACCATGTAGTTAACTAGGCCGTTAACCATGTTGTTAACCATGTAGTTAACCTTGTAGTTAACCATGTAGTTAACCTTGTAGTTAACCTTGTATTTAACCATGTAGTTAACCATGTAGTTAACCTTGTATTTAACCATGTAGTTAACCATGTAGTTAACCATCTATTTAACCATGTAGTTAACCTTGTATTTAACCATGTAGTTAACCATGTAGTTAACCATGTAGTTAACCTTGTATTTAACCATGTAGTTAACTATGTAGTTAACCATGTAGTTAACCATGTAGTTAACCATGTAGTTAACCTTGTATTTAACCATGTAGTTAACCATGTAGTTAACCATGTAGTTAACCATGTAGTTAACCTTGTAGTTAACCATGTAGTTAACCATGTAGTTAACCTTGTAGTTAACCATGTAGTTAACCATGTAGTTAACCTTGTAGTTAACCATGTAGTTAACCATGTAGTTAGGGTCTGAGACTAAGACTGAAGTCGTCGAAGACCCTGTTGAAATCGGTATTTTAGCGCACGTTTGACCCCCGCAACATATGTGAAAACTCACCAAATTTTGCACGCGCGTCAGAAGTGTCGCAACTAAGATGTGTAATTGCTTCCGGAACTTTGCGTCAAAAATTGCGTAGGCCACGCCCACTTCCGTTTTTAACGTTAACTCCCCGACACTTTAACTTTCACGTAAACGAACGAAACTCGGTACGCATATCTAGGGTGCGGAGACAAACAACAAAAGTCTCTTGGAGGGAAATAAAATTACGTACAGGAAGTCGGGCATTTTGAATTCGGCGTCGGAAAAAACGCGATTTATCGCGTTTTTCATCCTCCGCACTTTAACGAACTCCTCCTAGGGACTTTATCCGACAGACTCCAAATTTGTCGGGTAGCGTCTGGAGACATGGGCGACCTAAAGTTATCCACAGAATTTTTTTCTTTCGCACGGCGTAGCCGTGATTTGGCGCCAAACTTCGCCTTCGCTCCATGCTACGCGATCCCTCGCCATGGAACACAATGTTGTCTTAACTCGATGGAAAATCGTCCAAACGGCACCAGACTTCAGATGACAGTCGACGGTCCGGCCCTCGACACCTCAATATGACAATCGTGAGTTTTCCTGAAAAGCGGTTGCCATAACTCAGACCCGTTCAACGCTGCTCGCAGCTTTAATTAACCTTGTATTTAACCATGTAGTTAACTATGTAGTTAACTATGTAGTTAACCATGTAGTTAACCATGTATTTAACCATGTAGTTAACCATGTATTTAACCATGTAGTTAACCATGTAGTTAACCTTGTAGTTAACCATGTAGTTAACCATGTATTTAACCATGTAGTTAACCTTGTAGTTAACCATGTAGTTAACCATGTAGTTAACCATGTAGTTAACCTTGTAGTTAACCATGTAGTTAACCTTGTAGTTAACCATGTAGTTAACCTTGTAGTTAACCATGTAGTTAACCTTGTAGTTAACCATGTAGTTAACCATGTATTCAACCATGTATTCAACCATGTCGTTAACCATGTCGTTAACCATGTCGTTAACCATGTCGTTAACCATGTCGTTAACCATGTCGTTAACCATGCCTCTCCGGGGACCATCACCTTATGGTGGTGGAGAGGTTTGTGAGTCCCTGTGAACCTGAGAGCTGTGTTGTCTGGAGCCTAGTGCTCCTGGTAGGGTCTCCCATGGCAGATTGGTCTCAGGGGAGGGGCCAGACTAAGAATGGTTCAAAAACCCTAATGGACAAACAAACAAGTAGAAGTGAGGATACCCTGCCCGGAGGAAGCCCGGGGCCCCTTTCCGGAGCCAGGCCCGGAAAGAGGGCCCGTCAGCGAGTGCCTGGTGGCCGGGTTAGCCACGGAGCCCGGTCGGGCATAGCCCGAAAAAGCAACGTGGCCACTTCCCGCGGACCCACCACCTACGGGAAGAACCGCTGGGGTCGGGTGCACTGCCAGTTAGGTGGCAGTGAAGGCAGGGGGCCTCGACGGACCAAACCCAGCCAACAGAGACTGGCTTTGGGGACGTGGAATGTCACCTCTCTGGGGGGGAAGGAGCCTGAGCTTGTGCGGGAGGTGGAGCGCTACCAATTAGATCTGGTGGGGCTTACCTCTACGCACAGCACTGGCTCTGGAACTAAACTCCTGGATAGGGGTTGCGCCCCTACCCTCACCTATGGTCATGAACTATGGGTAATGACCGAAAGGACGAGATCGTGAATACAAGCGACCAAAATTTGTTTCCTCAGGAGGGTGGCTGGTATCTCCCTGAGGGATAGGGTGAGAAGCTCAGTCACTCGTGAGAGACTCGGAGTAGAGCCGCTGCTCCTTCGCGTAGAAAGGAGCCAGTTGAGGTGGTTCAGGCATCTAGTAAGGATGCTTCCTGGTCGCCTCCCGAGGGAGGTTTTCCAGGCACATCCAACTGGGAAGAGACCACGGGGCACCCCACGTGGCACCCCACCATTACATCTCCACACTGGCCTGGGAACGCCTCGGGATCCTCCAGTCAGAGCTAGTCGATGTTGCCAGGGAGAGGGAAGTTTGGAGTCCCCTGCTGAAGCTGCTACCTCCGCGACCCGATTACGGATAAGCGGGAGAAGATGGATGGATGGATGTTAACCATGTAGTTGACCATGTAGTTAACTAGTTAATACTGTCAGGTTGTGTTGCAAGTTCGATGTTGTTTGAGGGTTCTGTTGTTTCTTAACTAGGTGACCCATAGAAGCCCCTTGAGATAAACATATAAAGTTTGTCACATGTGGGGAGAGATGAAACTTAACGCCATGTTAGGGTTCCACCATTATTTAGCTTCCTTATGAACTGCAATTCAAAACCTGTATTACTAAGGTATCTCCTCTATTTCCTCTCACCTCTCCTCTCTCCACCTTCTCGTCTCGGAGTTCAGACACTTCCACAACCCAGAATGTCTCCCCCCCCCTGGACCCCACCTCCTCCCCCCTTACATCATCTCCCCCCCTGAACCCCACCTCCTCCCCCCTTACATCATCTGCCCCCCTGGACCCCACCTCCTCCCCCCTTACATCGTCTCCCCCCCTGGACCCCACCTCCTCCCCCCTTACATCGTCTCCCCCCCTGATAACTGGCACGGTTCCCGGTGACCTGACGTCCCCTCTGACCTCCGGAGTTACCACCACCCTAGACACCATCACCCTAGACACCATCTTGGACACCACCTTGGACACCACCCTTGACACCACCCTAGACACCACCTTGGACACCACCCTAGACACCACCCTGGACACCACCTTGGGCACCACCCTTGACACCACCCTTGACACCACCTTGGACACCACCTTGGACACCACCCTGGACACCACCCTGGACACCACCCTGGACACCACCCTGGACACCACCCTGAACACCACCTTGGACACCACCTTGGACACCACCCTGGACACCACCCTGTACACCACCTCCAGCGCAACAGGTCTGTGTTTCAAGTGATCGCACCTTGACATCACTGCAAAATGTATGACATCCCAGTACAAAGTATGACCTCACAGTACAAAGTATAAGGTCACCCCCAAACTGCCATTGCACCATGAAAACTATCACCATACGAACTATGACATCACCCTAGGAACTATGACATCACCCTAGGAACTATGACATCACCCTATGAACTATGACATCACCCTATGAACTATGACATCATCCTATGAACTATTACATCCCCCTATGAACTATGACATCAACGTACAAACTATGACATCACCCTATGAACTATCACATCGCCGTACAAACTATGACATCACCATACAAACTGTGACATCACCGTACAAACTATGACATCACCGTACAAACGATGACATCACTGTACAAACTATTAAATCACCCTACAAACTATGACATCTCCGTACAAACTATGACATCACTGTACGAACTATTAAATCACCCTACAAACTATGACATCTCCGTACAAACTATGAACTACGACTTCACCAGCCACTTTAATCAATCCGTCATGTGCCTCTCTGAGAACCATCGTGTGCTCGTGTTCTCCTCAGATGCTCCTCCACTCACGGCGGGGGAGGAGGCAGGGGAGGAGGAGGACGGGGCGTTCAGTGCAGGCGTAGTGGCCGTCATCGCCATCCTGTTCGTGGCGGTGGTCCTGATGCTGCTGGTGGTCATCAGCAGGTCTCTCCTGAGGCCATCGTTTGAGAGGCTGGATGACGTGCCTCTGGTAGCTGATTCACTATTCACTCTGATGAAACCTTGTGGTATATTACTGGATATGAACATCTACCTGGGTGTCATTTGAATACAGTTGTGAGGCTAAAGTATCATGTAAAGCTAATTGATGACCTCTACAGACTTCAATTAATGATTTCATTATGTTATAATTATAATAATTATAATAGTGAGACAGCAGATTGAATGGTGAGAAGGAATGTATCTTGTGTCGTGTTTTAATTTAGTTTTTAAAATAATTTTTTACGCTTTTTTTCTTTTTTCAGGAGAGCGTGAATGAAGCATCACCGTTTGCACACCATGAAAAATAAATGAATTGTTTTAGTTCTTCTTTTTAAATACAATGAAAAATGAAAAATGTCAACTACCAAAGAACCAGACGACCGAACAGAAAGACAGACAGACAGAAGGACAGACAGAGGCCTGTCCCCGTCTTCCCTGGCCGTGTGAAGCAGTCTGGGTATTGTAGTCCCAGCGGAGTGACAAGATGACAAGATCCAGACAGAGCCGGTGGACTACAGACATGATTTTAATTCATGTCAATGTTTATATGAAGTTAATTTAACATTAATTAACGTTCTATACATGAATGTTAGTTAATATCACTTTATATGAATGTAATATGAAGGGAATATATATTAATGTAATATGAAGGGAATATATATTAATGTAATATAAAGTTAATACTTCTGAATGTAATATAAAATGAATATAAATTAATCTAATTGAAAGTCAATGTATATTAATCTAATATAAAGGGAATATATATGAATCTTATATAAAGTCAATGTATAACAACTAAACATCCTGACTATAAACGTTCCATCCTGACTAGTGAAACGTTCCATCCTGACTAGTGAAACGTTCCATCCTGACTAGTGAAACGTTCCATCCTGACTAGTGAAACGTTCCATCCTGACTAGTGAAACGTTCCATCCTGACTAGTGAAACCTTAGGATTTCTCCAGTCAGCACTGTTGGAGGAGACCTGCGTCACCAGAGTGAAGGAGAAGACTTTATGAGCTGATAGTAGAATTATAAAACAGATCACTACGTCAAGATGACGCCTGACCTCTACCTGCTCCTTAATGACTTCATGAGCTGATAATAGCTGCTCGCTGATAGTACCTGCTCCTTAATGACCCCTGACCTCTACCTGCTCCTTAATGACTTCATGAGCTGATAGTAGCTGCTCCTTAATGACTTTGTTGTTTAGTTGTTAATTGATTAATTGCAATTGATTGAAGTAATAATGGATCAATACCTCGGCTTAGTGTGTAAACATAGTCCTACATAGTCCACATACAATCACATTAGCCGTGTGTGAATTCATCAAAGTCCAAAATAAATAAAAGACTCAATAAATAAATGTAGAACAAATCTTTAGTTATCAAAATACATAAAGAAAAATAAATAAATAAATACATGTGATATTAATAAATCAATATAAATAATAAATACATGTGATAATAACAAATCAATATAAATAATAAATACATGTGATATTAATAAATCAATATAAATACATGTGATATTAATAAATCAATATAAATAATAAATACATGTGATATTAATAAATCAATATAAATAATAAATACATGTGATATTAATAAATCAATATAAATAATAAATACATGTGATATTAATAAATCAATATAAATAATAAATACATGTGATATTAATAAATCAATATAAATAATAAATACATGTGATATTTATAAATAAATATAAGTAATAAATACATGTGATATTAATAAATCAATATAAATATGTAATGGATGCTTTTATATAGCGCTTTTATCCAAAGCGCTTTACAAGTCATGCCTCACATTCACCCATTCATCCACACATTCAACCACCGAGGGTGGAGTCAGCCATCAAGGAGACGGCCAGCAGGTCAGGGTTAGGGTTAGGGTTAGCAGGTCAGGAGCATTAGGGTTAGTGGGTTAGGGTTAGCAGGTCAGGGTTAGGGTTAGCAGGTCAGGGTTAGGGTTAGCGGGTCAGGAGCATTAGGGTTAGGGAGTCAGGAGCATTAGGGTTAGTGGGTCAGGGTTAGGGTTAGCAGGTCAGGAGCATTAGGGTTAGCAGGTCAGGGTTAGGGTTAGCAGGTCAGGGTTAGGGTTAGCGGGTCAGGAGCATTAGGGTTAGCAGGTCAGGAGCATTAGGGTTAGCAGGTTAGGGTTAGCAGGTCAGGAGCATTAGGGTTAGCAGGTCAGGGTTAGGGTTAGCAGGTCAGGAGCATTAGGGTTAGCGGGTCAGGAGCATTAGGGTTAGGGGGTCAGAGTTAGGGTTAGCAGGTCAGGAGCATTAGGGTTAGCAGGTCAGGGTTAGGGTTAGTGGGTCAGGGTTAGGGTTAGCAGGTCAGGAGCATTAGGGTTAGCAGGTCAGGAGCATTAGGGTTAGGGGGTCAGGAGCATTAGGGTTAGCAGGTCAGGAGCATTAGGGTTAGGGGGTCAGGGTTAGCAGGTCAGGGTTAGGGTTAGCGGGTCAGGAGCATTAGGGTTAGGGGGTCAGGAGCATTAGGGTTAGCAGGTCAGGGTTAGGGTTAGTGGGTCAGGGTTAGGGTTAGCAGGTCAGGGTTAGGGTTAGCAGGTCAGGAGCATTAGGGTTAGCAGGTCAGGGTTAGGGTTAGTGGGTCAGGGTTAGGGTTAGCGGGTCAGGAGCATTAGGGTTAGTGGGTCAGGGTTAGGGTTAGCAGGTCAGGAGCATTAGGGTTAGCAGGTCAGGAGCATTAGGATTAGCAGGTCAGGAGCATTAGGGTTAGCAGGTCAGGAGCATTAGGGTTAGCAGGTCAGGGTTAGGGTTAGCAGGTCAGGAGCATTAGGGTTAGCAGGTCAGGGTTAGGGTTAGCAGGTCAGGGTTAGGGTTAGCAGGTCAGGAGCATTAGGGTTAGCAGGTCAGGAGCATTAAGGTTAGCAGGTCAGGAGCATTAGGGTTAGGGGGTCAGAGTTAGGGTTAGCAGGTCAGGAGCATTAGGGTTAGCAGGTCAGGGTTAGGGTTAGTGGGTCAGGGTTAGGGTTAGCAGGTCAGGAGCATTAGGGTTAGCAGGTCAGGAGCATTAGGGTTAGGGGGTCAGGAGCATTAGGGTTAGCAGGTCAGGAGCATTAGGGTTAGGGGGTCAGGGTTAGGGTTAGCAGGTCAGGGTTAGGGTTAGTGGGTCAGGGTTAGGGTTAGCAGGTCAGGGTTAGGGTTAGCGGGTCAGGAGCATTAGGGTTAGGGGGTCAGGAGCATTAGGGTTAGCAGGTCAGGGTTAGGGTTAGTGGGTCAGGGTTAGGGTTAGCAGGTCAGGGTTAGGGTTAGCGGGTCAGGAGCATTAGGGTTAGTGGGTCCTGCTCAAGGACACCTCCACAGCTTTTGCTAGGAGGAGCAGGGGGATCGAACCAGTGTACCTCCTGAGCTATACTGCCGCCCATGTAGATTAATAAATCAATATAAATAAGTATTAAATAATAATATTAATAACTTATTTTTCATGTTCATAAGTAAGTATTTCACTGAAGAAAAACAATTGGCACAAATATATTATATTATATATATTTTAAGACCTTTCTGGTGATCCTAAAAACAACAGTTAGTCCTCATCACAGAACTGCTGTACCTGACGGACGTCACCTGACGGTATTGTGGTGACGTCATGACGCATGGCTGTCTCAATCACCTTCACAGGTGAGAACTTTGCCACGTGAGGAGGACACTGCCTCGACAGGGAGCAAGGCAGCAGGCTGTCCGCTCTCCGTTTGAGACGCAGCCCAAAAGTACACTCGACCTGTGAACTTGAACTAATGGCTGTTACGTGACGTCATCAAACCACGCCCACTGTACAATACATGGATAAGGAGACATTTACACAACATAAACACTTTCTGACATGTGACCATGGGCCGCTGACGTCACGACTGTGTGTGTGTGTGTGTGTGTGTGTGTGTGTGTGTGTGTGTGTGTGTGTGTGTGTGTGTGTGTGTGTGTGTGTGTGTGTGTGTGCGTGTGTGTGTGCGCGCGCGCGTGCGTGCGTGCGTGTGTGTGTGTGTGTGTGTGTGTGTGTGTGTGTGTGTGTGTGTGTGTGTGTGTGTGTGTGTGAGAGAGTGTGTGAGTGAGTAAGAGAGTTTGAAGTCTATCCCGGACCATAAAGTCCTCCGTAATAAAGACGATGTCTCCTTGGTGGTTGGACCACTTGGACGAACCTGAAGAACCAGAAGAAGAACCCGAAGAACCCGAAGAAACAAGTGAGTCCTCATTCTTCTTCTCAAGAGAGTTCAACAGAGCTTCTGTTACAATAATCAATTGATCGGTGATCGATCGTCTCTTGGTATAAAGACGGTGTTGAAGGTTCCTCTAGTTGTTTCAAAGTGCTGAACAGTAGAGTTTAAAGAACTCTAAATTAAAACGAATAGAACGACTTAGAGATGAAGTCCTCGCGCTGTCCAGCCTCTCGTCTATAGTGTTTCCACTATAACCAGAACGATATAATAGTCTAATCAGATGAGAATCTATAGGTGGAGTTCATTATGTGTCCAGCAGATGGCGGTCATGTCCCAATCTCCAACAAATAGTTATCTGTTATCGTCTTCTGAACAGTTCCAATAATAATAATAATAATAATAATTATAATAATAATAATAGTAATAATTATTAGAATAATAATAGTAATCATCACAATAATGTGTTTGGTTGGAAATGAGTCGAAGGTTAAATCATAAACTAGGACTATTACCACTTTTGGATTCTGATCCACTGATGTCTTCTATATTTAAAGTGTTTAAACCGTTTCACCACAGTCCACAGAACACAGAGCAGTTAATACTATAATATAATAGTAATAATATAATTATGTTCATAGTTACAGTAACACGGAGTAGTTAATAATATAATATAACAAATTCTAATAATATAATTCTGTTCATAGTTATAGTAACACAGAGTAGTTAATAATATATTAATATACTATAATAATAATATTATAATAATATAATACTGTCTAGTTATCTGTTATCACAGTAACAGTAACACAGAATAGTTTATAATATAATATAATAATACTGTAACAGGGAGTAGTTAGTGATTATTATAATAATAGAATAGTGAAACAGTCTGGGTTTGTTCAGTGGTCTTTGTCTGAATAATTTCTCACAAAAGCTTGATTGTGAAACACTAGCGTGATGTTGTAGTTCACTACAGCCTGACTAGTGAAACGTTACAGCCTGACTAGTGAAACGTTACAGCCTGACTAGTGAAACGTTACAGCCTGACTAGTGAAACGTTACAGCCTGACTAGTGAAACGTTACAGCCTGACTAGTGAAACGTTCCATCCTGACTAGTGAAACGTTCCATCCTGACTAGTGAAACGTTCCATCCTGACTAGTGAAACGTTCCATCCTGACTAGTGAAACCTTAGGATTTCTCCAGTCAGCACTGTTGGAGGAGACCTGCGTCACCAGAGTGAAGGAGAAGACTTTATGAGCTGATAGTAGAATTATAAAACAGATCACTACGTCAAGATGACACCTGACGCCTGACTGGCGGCAGTATAGCTCAGGAGGTCTCCGGCTCCTCCTAGCAAAAACTGTCGAGGTGTCCTTGAGTAAGACACCCTAACCCTAACTGCTCCTGACGTGCTGGCTGTCTCCTTGCATGGCTGACTCCACCGTCGGTGTAGGAATGGGTGATGTGAGGACTTTACATGACTTGTAAAGCGCTTTGGATAAAAGCGCTATATAAAAGCCGCCATTATTATTATTATTATTATTATTATTACCTCTACCTGCTCCTTAATGACCCCTGACCCCTACCTGCTCCTTAATGACCTCTAACCCCTACCTGCTCCTTAATGACCTCTAACCCCTACCTGCTCCTTAATGACCTCTGACCCCCCCCCCGTGTGTGTGTGTGTGTGTGTGTGTGTGTGTGTGTGTGTGTGTGTGTGTGTGTGTGTGTGTGTGTGTGTGTGTGTGTGTGTGTGTGTGTGTGTGTGTGTGTGTGTGTGTGTGTGTGTGTGTGTGTGTGTGTGTGTGTGTGTGTGTTTTGTTGGACTATAATGTGTGTGTGTGTCGTTGGACTATAATGTGTGTGTGTGTGTTGGACTATAATTCGATTAGATTAGATTCTAATGTATTGTCATTGCACAGCACAAGTACAGTACAGCGAAAATAATTTAGCATCTAACCAGAGTGCAAATGTTGCAGTAAAGTGCATGATAATATATCATTTATAATTTACAGTTTACAGTTGCTAAAAGACAGTCAACTAGGTATAAAACAGTTATAAGCTTACTTATAGAGTACGTGTTGGATATGAGCATAATAATAGGTATGTATATATATATATTTACAGGTAAGTAAGTGTAAGTATTTAACGGGTAGTGATCCGGGGTATGAAATTATGAAAAACAGGATAAATATATATAAATGTATAAACAGCAGGTCGTGAACAGGGATTTGCAGTTCTATCAACAGAGATGACAGCTGAGGGGAAGAAGCTGTTCCTAAGCCTGCTTGACTTGGAACAGAGGTTTCTATAGCGCCTCCCGGAGGGGAGGAGGGCCAACAGTCCGTGGTTGGGGTGAGAGGGTCTTCCACTATTTGTTGTGCCTTCCTCAGACACCGTTTATGGTGGGTAGTGTTTATTGCAGGGAGGGGTAGTCCAATGCGTTGGCCGGTTTTCACCACCCTCTGCAAGAATGTGTGTGTGTGTGTGTGTGTGTGTGTGTGTGTGTGTGTGTGTGTGTGTGTGTGTGTGTGTGTGTGTGTGTGTGTGTGTGTGTGTGTGTGTGTGTGTGTGTGTGTGTGTGTGTGTGTGTGTGTGTGTGTGTGTGTGTTGGACTATAATGTGTGTGTTGTTGTTGGACTATAATGTGTGTGTGTGTGTGCGTGTTGCTCTATAGTGTGTGTGTTGTTCTATACTGTGTGTGTTGTTCTATAATGTGTGTGTGTTGTTCTATAGTGTGTGTGTTGTTCTATACTGTGTGTGTGTGTGTGTGTGTTGTTCTATACTGTGTGTTGTTCTATAATGTGTGTGTGTTGGACTATAATGTGTGTGTTGTTGGACTATAATGTGTGTGTGTGTGTGTGTGTTGGACTATAATGTGTGTGTGTGTGGGATTATAATGTGTGTGTGTGTTGGACTATAATGTGTGTGTGTGTGGGTGGGGGATTATAATGTGTGTGTGTATTGTTGGACTATAATGTGTGTGTGTGTTGGACTATAATATGTGTGTCAAGTCAAGTTTATTGTCACTTCACAGTTTACACGAGTATAAAGCAGCGAGTGAAAATCTTATGTGCAAAACCCGACGACAGACAGCAGTTATAAAATAAGATAAAAAATGGATAAAAATATAATAAAACTGAATAGAATAAAAGTAAAAAAATAAAAATAAAAATGCAATTTATAAAATGCAATATATCGGCACAGAAAAATACCAATATGTATATATAAATCAATGTAATAAAATAGACATTGTTATATGCTATACGCCCTTGTTCAGCAGCCTGATGGCCTGACTGTGGAAGCTGTCTCTGAGTCTATTTGATACCACGTGATACTGCGGTATCGCCTGCCTGGCGGTAACAGTGAGTACAGTTGGTGGCTGGTGGGCAATGTCTTTATGACGCGTTTGGCCTTGGCCACGCACCGCTGGTTGTATATATCCAGGAGGGAGGGGAGCTCACCTCTAACGATATACTGGGCCGTCCGCACCACCCTTTGAAGTGCGGTGCAGGTCCCGTACCGGGCGGTGATCCACCCTGTAAAAACACTCTCCATGGTGCCGGTATAGAATGTTCTCAGGATGCGGGGGCCCATGCTGAATTTCCTCAGACGCCTGAGGAAATCCAGGCGTTGTTGGGCCCTTTTCACCACGTGTGTGGTGTGTGTGGACCATGTGAGGTCCTCGGAGATGTGCACGCCGAGGAACTTCCCTCCCAGGAGAGCTAAATACATTTTTTGCTCGGTTCGACGTAAACGGCAGCCCGCCGAAGCCAGCACCGACTGATGAGACCAGCCAGCTGCGCATCTCGGAGGCGGATGTGCGCCGCACCTTCAAGCGGCTGAACATCCGTAAGGCGGCAGGCCCCGACGACATCCTGGGCCGCGTCCTCAGAGCATGCGCAGACCAGTTGGCAGGAGTCTTTGCAGACATCTTCAACCTCTCCCTGTCCCAGGCTGTTGTCCTCGCGGTCTTCAAGATGTCCACCATCGTGCCTGTCCCTAAACAACCCAAGGTAACATGCCTGAATGACTATAGACCTGTAGCCCTCACCTCGATCGTTAGCAAATGCTTCGAGAGGTTGGTCAAGGACTATATTTGCTCCGTGTTACCTACCACGCTGGACCCATGGCAATTTGCATATCGTCAAAATAGATCCACGGACGACGCAATTGCCATGGCCCTCCACACTGCCCTTTCCCACCTGGAGGGTAAGAACTGTTATGTGCGAATGCTGTTTGTGGACTACAGCTCAGCATTCAACACAATAGTTCCTGCCAAGCTCGACACCAAGCTGAGAGGTCTAGGCGTACCCCCATCCACGTGCAGCTGGATACTGGACCTCCTGTCGGACCGCCGCCAGGTGGTGAGGATGGGCAGCACCACATCAGAGCCACTGACCCTCAACACGGGAGCCCCCCAGGGATGCGTGCTGAGCCCTCTCCTCTACTCCCTCTACACCCACGACTGCATGGCTATGCACAGCTCCAACGTCATCGTCAAGTTTGCTGACGACACGACAGTGATGGGCCTGATCGCCGGCGACGACGAGACAGCCTACAGGGAGGAGGTCGGATCGCTGGAGCAGTGGTGCCAGGAGAACAGCCTCGCCCTCAACGCCAAGAAGACCAAGGAGCTGATCGTGGACTTCAGGAGGCAGAGGGGAGAGCACAGCCCTATCTCCATCGACGGCGTTGCAGTAGAGAGGGTCAGCAGCTTCAAGTTCCTCGGCGTGCACATCTCCGAGGACCTCACATGGTCCACGCACACCACACACGTGGTGAAAAGGGCCCAACAACGCCTGTATTTTCTCAGGCGTCTGAAGAAATTCAGCATGGGCCCCCGCATCCTGAGAACATTCTACAACGGCACCATCGAGAGTGTTCTTACAGGGTGTATCACCGCCTGGTACGGGAACTGCACTGCACTCGAGCGCAGAGCGCTTCAAAGGGTGGTGGGACGGCCCAGTATATCGTTGGAGGTGAGCTCCCCTCCCTCCTGGATATTTACAATCAGCGGTGCGTGGCCAAGGCCAAACGCGTCATAAAGACATTGCCCACCCAGCCACCAACTGTACTCACTGTTACCGCCAGGCAGGCGATACCGCAGTATCACGTGGTATCAAATAGACAGAGACAGCTTCCACAGTCAGGCCATCAGGCTGCTGAACAAGGGCGTATAACATATAACAATGTATATTTTATTACATTGATTTATATATACATATTGCTCTTTTCTGTGCTGATTTTTGCATTTTATAAATTGCATTTTTATTTTTTATTTCAAATTTTTAACTTTATTCTATTTTTATCTATTTTTATTTTTATCTTATTTTATAACTGCTGTCTGTCGTCGGGTATTGCACACAAGATTTTCACATCACTGCTTTATACTAAACTGTAAACTGTGAAGTGACAATAAACTTGACTTGACTTGACTTGAAGCTGCTGACCCCCTGTGTGTGTGTGTGTTGTTGGACTATACTGTGTGTGTTTGTGCGGGTTGGACTATAATGTGTGTGTGTGTGTTGTTGGACTATACTGTGTGTGTTTGTGCGGGTTGGACTATAATGTGTGTGTGTGTGTTGGACTATACTGTGTGTGTTTGTGCGGGTTGGACTATAATGTGTGTGTGTGTTGTTGGACTATACTGTGTGTGTTTGTGCGGGTTGGACTATAATGTGTGTGTGTGTGTTGGACTACAGTTGCAAGAAAAAGTATGTGAACCCTTTGGAATTACCTGGATTTCTGCATAAATTGGTCAAAGAATGTGTTCTGATGTTCATCTAAGTCACAACAATAGACAAACAGTCTGCTTAAACTAATACCACACAAACAATTAGATGTTTTCATGTTTTTATTGAACACACCATGTAAACATTCACAGTGCAGGGTGGACAAAAGTATGTGAACCCCTATGCTAATGACTTCTCCAAGAGCTAATTGGAGTCAGGAGTCAGCCAACCTGGAGTCCAATCAATGAGACCAGATTGGAGGTGTTGGTTAAAGCTGCCCTGCCCTATTAAAAAACACACCAGTTTTGAGTTTGCTATTCTCAAGAAGCATTGCCTGAACCATGCATCACACAAAAGAGCTCTCAGAAGACCTAAGATTAAGAACTGTTGACATGCATAAAGCTGGAAAGGGTTACAAAAGTATCTCTAAAAGCCTTGATGTTCATCAGTCTACGGTAAGACAAATTGTCTATAAATGGAGAAAGTTCAGCACTGTTGCTACTCTCCCTAGGAGTGGCCGTCCTGTAAAGATGACTGCAAGAGCACAGCACAGAATGCTCAATGAGGTGAAGAAGAATCCTAGAGTGTCAGCTAAAGACTTACAACAATCTCTGGCACATGCTAACATCTCTGTTGACGAATCTACAATACGTAAAACACTGAACAAGAATGGAGTTCATGGGAGGACACCACGGAGGAAGCCACTGCTGTCCAACATTGCTGCACATTTGACGTTTGAAAAAGAGCACCTGGATGTTCCACAGCACTACTGGCTAAATATTCTGTGGACAGATGAAACCAAAGTTGAGTTGTTTGGAAGGAACACACAACACTATGTGTGGAGAAAAAAAGGCACAGCACACCAACATCAAAACCTCATCCCAACTGTGAACTATGGTGGAGGGGGCATCATGGTTTGGGGCTGCTTTGCTGCCTCAGGGCCGGGACAGATTGCTATCATCGATAGTTTACCAAGACATTTTGCAGGAGAACTTAAGGCCATCTGTCCACCAATTGACGCTCAACAGAAGATGGGTGATGCAACAGGACAATGACCCAACAGCATGGCTTCAACAGAAGACCTGACCTCAACCCGATTGAGATGTTATGGCTTGACCTCAAGAGAGCGATTCACAGCAGACATCCCAAGAATATTGCTGAACTGATGTTGTGCAGTTGTGCAGGTCTGATCTGCAACTACAGGAAACGTTTGGTTGAGGTTATTGCTGCCAAAGGAGGGTCAACCAGTTATTAAATCCAAGGGTTCACATACTTTTCCCACCCTG